>CM065387.1:40427500-40557500 GCA_033060915.1 Euryodendron excelsum | reverse complement strand
AACAGGATAAAAAATTAGCAAGAAAACAGTGCAAGAAGAAAGGAATTTTTATAAATTCTGAACTTGAAAAAACACAGCAAGGACTACACCTATATATATAGGCGAATAAAGACTCCAACAGACTCCAAGGATTTCTCCAACTAATCCTTAACTTTAGCCTAAAGAAAATATTAATAGAACCTATTTTTATGGCACTACCTTAACCAATAAAATAAACAGATAACAAGTTTCTAAAAAATCTGCAAAGAGGTTACAGACTTATTCAACGAAAATAACTCAACAAAACAAACTAACTATTTGAGTTTAACGTTAAATTCCAACAAAATGTTCTGGGATGTTGGTTCTTATTCTCTTAAATAAATTGCAGTTCAAAAATATCGGTGAACTAGGTGGTTATATGTTCTTGCTAACATCATCTTCTATAATGATCCTTGTTTTAATGGACTCTTTAAAAATTCCTTAAACATGTTTCAAAGTAATTTCTCTAAATACTTTTTTTTTTTTGGTTCAGCGATTAGGATTATCCTGACCAACGTGCACTTCGACTAGTCACCTCTCCAGTCCGGTTAAATAGGTCATCCACACCGGGAGACAAGGGTATTCTAAAAGAATAAATTCATTACAGCCAACTCTTAGACAAGAGTCGAACTCTTGACCTTTTTAAGAGAGAACAAGAGTTCTGAGCAACGGGACTAACCCAATTGGCATAAAAATTATTCTTGAACTCTTAATATTTCAAGCATTCTTTTTGGCAGAGAAATATTTTTTTCCCCAAGGTTAAACCAAAGTAAGTTTGGAAAGGAAATTTTGCCTATTATCCAATGCAATTCGAAATGAAAAATCAGTATATAAAAAAATACTCTTCAAAAGACTTAAATGGAAATACTGGGCAAGTTGTCAGCCAAAGATGAAGATTTAAACTTGAAACCGAGTTTTTCACATGCAAAACAAAATGATGTAGGAGCATAGTTGAAGACTTAGTCTAAGTTGCATTTTATTATTTTTAGGGCCCGACTTGAGACAATTTAAGGGCCTAAAGCAGTAACATTCAATGAGGCCTTTTTATAATTTTAATTATTTAAAAAAAATTATAATGAATTTTTTTGGTTCAACCGGTGTTTTTTCTTCTTATGAAATTAAATAGTGTTTTGATTTGAGGCCTTTTTTTTCCTAGTAGTTCTTTTTTTACTTGAACAACGTTCTTTTGTGTAAAAAAAGAAAAGAAGATATAGAAACTATATAGTGCCTTAACTATAACATATAAGGTTTTAAAAAATTTGGACCCTTTAAAAACTTAATATTTTGTTTTTGAAGTTAAACTAGTGTATTTAATTTTGGGGCTTTTTCTTAAAAAAAATTTTTTTTTGTAGAACTAGGGCCTTAATTATAGCATGTAAGGTTTTAAAATATTTGGAGCCTCTAAATTTTTTTGTTTGTACAATTTATTTGCTTAAGTATTGCTTAAACTAGTATCTTCTTCCTGAAGTTTATTAGTGTTGCTCATTATGAGTATTTTTAATGAGTTCTTTTTAAACATAAATTGCGGCTTTTTTATTTTTTTGAAAATAACATAAAAATTTTATAAAACTTTTAATATAGCATGTAAAATTTTAAAAAATTTTGAACATTAAAAAATTGAGAGCCTAAGGTGGTCGTTTTAGTCGCCTAGACATTGAACCGGCTCTGATGATGTTATGAGTTGGTATTAGTGGGTTGGTATGCTAATAAGTTGTGTTATATCTTGGAATTATATTTTGACTACTTGGAGGGTGTAGGGTAAGTTATCTAATGAGCCTACAATGAAACATATTTTGTAATGTATATACTATCTAAAGGAATGGTATTAGAGATTTGCTTTTGGTTTTGTAAATATCTCTTTGCAAGTTTCTCTTGCTTGGAGTAAGTGATTCCTTCTACGAATTACGTGTGTAACATCTGCGATTAGCAACTTTGAGTGATGCCTATTGCCCTAGGTGAGTGGCATTCTGAGACGATCCCCAATTCCCGTAGTCATGGATTTCGGTCCTTGATTACCGTTGGGTTCCAGCCTGGATTAGTACATGACATTCATAAAGAACCGATTGCCTAATTGAATGAGAGATCAATTGGTGCATGATTGTTTAGTTACATATATTAAAAAAGATGAATATGATTGTACTGATAATGAAGTTATAATGCAATGATTTCAAAATATGAAATCTCTTTAAGGTCAATTGTAGAAGTTTATATATTTTCATGTTTTTGTTAAAACAATAGTAGCGCTATATAAAATTCTCTTTTCTTTATGATTTGAGAAGTTTAAATAAGTTTGTAAATTTGTTGCAAATTGATACTTGATATCATTAATGTAAAATTTTGAATTTGCGAAATTTATGTTTATAAATGACACCACTGATAATGGAGGTCCTTTCATTCTCTGTGCTCTACCCCCCACTCTCTGCTTATTTGCTTTAAACCGCGGATCCAATGTCAATACAAGGCTACAACCAGGCAGTTTGGATGGCCTATTACAGGTGAAACCAGTGAATTCTTGTTTGGCAGGCCAGAAAATTCGTCGCTGACAGGATGAAGAACTACTCACCTGACATATTCAAGACCAAGATTTTTCGGAGAGAGAAACACGGTGACATGTGGCCCCAATGGTCACAAGTTTCTCCTTTCCAGTCAGCATAAGCTCTTAACAGGTTGGGTCATGTGAAGGTGATGTAGATGGCCTAGCATTGGGTTTCCTAGAGTATTGGACAAAGTCGGGTCCGGTCCGACATTGTCAAAATTAACTCTAAAGGCCCTTGTCCGATTCGAAACGGCCGAATAAACAATAAGATGCCGTTATTGCCGTGATGTACAATGCATTTTGGGCAAACTCTACCGTTTAGGTCTTGAAAACGACGATTTTGTTATTTTTAGAAATATTTGACTGATCAATATTTTGGGTTATTCAAATTCGATTTGGTCTAGATTTTTTCATCATAATTTCTTTATGTTTCTAGTTTCCGAATATAGCGTAACTCAAATTTTATTATTTTTTATAATTTTATCATTTTTTTAATTTTTGCCTTAATTTCAATAATTAGTGTTGGAGTTTGCGTTCACTCTTTAAATACAACTAAGAGCTTCTATCTCAACTTAATTTTTTATTAATAATATTTTATAGAGGGTTATCTGTCATTCTTGTTGTTTTTATGTTCTCGTGAAGAACCACATTCAAGTTGCCTAATTTCTAGCATCGTCTAGGTGAAATTCATCAAATTATGGACGGTGCTTGCTGCACCAGAAGGCCAGACCTCATGGGTAAGTGAAGCACTATGTGACTTAGTGACAAAGGAGAATTTAGTATTTACCAAAAAGACAAAAAGTTTGACGTGGAAGTAGGAAATTTTGAACATAACATGAGACTAGTTTATTTATTTATTTTATCCGTACTTGAAATGGTTAGTTGCCTCTCCAGAACAGCAAGCCTACGTAAGTAGTGGGAAAATTAAAATTGATAGCTACCTAGTAACTAATTCATTAGTGAATATTGCCTCCAAAGCCTGCTAGTATCAGCCGTGAAGTTGGATAGACACCATTAATGCGCGCTACATTAACTAGATGTAATTGATGCTAACATTTTTACAGAAGATACTACAAATTAGGAAAACTGATAACTACCTAATATAATCTCTCTTTCTCTCTCTCTCTCGGATTTGGATTTTCTTCATTCCATCATTTGGAAAAGAGATTTTCATTTTATTGATTGAGCTATTACACGTTAGCTAACATAAAAATGAAAAGTTCAGATGAGTTAACTTAAAATTTATATAAAAATAAATAATTTTATAGTTATATATAATGAAATAAATTTTAGTACAAAACGACATAATTTTAATAAGGCATATGATAATATTACATCTAGTACATTAATTATGTAACGAAAATCTACATTCCAAATTATGAAAGGCAAAGAATCCAAATTCCTCTCTCTCATGATTAGTCAACCATGTGTTTGGTAAAGACTAGCCATGAGAGAGAGAGAGAGATTGATTGGTTGATTAATTATATCAGCTTTTGATCTTGTCAAATATTAGAAATTTTGTTGCCCGTATTAGACTTTTCCAAGCTTACAATTAACTGGAGTCTGGAGTTCCAACGCATAAATACCACACATATCCTACAACTTACTAATAGTCTTGCATTGATTATACTTCAAAAGTATAATCTCAATATCCTAATCAGTGGATTGTTAACTCTAGTTTAGGTATTACATTAGTATTTTATTCTTAAATTGTACTAAACATACCTTTTTAATCTAATTATAAAGAATGAAGCTTAATTGCAGAATAAATATTCAAAAAGTGTACCATCGAGCGATCACTAAGCACTCGGCAGAGCGATCGCCTAATGCATGGATGTTGGAAAAAATGCACCAAACTCTAGATTTTGCAAGCCAACTTAGCTATTTGGTTCAAAAGCGCTAACTTCATAGAGTTGATATCATCAAGTGAATCAGAAGCATTAGCCGAGCACTCGGTCTCTTGGGCGAGCGTTAGTTGAGCACTCACCCAGCACTCACTTGACGGATCCCTGTTTTTGCATCAATTATAAAAGGTTGTTTTGGACATTTTTAGAGGAGCTTTTTGATATCTCTCATTTTTATACTTAGATATTTTAGATTTCTTGTATTTAGGAGTAGTGTAGAGATAGAAATTTTATTTTCTTTCATTTTCTTTAGCTTTCCTTAATTTTTTTTGTAATCAAACATTAGTTTTTTCTCAATTCAATGCAAGATTTACATTTCTCTGTACTTTCTATCATGAATTCTAATAAATAATCTTCTACTTGAATGTAATTGTGAATATTTACTAAGCATATTCAAGAACTTCAATGCAGGCGTATGAGTTTCATACAACTATCTTTAGATTTTTCTAATTTTACTTGATTGAGTTCTAGATTCATAACCCAATTTGGTAACTTATATGCAGAATTATTCAATTGATAAAGGGATTGCACAAATTTAAGTTTTTTTTCTATGATTATATCAATTGACTACAATTTTATTATCAATTAAGTATGAATTCAAGATTTTATGGTTTAAATCCTCCGAATCAAAAATTCACAGAGTGATCCTTGATTTAAGTTATTAAATTCTCTATTGAAACTCTTTTTAAACTTGGTTGATTGGATCAATTGTATCTAATCCCGTTTTAATTGTTTTTGAATCTAAATTTTAATTACTTGTTTAGTTGTTAATTATTTTCAATTGCTCTGCATTAGTTGTTAATCAACATCTTTTATAATATCAATCATATTTTTAGTCTCTTTTACTTAGTTGCAATTTAATTTAAGTTAATTTAGTATTCTCTAAGTGTTGATAGCTTATATTTAACTTGACACTCAAGTAAATCGACTCTAATACTCATCAAATTTTATACTTTAATTGCAGTACATATTCTCTTGTGGCTCAATTTTTGAACATTTTTTAAAGCGATTCATTTAGTCCAAAGAGTGCTCTCGTTCAAACGAAGGTTCTTTACTTCAATTCACATGGTAGACAGTTTGACTTAACTGGCCTTTGGCTCCCATCATGAGTACGAAATTCCATTGATATTTTGAAAAGTTAATGAGAAAGATCAACGCACGCCATATGATAGGCAATTAAGATGTGAGTAAGCAACCAAAAACTCAAATTGATGGCTCAATTTTGACCGTCGAATTTTCACGGTTGATGGCTCAAATTGTCCAGTCACTCAGAATTTTTGTAAGCTTGTGAGGAAGAAGTGCGTAAGGATGGAGAAAGAAAGGAAGGAAAAAAAGGAAAAAAAAATTCATGAGGGTAAATTTGTCTTTTCAAATCCCAATTTGCAAGAGATGCTCTACCATTCAGATTTATATCGCGTGTGATACACGCATTGTTAACTCGAATAATTTTGTCTAGTTTTGACTAAAAAAAGGTCCCTATGTATGTTTTATGTATAAGTTTATGTACATATATACGAAAGTCTAGTTTTGACTTAAAAAAAAAAAGAAACGTTTTCAAGCTTGTGGTCTTAGTTACTGAAATATGGGACGGTAAAAGAACAGTGTGTAATATCTACAAGCTTAATATAATTTTTTTTTTTTGAATATAATAACAAAATTCATCATAAAAATATGATAACGTAAAACATATGAATATATAATTATCTCTGTATCATACGAATATTAGTTAAAAAGTTGGGACCAAAAATATTATAATATTTATGTGCAATTTCTTCTTATATATGTTAATAGATAATATTTCTATCTCATATATATTAATTTTTTAAACATATTATTAATAGACAACTATATTAAAGTGTTAGATAAATAAATTTTATTTTTTATTTTTTTATTTCAATCCTTGATATAAGAATGGGCTTGATATAAGAATGGGTTTATTTATTATTTTAATTTTTAATTTAGTATTTTCAGTATGAATAAGAAGTTATAGAAACAGTATGTTTAATAATTTAAATATACCAAGTATTAGAAACATATAACAAATATATGGCATGATAATAGCACAGATACACAAATCATGAGTTATATTAGTTTTTTCTATAATTGATAAAATTGAATAAGTTTAATGGTCAATAATTGTATTATTATAATTATATATTAAGTATACAATTAATAATATGCAAAAATTTTATTAAGTTATATCTAAGTTTTAATCGATTTTTTTCAAAAGTATAATACATAAAACGTTTAATACGTATACTATACAAGCCAACTCAAAAAAATGAATATTTTTCATTTGGTTTCAAATCTAGACGAAAAACGAAAGTTTTTTAATTTATACATACGTATGAATATTATACGTGAATAGTACAAATATTTACTAACTAGAGTAGTGGTTATGATTGCCCGTTTAAATAGATTTTCTAGTTCCATCACTGGATATACTGTTGTAAAATCAGCATATTATAGTATCATACCAACTAATTACGTCCAAGTAGAATATACAGGGAGCTCCTAAAATTAAGAAGAAATGAAAAAAGGTCCAATAATTCAGTAGTACAAAATTTTTTGGTACTCACATGCCTATCAGATTTAGTCACATGTAATTTATTTTCTTAAAAGTCCCTCAATTTTAAAAAAACTCATATGAGTGATGTCATAAAATACCACATGTCAAAATTAATAGAAATGACTACTAAACATTCGGTACTATCTTATTGTACATTTTATTTTCTTCCATAGAGTGGCCTATATTGAACAAATTTCATAAGGGCTCGTTTGGTAGTCCCAAAATTTGTGAATCACGACCATTTTAGAATTAGCTCATCTACAAATCGCATAGTTAACTAGATGTTTATGGTTGGAAGTATAAAACAAGTAAAGAAATGTATGTACTCACCCATCTTAGAATTGGCTTATATACAAATCGCATACTTATAATTAGATGTGAATGGTTGAAAATAAGTAAAAAATGTACATATTCACCTCAATTTTTGTCTTATTTCTTCGAAAACATCTATTTACCAAACCCAAGTGTTGACTTTACAATAGTATAGATTAGCTATAGGTTGTGTTATGTCTTGAAATTGTATTTTGACTACTTGAAATGTGTAAGGTCTATTGCAAGTTGTCTAGCATTTAATATGGGCAAATAATAAAACATATGTCATCAAATGTTCTTATTTTGGAACTCGAAAATGTTCTTATTTTGGAATTGTGGCACAACAACCTCATTATTAATAATATTAAACATGTCTTTAATATATGTCATTAAATTATCATTCATCTATTGATTTTCTATTCGGGTAAATAAGAATTTCATAACTACATACTGTCAAATATGTCCTCCATTTGAAGATATTGCTAATGCCAATAGGTCATACTATAATAAATTCATGAAAACACTTCTTTTTAAACTAATTAGTCAAATATATTATGTCACAAAATTATTGAGGCATAAATTTAGTCAATTTTTTTCAATATGCACATAAGGAAAGTGCTGATTCAAAGCGTTTACAACTCACATTTGCAACCCATGTGAACAAAACTTGATTGCTGCATCACACCTATATCGAGCTAAATAATAAAATCCAATAAAAAATATAACAGTATTATAATTATATATACAAATTAGCATAAAATTATTACAAGAAACAAAATAGACTAATTTTCAAAAATTTTTGGCAGAACCGTAAAGAGAGAGAGAGAGAGAGAGAGAGAGAGAGAGAGAGAGAGAGAGAGAGAGAGAGAGGGGAGGACACTAGCAGTGAGCCTGTGCTATGCATAGACCACAAATACAGAATCATAACTTGATTTTTTAAATAATTTTTTACAAACAAAGAGTTTTATAGGATCGTGTATTTAAAATATGATATTAAACGATACAACATATATAGGATAACTTCTATATTGAAGGTTATTTGGACTAAACATGTTAACAATATTTTCTCTACTATAATAGCCATAAAGAGAAAAAAATGTAGAAAATTTTTTTTGTACTAACTACTAAGTTACACTTTTAATATACATTTGTTCATTGAAAGTAAATATTAATTAAATTTCAAAGTTAAGTTTATTGAATTATATTTAGGATTAAAAGGAAATAAATATAAATTATTAAAAAAGATAAGAATATATGTCTAATATCTATCACGAAATAGTCATTCAAATTAATAAAACAATATTGTTACACTTTATTTTTTAAGAAAATATAAATTAATAGTGAAAGAAAATTAATCGAATTTTCATAAGTTAATTAAAACATATATAGGTAAATCTTTTATTTCCATATACGAATAATGTTTGTCTATAAAAATATTTAATAAAAAGTTAGTATACTTTATGTGTGTCAAATTTTGTATTTATTATTTTTTTCCTTTTTTGGGTAATTATTTAATATAACAAATAGATTCATACAATGTGAATAAATTAGTGATTCATTATTTATTCCTAGTAACAAAACATTAATAACCTTTTTTCATACTAATGTCCTTTTTCATTATCTAAAGGATTATATGATGTGAGTTCACTAAAATGAAACCATATTTATACCAATATAAATGATCTTAAGTATATTGCTACATATACTAAAAAAATTATAATAGACAAAGTAAAAGTTATTTATCTTTTTCATTAGTTATTATTTTATAAGCTTATTAACTTTCTATAATATCATCTTTTTTTTTGGTTTGGGTAAATCTAACTCCCCAAAAAAAAAATCACAACTATATAATAATTTTAAAAACTTAATTTGTTTTTTAAAATAGCATTACTTGTAGGAATTTGAATGGATTGTTAGATTTAGTTACTATATTGATCACAAATAATTCATGATATATTTAGTTTTAATATATTTTTATCTTTAATAACTTTTAAAGTGTCCATATTAAAAGGGTAACAATTCAAAAAATACTACTATATTAATTAGATAATTATTAACTTTATGAAATTTGTATTTTTATATTTTTTAAATTTAAAAAAATTAAAAAAATAGATTAAAATTTTAAAGCTCAAAAGACCTCTTAATCTATGGTTATAATATGTCATATAGATATAAATAATAATATTATATTTATATATACAAATTAGCATAAAATTATACGAACAAACAAAATAAACTAATTTTTAAAAAAATTTGGCAGAATCATAAAGAGAGAGAGAGAGAGAGAGAGGACACTGATTTATTTTGTGTGTCTCGAGAAGGGTCAGTACATTAGTGGGGTCAGCTAGGGGTTAATGGAGTCAATTTAAGTATGATTACAAAATATTATATATAGCATATTAGTATTAGTTTTCAAAGCATTGATGGGTCATCTGACCCCATAGGCCAGCATGCGGCGGCGCCCTGCCTGCCGTTTCCAACTTGCACTAGATTGGTATTACAGTATTTTCTTGTTCGGTCCAAGATTTTAAAGTCAATTGACAGTGAAAGCCGATTTCACTGTGATGGTTTAAGTTATGTTGCTTACATCACTGAAGAGATATGAGTTTATTTTTCAACCCAAAAAAAAAAAAAAATGGCTCATGATTTCGACTTGCTTAGAGGGAAGATATTTTTAAGTTAATAAAGTACGTTTTAGCTGACTACGTTTTTAGCAATGGTTAGCAAGCAAACAACTTCTTGTGGTGATTGTGTGGCTACCATGGACAACGTTTATGGTGGTGATGATCAAGTTGTAAAATGTTCTAGGATTTTGGTTCTCATGCCCTTTAACTGCAAGTGTCGTGGGAACACGAAGAACAACTCAGTAAATATTATTAGTGAACTTGAAACTTTTAATTTGAAGTTAAAAGAAGATCGATATGACATTAAGATGGTATAAGTATTGGAGTTCACAAATATTAGTGAAATGGATGGTTATAATGATCCATTTTTTAATTTATTTTTTAAAACTTCATTAAGCATAAAGTTCAAGGTATTTCTTAATACTTTATTCTTTTTGGCAAAGAAGCATTTTTCCCCAAGGTTAATCCAAAGTAATTTTGGAAAGAAAGTTGTGCTTATTATCCCATGCATTTTCAAATGGGAAATGATAAAAAATAAAAAATAAAAAACCTGTTCAAAAGACTTCAATGGTAGTGATGGGCAAGTTGTCGGCCAATGTTGAAGATTTAAGCCGGATTTTTCACATGTAGAGGAAAATGATGCAGGAGCATAGTGGAAGACTTAGGGTGCGTTTGGTTGAGCTTAAAAATGAAATTTTTTTTAAGTTTGCTAGTAAAAAAATTAAGTTTTTTAAGTTTTTTTACTTTTTTGATTTTAGTTTAGATAAAAATAAACAAAAAAGTAAAAAAAAAAAGGCAAAAAAACTAACTTTTATTAGCTTTTTTACTTATAAGCTTGCAAAAAAATTAACCAATAAGCCCAACCAAACACACCTTTAGTTTAAGTTGCATTTTGTTATGTCTTGAGTTGTTTTGACTACTTGGAAGGTGTGGGGTCTGTTGGAAGTTATCTAATAAGTCTATAATGAAACACATTTTGTGATACATATACTTTCTAAAGGAATGATATTAGAAAATGCTATTGGTTTTGAAAATATTTCTTTGCAAATTTCTCTTGTTTGGAGTGAGTGATTTTTCATAAATTGTTATAAAAAACTAAGAATGCCAAACTTATAGAAGGTAACCAAATCTACAGAACTTCAGAATTATAGAATGATCGAAGCTAATGTTTGAGACTACGTCCTCCAGACAAAATTCACCCCAACAATGGTGTTTATGGTTAAATGAACATCTGCCTTCTAAGATGTAATGATCTACTCGCATATGGATGTAACACTGCAATTCATATGCTTGGCGAACCAAATTTGTGAAGAATTCTTTTTGTGACTCAAATGTGGACTCTATGAATATGCACAAAAGTATATAAAATCTTAGTTTTAAATACGACGTTATACAATGTATATATAGACACATAGATGTCTTTTCAAACAGTCATGAGTCAAATAAGATCTTGAGAACTCACGACCATTAAATTTAAATTTAATATTTAAATCTAATAGCTATTAAATCTAAAAAACTCACAACCATTCAATTTAAATTTAATATTTAAATCTGATGGCTATTAAAACATAAGACCTGCGTTTAAACTCACTATCTAATTATTCAATCACCTTAAAATGACTAACAAGTCACAAAATTTCTAACATAAATTAGGTGTATGACATAAGCAATTAGCAACATTGAGTGACACCTATTGCCCTGGTGAGTAGCATTCCAGGACTATCCCTATTCCCCGCAGTCAAGAATTTCGGTTGTTGCCTACTTCTACAGGTTTCGACCTGCATTAGTACGACTAATCAGCTTAAACTTTTTTATGACATAATTGATCTTAGACATGATTATATTAATTTTATTTTTAAAATCGTCTGTCCGTATAAGGGAGTATTATAGGTATTATCAATAGTATTTTGTAAGCAATTCATACATTAAGAAAAGAATATAATTTTTTTATATATAATTTGGTATGTCAATTGAAATGCTTTCTTCTCTTAGTAAAATTTTATTTAGAATTTTCAATTTTAAAAACAAATCTAAACCAACAATATCAGAAAAACTGTCCTGTTTCAAGTCACATCTAAGATTGAGACATTATTTTTGATACTATCTCTTTTTTCTGAAGCTAACTGCTGCAGTTGTTTGTTGATTAATTAGCATTAAATGGCACGTGTGGTATCTTTAACCGAAAAAAGAATGCAACATGATTGGAAGAGATTCCATGGAATTTGTACCTAACAGGTTGGGTCGTGCGAAGGCCAGACATCATGGACAAGTGAATGTGACTTAATGACAAAGGAGAACTTAGTATTTGCCAAAATGAAAAGAGCAAAAAAAAAAAAGAAAAACAGAAAAAAGGTTAGCCGTGGAAGTAGGAAATTTTGAACATAACGTGTGATTACTTTTTTATTTTTATTCTTTCTCGAAATAGAACAGATGCCTACATAAGTAGTGGGAAAACTAAAATTGATAGCCACCTAATTTATTAGTGCATACAGATCCTCTACTCTCATCTTATGCCTCTTTCTGTGCCTCGTGTATTTTATTGGACCATGTCATCAATTTTGATGACATGAATGGTGAGATTAATGCTAAATTTTGTCATATATTATAGTAGTAAATGTAAGAATAAATTCATTATTCATAAAAAAATCATAAAAGAAAAATGGAAAGTATGATATTTCCTAAACCAATACAAATCTTTATTAAAAGATTGCAAACCCCAGCCTTTATCTTCTACATCTTCTATATACATGTTATATATACATATATATTTACAATTCTCAATAATTCTTTTTTTCTTCTAAGACTTCGAGAATTCTCAATAATCTTTTTTTTTTTTTTTTTGGAATCATAACATCAGAAACACCACAATGAACCAAGTCTTCAGGTGTAACTTCCTTTGCAACTGTAGTTTTGAATAAGTCACTACTAATATCGATGGAGCACGCCCTTGCTCAATGTTATTTTTAAGCTCATTTGAACGTTTTGAACGTTTTGCATTCTTGAAAATCAAAAATTAAAATTAAGAAAAAGAGGATATTGTAGTTTAGAGAAAAGAGATGAAGACGACTAGGATCTTCATGAGATTAGAGAAAAGAGTTTTGATATAAATAGAGTTTTAATTTAGAAAGTATTCCTACATTAGTTTGTTACCTATTAAGTTTTACTCGTCATCTTTATTAGATCTAGTACATGGAAATAAATAAGAATTAATGTTATTAATAACATGGCCCAATAAAATATATGAGGCATAGAAGGGGCAAAAGGAGGAGGCAAAGGATCTGCATTCTTCATTAGTAAAATGTTGTCTTGGAGAATAGAACATTTCTAAAATTGATAGCGCCAGTCGTGTTGGACAAGCGCCGCCTGATGCACGCCACTTTAGTTTGGCCCGACCAGCTGACAGTGGACCCTAACTAATGTGGTGAGCATAAGCCCGTGCCTATCCAATAGACGCGGCTAATGCTACCATTTTCACGGAAGATATTGCAACCTAGGAAAATTGATACCTAATTCAATCTCTCTCTCTCTCTCTCTCTCTCTCTCTCTCTCTCTCTCTCTCTCTCTCTCTCTCTCTCTCTCTCTCTCATATACTAGACTCTTCCAAGCGCACAATTGAGTGGAGCTTGGAGTTCCCACACACATACATTACATCTTTACTATATATTATAATAATAGGTTATGAGATCTTTGAACTTAAAACTCTAAACCCAAACTATTCAAAATTTTTAATTTATAAAATACCAAAATACACGTGTAATCATTGGTTGTTCTTCTTCAAAGGTAATAGATAATTCTATATAATTTTCTCATTAATATGGTAATACCATTCAAAAGCTTAATATGTGATCTTTTATGGCATTATATAAAAAGTCAAAATTTTTTGAACTGCTAAATTTGGAAGTATTATTTTTGAAATAAAAATATATAAAATCACGTCTTTTATTTCATTGACACAAAGTAATACCATAGATGTAAATGAAACTTTAAATTTGAATTAATCATTAAGTTTCCTATCTAAAACGATTGATAAGTTTCTTATTTGAGTTCTATTTCTATTTCAAACTTCTCTTTAATTGGTAGAAAAAAAAAAAGCATAAAATTTTCTATTTTCTGATCTTATTGATCCGCTCAAATTGTTGCCAGTCCCTTTTTCTTTTTCCTGATTGATTAAGCCGACTTTCTTTGTTTTCCAGTTAACCTGAATTTCCCCTTCTTTTTTTTTTCTCTCTCTCAAATTTTCTTTTCCTTTTCTTGCTCAAGCATGGCCACACAACTTAAATAGCATGACAATTAAATGGTATGACATGCATGAATTTCGATTTACTATTTGATTTAAAAATAGGTACATGTTCCAAAACAGATTGAGATGATCAATTCCTTTTTGATTTTATTCATTTTTAGTTTTCACTTTTAGACTTAAAGCTTAGGTATAATATGGTCGTATTATTATTTATGTTGATATAATATTGGCTAAAAACAAAAATGGGAATATAGGAGTTGAATATTGAGATATTAACTTCTATTATACTCTCTCTTTTTAAAAAAAAAAAAAAAATTTCTCTAAGCAATTTTGATAACAAATAATCAATAACGACTTGAGATTGTATTATCTTTATTGGTTCTTTTCATATTAATATCATCATAATCACCAACAATATGTTTTCAAGTAACTGTTGGTACATATTCAATATTGAGTAGTGGACTATTATATAGTACATGATTTAACCTGCTATGGAAGGGTTCAAGCATACTCACATAAAGATATAACTATAACAGTAATCAATAACTAGGTTTTTTTAACGTGCTTTATTTCCAAAACGAAACATGTTAACTGCATTGTAGGGTGAAAATTTCAAAAGGTTCTGTCATTCAAGTTGGATACCAACAATTATAACATGCTCATTCATATGTGACTATTAATGTTCTGGATTTTTTTATTTATTTTTCTATGATCTCTCTTCACTAATTTAGGCTATCTAGATTTGAGTAATTAGAAGCAAAACTAACTTTTTACACAATAAAAAAAGAGATTAATAGTTAGAATTTTATAAGTTCATGACAAACTCCCGTGCTATGCACGGGCTCACTGCTAGTATTCTACAACTTAATAGTCTTGCATTTATCCAAAGAGCCCTCTCATTCAAACTAACGTCATTTACCGCAATTCACCCTTCATTCACCACGAAATGCCATTGATATTTTGAAAAGTCGATGTTAATGGGAAAGATCAGGACACGCCATATGATAGACAATAAAGATATGATTAACTAACCAAAGACTCAACTTGATTGGATCAATTTTCACAGTTGAATTCTCAAAAAAATTCATGCCATTTAAAATTTTTGAATATGATAATTGATGGCTCAAATTATGCAATCACTCCGAATTTTTGTAACCTTGTGAGGAAGCGTGGGTGAGGACTGAGGGTAAAATTGTCTTTTCAAATTTCAATTTGGAAGAGATACTCTACCACACAGATTAATTACCGCGTGTGACCCATGCATTAACAACTCGAACGGTTTTGTCCATTTTGACCAATAGTTCCCTTGGGGTGTTGCTGGATAGAAAGATCTTCTGCAGCGGCTGTGGAAAGAATGTAGTGAAAAGCTTATCCTTACTGTTTACCGTCCGGACGAATTTCAAATGGCCGTTAGACGTATCGTTCGGACGGTATTCAGACGGTTACTGTTCATCCAAAATGTATTTTTTATGTTCGAAGCTACTTTTTTAGATTTTTTTGTATAATTTTTGAGTAGTTAGGGTTAGTTTTAGTAAGGGGGCGGCGGGAGAAGCTCTCCAATATTAGTTTTTTCCATTTTTCTTCATTTTTAACTTAGATTTAGCTTTGTAATTGTAGTATAGTGTAGAAACTTGTAATTTTCTTCATTGTATTGTATTTTCTTTTACTTTCTTGCACTTTTTTGCATTTTCTCTCATTTTTTTTGCAACCAAACAGTCTTATTATTGTAGTTAATTTTAAATTTAAATCTCTTTATGCTTCTCTTTTCATTTTTACAAGTTTTTATGATGTATTCAAGTAGCTAGTAATTTAAATTGTGTTTAAATGTGAAAATCACCCAAATAATCCAAGGAATTCAATGGAGGTGTCTCATTAATTAATTGCCATATTTTTCTAGAATTAGAATTTCTAGTAATTAGATGTGGAATTTTAGAGAACTTGAATTATTGACTAAGTTTGGGGATTTTGATCACCCAAATCGATGGTATTAATTTAAGACCTTTGACTAGACAAAAACTCCATAATTTCTAGAAATTTATTCCCAACAATTGATTGAAGATGCTTTAGAAAACCTAGGTTATTGACTATGTTTGGCTAATCAATGCACAAACCACAAATTTGGTATTGACTAAGTTGAATCGATGGTATTAACCTTTAATTCCCCATCGAACATGTATCTTATTTCAATTGCTTGAGAATAATCGGTTTTCTAAGCCAAATTCTCCAAATCAAACACACTTAAATGTTTTGTTTGATTTGAGTTATAAACCCTATTGAAAACCTTGGATGAAATTAAGTGATTGGATCATTTGAGCTCAATTCCTCTTTAATTGCTTTAATTCTATTTTCATTTTGCTTTACTTTAATTGTCTAGTGTTAATTGTTTTTATTTTCATTGCAATAGGTTAGTAATTCAAAATCATCATCAAAACCCAAAACATTTTCGATCCTTTTATTTTCCATTTTATTTTTAGATTCAATTTCTTTTTTTATTGCAATTCAATCCTAGATTAGGTTGGTGGGAGTTGAGTGCTAGAGCTTATATTTGGCTAGGTCCCTTGGGAGAGAACGATACCGGATTTTCCGGTTTATACTTTATCGTGACCCCCGTACTCTTGCGGAGTGCCCATTTGTAGGAATACCGCATTTGGAGGCGAGCCACTTATTGTGTTTGATTTAAGTTATAAACCTAATTGAAAGTCTTGGATGATTGGATCAATTGAGCCTAATTCTCTTTTAATTACTTTAAATCTAATTTCAATTTTATTGCCTAGTTATTAATTACTTTTATTTTCATTGCAATGGTTTACTAATTCAAAACTATCATCAAAACCTAAAAGATTTTCGGTCTATTGTATTTTTTCTTTTAATTTTAGATTCAATTCCCCTTTAATTGTAATTCAATTTTGAGTTAGTTTAATGTGAGTTAAGTACTATAGCTTATATTGGGCTTGGTCTTTAAGGAAATACGATTTCAGATTTTTCGGATAAAATTACAACCGTCAACTGTGCACTTACGGATAAATAGAGTACATTTGAGGGCGAGTCACCCAGTTTGCTACGTAATCAAAGTAAGTGTAGACCTCTTGGAGATTCTTATCAAAAAGGGTCCCGGCACACATTGACTCAACAAATTGTTTCAATTGTGGGGTTAAGGATGAATAAAAGGCATTGATGACATGCCAATCGGCAAACCCATGATATGGGCACGAATGTAGCAACTCTTTCAACCTCTCCCAACATTGGAAAAATGATTTGCCTATCATTGGAGAGAATTGTGAGATTTGGCGTCTAATTGTCTCGGTCCTATGTTCGGGGAAGAAATGCTTCAAAAATTCCCTTTATAGTGAACCCCAAGAGTGCGTGGACATAGGCCTTAATGAATTGAATCATGTCTTGGCCTTGTCCTTAAGAGAAAATAGAAAAAAATTTAAAAGAAAGACCTCCCTTGAATAAGTGTTGTTTATAAACATCGCACACATATCCTCAAATTCCTTGATGAAAGAATATGATCGTTCAAATTCCAACCCATGGAATTGGGGCATTAATTGCATCAACCTTGGCCGTAGATTTAACGTTTGATGATTGTGATGATCGAGGAAAATGATGCATGAAGTGGGTGCTTGCCTTGTCAAACTCAAATAATCTTATAGAGTCCTAGCATGGAGAGCACCCATGTCACCATGGTTGCTCCCTCTCTCAAAGTCGACTCCTATATTCGGATTAGGGTTAAGGGTAGGATTCAAATTGGGAGTGGGTTTAAATTGGGGTTGAGATTAGGTGGAATTCCCTAATTGATGTTGGCCATCGGGATAGGTCCTAAGTCAAGAGAAAGGGTGCGAATGTTGTTAATTCTCACTAAATGATTGTGGACGTCTCTAACGTATGATGACATGCAAATGCAATACACATATAAGAGACCCTCTGAGTCTCAAGCAACACAATATACACAATCCCTTCCATCGATTAATTTTTCTTCCGAACCCTCCAATCTTCACATATATAAACCACTAATTCAATATTCAATGTCAATTCATCAACTGACACTTCCAATATCCACATGCAAAGGCAATGCCACCTATAAGCAATTACTAAGCGAGCCTGTCCACCAATTACTATCCACCAATTGATCAACTAAGTAATTCAAAAACTGTACACTATCCAAACAAAATAATCTGAAAATAAAGAGAAAAATTAAGAAATAAAATCTAACATGTTATTCACATAAAAGGCATAATGAAGTTATCCATGGCCTTAGTCGAAGATTCCTCCGTTGTGGTAGATAAATGGAAATCCAATCCACCAATTGCTCTTTAATCCAAAGTTTGTTAATGTTTGCTTTGTGCCTTTGATTCCTGACAACGGCGCCAAAACTTGGCTACACTCCGTATATGCAATGTAATCCCCCAGCTTACGGTTAGCATTTGTAGCTTAAATCTAGTGAGTTCAAATATCGATTCTCTTGAAGATCAAGCCCAATATAAGCTATTCTTGAAGATCAAGCTCAATATAGGCTATATTAGGCTATGGGCACTCATCAAACACTAAACTACTTTGAATTTAATAGGAACTAAGCGAATTGTATTTAAAATGGACCAAAAATCATTTGATGAAGAGACTTGTGGTCAATTACACTAAATCAAAGCAATTCAACTAAGATGTAAAGACACAAAAATAGGCTTGGACACAATTGTTTCAACCAACCAAGTTTCTATAAAGCTTCAATGGAGGAATTGATAACACAAATCAAGGATCACTCCATGGATCCTTGATTCGAAGCATTTAGACTATATAAACATGAATTCATCATTAATTGAGTGTAAAATAATTTCCAAGGTGAGGATCATAAATTCATACTATTGATTTGTGCAGTCTATATGCCAATTCTAAGATTGTGCAGAAGAATTGCTAAATATGGTTATGAATCCAAGTTTTCTAATAGATCTACACTTTAATTGAGATGAATTAGAGAAATTATAAGGTAAATCAATGAAAACTCATATACTTCCATTAAACCCTTAAGATCCTCGGTTGATCTTCACAATTGCATTCAATGATGAGTTTAGCTATTAGAATTCATGAAAATTTGCATTGAAAGGGTAAGAAATTGCATTGAAATCACAAATTTAGTGCTTGATTACAAAGAGATTAAAGAACTTTATTGAAAACTATACTTTCTCTATCTACAATTCTCTCAAATAACACTATGTCTAATTATATATTTCTAATAATATGAAAAGCTCTCTCTAAATTTGGCAAAACTACCTTATATAGCTGTGAAAAAAATAAAGCACTGTCAGGCATTCGAACGGCCCTAAGAACTATTTGCACGCCAACAAACAGCTGTCAAACGACAAAACATGCTCTATAAATCTCACCAAGCTATCAAACCTGATTCGAACCTGAATCAAACAACAAAACAAGCTCTCAGCATCCCCCCTAGCATTCGCACACTCTACCAGGCGTCTGAACGATCGTTCGCACAGTTGGGCATCCCGTTCAAACGTTCCTTAGCAATATTGCTATTTTCAATCCTTTAAAACTTTATTTCCTACAGTAAGTTCAATGAAGTAATTTAGGAATAAAAATATACTATTAAAGAAATATGCATCCCATAGTAGAGCTAACAATTTACTAATTAGGGGATTATGATCATACTATTGGAGTGTAATCACTGCTCCTAACCCATTTATTTATATCCAAAATCATTATTATTAGCAGCAGAGTGACGCAGGTTTAGAATTTTTCATGTTAAATTGCCATCCCTATATACATGTCCTTAATTTTGTCTTTTTGCACATTGCCATTGGGGACTAGATATGTAGGATGGAATTTCGGCCCGCTCTATCCCGCTCGGTCTTGGGCCCACAAGTCTTAGGCAGTTGAGGGGCTCCTACAAAAAATTGGGTCAGTCAAAAATGCCAAACCCTGGGCCCAAGCTCTACTTGGGACCCTATAGGTACGCTTGGGCTCAGTCTTTGGGCTTGGACGGCTTGGGTGGGCTTAACCAACTTTTTTTGAAAAACATCGAAAAGTTTTTTGAATTCATGTAGATTGATTTTTTTTTTAAGAATGAATCAACTACAAGTGCAGTTAGAAAAGAGGAGGAAGTTAGTAGGGATGGAGGAGTTAATACATTAGTAGATTAATTCTAGGTAGTTGAAGTGACAGGAGTAGCAGATATTATGTGTCTCAAGCACTTCATGTAGATTTAAATAACAATATTTCATGTAGATTAGGAAAACAGTATTGCGTAGAGTTGAAAACAATGTTTCATCAACAGAGCCAATTGATGCAAAAAAATAACAGCAAATGGTGACCTTAAAAGAAAATATTTTTGTAAAATTTACGAAAAATTAGCTGCTTTTGTTTTTGTTTTTGTTTTGGAAATGATTAGTAGTTTGTGACCCATGATGGATTCGAGGGCATTTTGAAAGTACATTATAGTACGGGCATGGCTGTTTTCCTCTATATGCAACTTCGTGTTATGTATTTTAAGAGACGAAGACCTTCATGTAGGTGTAGCCTTGTAGGCATGTTGTAATGAATCAGACCAGTACAAGATACGTGGACATTGTCAAAGTAGGTGTAGCCTTATAGCAAAATATGTTGCTATACATATTTCTGGTGCTTGTTCACCAGAAATACATCTTCGAAACGAAACCACTTTAGTCCAGACAATGTCTGATGAAGGCAGTGGAGGGAGGTTTTTAAGTGTTCTCCAGAGTGAGAGCTTTAGGTCTAAAATGGGGATGACAAAATGTGCATGGCTTTAAAGTGTATATATAGCAACAATTTTGAACCTGGTAATTTTTTAAAATGCATTAGAGCTTAGAGGGTGACCAAGTACATTTCAAAGTAGTCTCGCTAGCTTGCTGATGATGGTATGTGATATAAGGGGCTTTGTTTTGGCGGGCAATATGAATACAAGAGGGTAATTAATTTTGAATGCGTCAGCGGTTAGCTATTCCAAATGATTGAATTCCAAGAATGTCCCTTGTTGATGACATGAAATTTGTCTGGATGGAAGATAAACTTGCTATTTCAATTGATGGAGGGATAAAATTGAAATATCCGAGAAAATTGTGGGTGTTGTGTTATGGGAGTCCATAGGTATGAGATCTTGAATTGACCGAGTGCCCTTTTATTCTTTGTTTTTGCATGGACAGATGACAGATGCTCTCTCTCCCCGCAGGAAAAAGTTTAGTGATTAGGTAATATGATAGTTATCATAACTGAATTGGATATGGATTCTCGATTAGGTAATACCAATTCTCGATTTATTGGTTCAATCGATGGTTCAATCGGTATTATAGTATTATATATATTTGAGTTATTATATAGTCTATGTATATTAAATATGGTAAAATTAATCACCAACCAAATAATGGTTTGGTGGTAAAGTGGTCAAACTTTTAATGCTAGTCACAAATTCAAATCTTCATCTCAACATAAACTTAAAATTTTAAAACTATTTGAAAAGTCAAAGTTGGTGGCTGGTTTTTCGATTGAACCGGTCAGTCGAACCAGTCAAATTTTTAAAAAATCGATCGGTTCAAGCCGGTTCACATGTATTTTCGGTAAATTAATTGAACGTACCAGTTAAGGGTTCAGTTCCAGATTCAACCGGTTGAACCATTCAATCCTGTCCGGTTCGGGTAATACTAAGTATTTGATAGTAATTTATATTAAATAGTGACACGTGGTGTGTGTATATCAACAACTTAAATTTGTAATGTAGTGAAAAACTTTTAAGAAAATACTCTATTAAATTTTGCCGTAGTTTTCTCAAAAGTCTCTCCACTACATCATAAATTCAGATTGTTGATGTATTCATGTACCACGTGCTATCATTTGATAGAGATTACTACTGAACACTCAATACTACCTAACAACTAGACTATATTTTTCTCTGCTTGAGGGAAAAAAAAAAGTTCAATAGTCAAGTAATACGATGTTGTTCGGTACTCATGCAATTAGATTTTGCCATGTGTTATTTATAGCATTA
The DNA here is from genome assembly GCA_033060915.1 of Euryodendron excelsum. NCBI lineage: Eukaryota > Viridiplantae > Streptophyta > Magnoliopsida > Ericales > Pentaphylacaceae > Euryodendron > Euryodendron excelsum. The sequence continues at coordinate 40,535,289 of CM065387.1, read as the reverse complement.
AAAATCTATTTGTTAATTACAAATTTATGTTGTTGATGTAGGGTCTGTTTAGGAACAACTTATTTTGAGTACTTTTTTAACTTTTTGCTTAAAATAAGTACTTGATGTTCGATAGCGAGCTATTTTAGCTTATAATAAGCTAGTTTTGTTTTCCTTTCTTAGCCTAATAAGCCAAAAAGTAAAAAGCAAAAATTTTAAAACTTTTTTTAGCTTATTCTACTGTAGTGAAAATTTTGAAACATAATTAATTTTAAACATTTTAAAAATAAATTAGTGTCCTACTAAAATTAATGTTGAAAATTTATTTAGCTTTACAAAACATCACGAATATGTAATCTAATTTACCTTGAGGGTCCTTTGATCATTTTTTATATATAAAAACTAAAAAAACTTTAAACTTGTGCCAAACACCCCAATCAAGCTTTTCTTAAATCAACTTATTCTTTATATTTTGTTTAAGTAGCTTATTTAATAAATAAAAAAAATTATTTTCAAACGGGGCCCGTAATAAAACACCACATATTCTAATTTAATATGGATGAGTAATGAGCAGTGGGTACTACCTAACCACTAGACTTTTTTTCTTGGTTGAGTTCGAGGCATGATTTTTACCATGAGCTTCAATAATAAGTGAAAGATAACATCATAAAAACAAAAAATTCATACAAAATTTTTATATAGAATGATGTGTCTGATGAGAGTCTTTCATCTCAATACAAAACGCCTACCATAATACTTTTAATTATAAAATTGTCACTACCACATTATTCTAGTGGGAGTTTCGGTACAAATTTTTTTTTTTTTTTTTTGGTAAGAATAGTATTCATTCCTAGTTCTCAAATTTTCCTATAAGGCATTAAAGAAGCACCAGCTTATGGGAGAACAAAGCTTCTACATTGAGAACCATTTAAACTTGTATCTCCCATGAAGTTTTGGACTACCAATTAAAGAAGATAAGAGAGTTATGCTATTTCCCCTATATCGGCCAGACACCATCAATATAGTCCATATTTCCCATCCAACAGCTTATTGCAATTTTTATTTTTATTTTTAAAGATGGTAAACAACAAGCACACACAGGGAGAGAAACCCACACATGGATAAGAGATATAACACTCAAATCCAAACCAACTCCTCAGCTTATTGCAATTGACATCTAGCTTTCTAGATATAGTATTTTGAGTTGTATCGGAGAGATATCCTAACCAAGCAAGCTAGGCACAGGACGACTAGTAGCTGATCCAAAAAAATTGTTGGGCTTTGAGGCAAATACACTACTTATTATCGTAAATATTTTTAAAACAAAAAAATAGGATCTGAACAAAATTTTGAGAACACTTAAAGGGTTAGAAAAGAAAGTTTAAAAAACTCAGAGGATCTCCTCTTAGTGCAAGGCTGCAGAAAAGAATGCAATATCATTTCTGCTATAATCACGAGGATTACATAACGAATAACGAATAGATCTCAAAAAGACTTTTAATGAGCCAAACACAACTTGAGTAACATGTTCTTTTTGGGCTTCACTATATGTCCTTTTAGACCCAATTTATATTCTCATTGGGCTCTATTAGACACAAGAGGGAACAAACCCGAAAATGCAGGTCCCATCCCACTACGCCAGGTCCATCATGGGCCAAACTAGATTTTGTTATTTCAAAGGCCCACAAGCAGTTGGGCCATGACAAATTTTGTAACTGTCCAGCGTCGAGGGGCGTGCTTAATGACACGTGTTGATCAGTTGATCGAATGGCCAAATTTCACCTGGTGGAGTGATACAACAAGTCAATATATATAGTCATATAATTATGTAAATTCTAATTATCAGAAGTATTGAGTTTAAAATTTAATTTTTTTTGCTTAAAACAAGATACGTAGGATTTTAAAGACTCATATGATTATGCATTATTAGCTTGATGTACTGCATCAGCATAATAACGTAATACTATTGTTGTACCTAATATTTTTTCCAATAATTGGGAATGCAAAACGGCTTGAAAACCATTTCCACCAGTAATTATTCGTAGGCCAAGGATTATGCTCGATTGCTGTAAACCCCTTCCACCAAGCCAATGGCAGACCCAAGCATTTGACGAAGGTGATGGAAATAAAAACAAAATTTGGTGGTACCATTGGACAAACTACTAGTCTCTACCACTGAAATATGACAAAGGTAAAAATCATAATAGATGTAATAGATAAAAATAAGGCATTACTTCCATACCATTTTTTTTCCTAGATTAGAGGGGCAAAACAAAATTACTTGTATTTGAAAGGGCAAATGTGAAATTACTTGGGTTTTTTTTGTTTGGGGGGGGGGGGTGTTGGGGGGACAATGTATCTATTTAGTGATAGATACTCCAAGAATAGAGAGCCTAAGGAATTTTTTTAAAACTTTGGGGCCCATAAACCTATTTTATCATAAATACTTAAAAACAAATATACTCTAGAATAATTTTTCAAAACTTTGGCGCGTGAACCCCTCCCGCCCTCTATGGGTCCCCCAAGAAAGCTTAACGTTCGAATTTTGAAAGCGAAGGGACTAACTGGCTAAATGATAGTCCAAAGAGATGGTTTACGCAATAGGAAATCCAACTCTTCAATCTGTTCAAGGGATGCCTTCTGTTTTTTCTCTTTGAATGTGCCTTTCCTCCGAAGAAAGTCGAGTAGGTGGATAGTATTCATGTTTTAGATTATGCATTCGTTATGATCTTTTACTTACTTTGTAGTGGTGGATTTTATACAATAATATTTAAACATTTGTCCCCCTTTCTTCCATGCCGTTCATTTTTCTCCCTCTTCATCTCACTTAGAATTCTTCTATATATTTATTTATTTTTCATGATGTAAGAGAACCTGTCAAAGGCAAGCAGCCTTCGAACCCCATGCTTAGCGAGTAAACTTTCTACTGGTTGGGAAACACCTACAATCCATCAGTTTTAGATGAAACACAAATTGCTCAAAGTAGACAACTGGGCTTCGAGTGACCAACACCTAGGGCTGGCTCAAGATAACTTGTGGTCTAAGGCGACAATTTTAAATAAAGATTTTTATATAGTTTTTAAAATTATTGCAAAAACATTTCAGTTAAATTGGTTATTGTTGAAATTACTAATGTGTTCATTTTGGGTTTTTTTTTTCCCCTAAAAAATATGTAGAAACTACTATAAGATTTAGGTATAGCATATAAGGTTTTAAAAGATCAATGACTTTTAAATTTTGTTTATACAATTTATTTTATTGGGTTAAACCAGTTTTGTTTTTTCTAAGTTAACTAATGTGGTTGAGTTTTGGTCTTTTTTTTTTTTTTTCATGGCGCCTTTTTTCCTCATCTGGACTAGCTTTTTGTTTTTTAAAAAATTGTAGAACCTATAAAGGGTCTTAATTATAGCATGTAAAAAGTTTTAAAAAATTGGAGCCTTCAAAATTTTATTTATTTGGACAATTTATTTATTAGTTAAACTGATATTTTAATTTTTGGCTTCTATTTCTTATGAATTTTTTTTCTAATCTTGATTGGAGTCCTTCTTTGAAAAAGCAAATATATGAAAGTATATAATATCTTTATTAGAAAATAAATTTTTTTAAAAACTTTGGGACCTTAAAACCTTGGGGGCATAAAGCAGCCGCTTCTCCTACTTAGGGGGTGAGCCGGCCTTGTTGACATTAGTATAGCAATTTTTTCTTTAAATTAATTTACGTATTGCAAAATTTTAAATTTGGATAACGCTGACATTACATAAATTGTTCATGCACCCCAACAATACGTGCCAAGGATTAATAAACATATTATAATGAGTGGGCACAATTTGACCATTAGTACTTTTCATCTTAGGGGTGTACATGAGTAGGGTTGGATAGGATCTATGCTAAATTTAGAACTGACCCGATTTTAATCGGTTTCAAAATTTAGGACCCAAAACCAACAAGTTCATCCATTGCCTTATGCTTGCCATACTTTTAGAGAAGACACTAACTTAACCAACTTTTTCCCTAACATGGCATTAGTTTATATTTCTATGAGAGAATTAGAGTTTTGAGTTTTTCACAAATGATATTAAAGTTTGAAAATTTTTGGAAAACCTAAACAAAGAAAATAAGAAATGTAGTAAACACAATATTGTATCACTCATTTCAGAATGATAAACAGTTGCTTTTGCTCAGATTGGTTTTTCTGAACTCGATGAATCTTTAATATATTTCGTTTCAGCAGCCTGCAAACCCTAAATCTCCCTCTGTTATTTCATGTTTTATTTTTTATTTATGCCTTTCAAGTGACTTTTTGAAACCATCTTACAATTCTTCACAGTCAACCTGAATAATTCTTCCTATAATCACATTCAAACTCACACTATTCAAAGAAAAGAAATTTCGTCCTTTAAAATAATATAATTCATGTTTGATTCAATTACTTTGTTTGCAAGGCAGCCTAACTATTTATTTTCTAACTCGTGAGGCCACCTCTAATCCCTTGTCTGTGGATTAAAACCCAACAATCTTGACAATTATATGCTCATTAGTCTTTACAATATTAATTATGATATAACCACAAAACTTGACTTGATGTTTTAGTTTGAAGCGCATTGTTACTTATAGTCTTTCTTTACTCCATATGCATCAGCTAAACCCAAGCCAGCTATGTCTGCGTATCAGTGCATTTCATAACCACCAACTTCTTCTAAAAATCACTGTTTCATCCGCAAAAGCCAATTAATGTAGGAAAAGGAATTTCCTTCGATCTGGATTGTAGAAATTCCAACTACCTTGTGTTCATGGCAACAACTATTTTACCAAGTATTTGTATTTTTATTTTTTATTTAAATATCATTTATAAATATAGTAATCCCATAAATAGTGTCAAGAATCTAATAAGAGTAAAAGTAGAATAATAATACAATTTTAATACACGGGGATATGGTATGTTGTCATGTACATAGGACAATAGAAATTCCTTCAATCTAGACGGGAGAAAATCCCTGTCTATTAATCCATGCCCAAAGTAACAATAAATGGCATATAAAAGCACCTGTTCTTCTTCACTGAATATACTATCCTCGAAATATAACTTGCTTGTTTATAAGCTACCGCAGAAATGATGCAAAACTCTTCTTAACTTATAGACAAAGCCATGCACGTATGTCTCAAAAAAAATATTTAGGATTGTTTATTAAAATTGATTGAGATTATACAAAATAAAAGAATTTCCTTTGTTCATTTACATTTGTATCATGTAATCCCTGTATAGCAAACACTAAACTGTATACTTCTTGTCGATGGTATCCCCTTAAAAAAAAACATAAAATAAAATATCTTCCTTGATTTAGTGGCCTGGGCCTTTGGGGCTAGGTCCCGACGCTAACCGTCCAAGCCAACATGCCATGGTGTCCTTCGCCTTCTCGTACACCGTCGGGTAGGTTGCAAGGTGGTTTGCTCCGGCAAAATCCTCCGGTAGTACCCTTGTCGCCTCCACATGGGCCTGGATCAAAATAGTGGCCAAGATGACGAAAATGACCAAAAGGGTGTTTGTCCGCCTGAAATACATCTTCAATATCGAAGCGAAACCACCGAAAACCAGATACTCTTTGATCAAAGGGGGTGGAGGGAGGCTTTTGATATGTCCTCTAATGAGAGCTTTTAGTGCTTGTAAAATGTGTATGGTAAAGGGTGCATGGGTTTGAAGTGTATATATAGTAACATAGATTTGCTTTGGTCTACGATTGGACTAGTGGAAACTCTTTGAATAAAACTTGGTATTCTTTTGAACTTGCATTAGAGCTTAGGTGTTGACCAAGCACATTTTGAAGTGGTCTTGCGTGTTTGATGATGGTATATGCATGTGACATAAGGGCTTTGTTATGGCGGGCAATATTGTGAATATAAGGGTAGTTAATTTTGAATGTGTCAACGGTCAGGAATTCATTTGAATGAGTTTCAAGAATGCCCCCTGTTGATGGCTTGAAATCTGTATGGAGCTAGAGGATAAACATGGAATTTCAATTGGTAGAGGGATAATATTGAAATATCCGAGAAAATTGTGGGTGTTGTGTTATTAGAGTCCAAAGGTTTGAAATATTGAATTGACCAAGTGCCCTTTTATTCTTTGTTTTTGAATGGCACGTGCAAGAAAGATAGAAGCTGATTTAAGCGAAGCCGCGTAGCATGCCACGTGAGCTTGCTTGAATGGCCGTAACACCGTTTCGTAGTTTGAACAGTTGGACCCTGAAAAAATTATTGAACCTTCGTAGTAAATACTAGAGATGCACGGGTTTACATCATGTCGATATGAGCTCTCTCTCTCTCTCTCTCTCTCTCTCATTTGAAGGAATTCATCACTTATATATCCGTGTTCCTTTAACAGTCCCCAATTTGTAATGTTTGAAAATTTTCAAACTAAATAAATGAGACGACTAAAAGCACACACAAATGAGAAGAAATTTGGTCTAGACTATGGGCAAATGTAAATCTTGGCCCACGGCCCATGGGCCATTTGAGCCCGATGAGCCCAATCTTGAACCCACAGTAGGGCTGATCACCATGGGTGAATCTGGGCCTTCGGTTTTGAAGTCTGAAGCCCAACTAGTGAGCGCAGCTTGTAGACCCACCCATTATAAGTTTAATTATATAAAATATTAATCATTATAAGCTTAATTATATAAACTAGTTATCAATATATTATATGTTATAAACAAGATACCATTTTATTTAAAAAATAATTGATTTCAAATTATAATTTATAAACCATTATTGAAACTATTTATCATTTAATTATGAGTTCAATAATAAACCGTTGTTTAAACTACTAAAACTATTACCATTTTATTTGGTTCATTATTTTTTTTAAAAAATTGATATAACATTACAAAGGCGCAACCAACCTGAACAAAGACGGTCCAACCAACCTGAGGCCCAAGCCCGTCCATAAGCCCTATATATTTATTTATTGCTATGTCTATGCCTTATCATGTCCTTTTTTTTTTTTTTTTTTTTTTTTCAATTTTCATATCAACGCTTCCATGCCGTGTCGTCTCTCTATCCTGTGTATGCATATGTGCTTCTTAATATCTTCCATACTTTGAAAACCTCATGTCAGGTAGGAAACCTTTTGTTACAAAGTTTTGTCACTTATATTCAGAATTCTTACGGTAGCTACAAATCACATTACATAGTTAATAACAATGGTCATTTCCTTTGGAAAATTTGTCAATAAAATGCAGAACAAGTAAAAAATTTCACCACCATTAAATTTTTCCCATTGTCTCTACGACAGATATTCATCAGTTTCATTATGCGCATGCATTAGTGAAAAGAGGAAAAGGAAAACCCCCCAATAAAAATAAAAGAGAAAAAAAAAATTTCTCGTCACAGACATTTCCTATCTACAATGTTTTTCTATCTCCGCTTCTCTACCTCTCTACTTATCGTGTCCAAAGGTACTCCACAAATGTTTAAGTCATAAACATAATTTTCTTACCAAACAAGCTAGTTACATATGCAGCACCAACCATTGTTTTTAGTTTGTTCGTTCATGTCTGTCCTGTTGAGGTATGTTCCGAAAAATCTTTGCGGGTTTTAAAGGACCATGGACAAGGGCGGAGTCAGCATTTTGGTTTAATCTGGTTTATGTCAAAATTTAATAAATTACAAAAAAAATTATATAACATGTATATGCAAAATTTATATGGACCAAACAATTTTATAACTAATATATAGCAAAAGTATACATAAATAGGTAAATATTCAAAAATATCTAAGAAAATTCAAGTTGTGCCCGATGATTCTTCATGGAATATAAGCCAATAAATAAATAAATAAAATAATTCATCAACAATTTTCTAGACACAATGATCACCTATGAGTGAAAAAAATTTTTCAACTCTTTTGGGATGATATAGCATTACCAATGTTAGTAAACTACACATAAATTTATTTACTTATTTTTTTCATGCCTTAAAAATGAAAATGAACCCTCTCAGTCCATGGAAGATCGGAAGGTTAGTCTCCCAATTGTTGCACTTAATATAATTTTTATTGGTTTTAAGAATTAAGATTAAAATGGATTGTGTAAGGTAATTGGGCTACAATAAAAAGTGTTGAACTGGGCATTAAAAAGTGATGAGGTACGCAATATTGAGGTCGTCTAAATTTAAATATAAAAAAATATTAAATATTTAAAATGAGAGTTAGGCTAGGCTCCTCTAGACTATAGCCTAGGAAACCTTCAATGTTCTTCCGCCCTTGACGGTGGACAAGTAATGAAATCTAGAGAGAGAAAGAAAGAGAGTGTCTGTGTGTGTCCCTCTGTCTAGACATGAAAATTTTCCCTCTCTCCCAGCTCGGCCCGGTACATTCTTGGGCCCGAGCAAGTTGGATTAGGCTAGCTCGAGCTCCTGCCAAAAATAAGGCTATGCCAAATTTCAAAACTATATCAAAATAGTAAGAAAGTATTTTTCACATTCTACAAATTGGAAAAGACTGTGAATAAAAAATCCTATGTCTATTTTAAAATTTTTATTCGTAATAAATTAGAAATTATGGATTTTAGAACTTTTAAACTTAAAATCTCTAAAAAATGAGGGGTTAATAGATAAATTGACATTATTTTTATTTTATCCTTGGATCCAAAGTTATTTTCTTCGAATTTGGAAAGTATTTCATATATATATCTAATGATAGAGACATATGTATAAGCGATGGACACGAGTGTCTATAAAGTAATTGTAGTGTGTCCAATACTAAAAAATTAAAAGAACAATAGGATACATCTATATGTATGCACAACGCATATCAGGGGACTGTTGATAAGAATTGTGTCTAACATGAATACAACACTTTCTTGGAAGTGCCCTTATTTCTTAAAAAAGATATCATTTAATTACATAAAAAAATTATCCTTCGGTGGAAAAGTGTAGGAACAAAGACAAACAAAAGTTTACAATTTCAGACTCAAAGATAAATTGCAAGAAGAGGATCTACTACTTACTGCTTCCTAGTTTGCGGTCGGTTAGTCTTCATACTAACTATAAGGTCTCAAGTTCGATCTCTTCTCACGCTTCCTTGTATTACATGATTCGTGTAGACTGTGGCTCTATGCGAGCTCGAGAGAGTACTCAGTCGTAAACCTAAACATCATATCGCTATTTGGTTTGGTTTGAAACACAGTAATGTTAGTTAGTCTATTTACTCTTTATTAGCTAAACAGAAGTCAGAAATGCCTGCATGCATTTCATAACCACCAACTACTTCTAAAAAGTCACTGTTTCATCAACAAGAGCCAATGCATGCCCAAAATAACAATACATGGAGATTATATAAGCATATGCTGTTGTAAAAGATGAAAAAAGTGGCTGCAGAGAGAGAGTGTTTCTTCTTAATTCTCCTTTTGTGCTGTGATGCAAATATACAAGTACTTTTTGAAACAGACCCGTGATGGATTTGAGGGCATTGTGGAACTAGATTATAGTACCAACATGCATTGCTGCTTTGTCTAAGCATCAGATAAATGTGCCTGCAATATCACTAAATATATTATCCCTGAATTGTATTTTTCTTGTTTATAAGCCACTGCAGAAATGAAGCAAAACTCTCCCAACTTATAGACAAAGCCATGCTTACCTCAAAAAATATAAAAATAATATGTGTGATTATTTATTAATATTGACTCAGATTATACAAAATAAAAGAATTTCGTTTATTGATTTATTTACATTTGTATCATGTAATCCCTGTATAATGAACTCTATATCGTATACTTATTGTCGATGGCATGTCCTTCCAAAAAAAAACTTCCATGATTTAGTGGCCTGGGCCTCTGGGGCTAGGTCCTGACGCTAACCTTCCAAGCCAAGATGCCATGGTGTCCTTCGCCTTTTCGTACACCGATGGGTACGTTGCAAGGTGGTTGGCACCGGCAAAATCCTTTGGTAGTACCCTCGTCGCCTCCACATTGGTTTGGATCAAAATGGTGGCGAAAATGATGAAAATGATCAAAAGGGTGCTTGTTCGCCGGAAATACATCTTCGATTTCGAAGTGAAACCGCCGTAAACCCGACAATCTTTGGTGAAGGTGGTGAAGGGAGGTTTTTAATGTTTTCTCTAATGAGAGCTTTTGGTGCTTGTAAAATGTGTATGAGAAAGGTGCATGGTTTTGAAGTGTATATATAGTAACATAGATTTGGTTTGGTCTACAATTGGACCATTGGAAAGTCTTTGAATGGCATCAGAGCTTAGGTGTTGACCAAGCACAATTTGAAGTGGTCTTGCTTGTTTGATGATGGTGTGTGATGCAAGGGGCTTTGTTCTGGCGGGCAATATTATAAATAAGAGGGTAGTTAATTTTGAATGCGTCAACGGTCCGGAATTTCCAACGATGGATGGCATAGAATGCCCTTGTTGATGGCATTAAATCTGTATGGGGAGAAGGTAATCATGCTATTTCAATCGGTAGAGGGATAATGTTGAAATATACGATAAATTTGTGGGTGTTGTGTTATTGGAGTCCAAAGGTTTAAAATATTGAATTGACAAAGTGCCCTTTTATTCTTTTTTTTTTATTGGCACGTGCAAGAAAAAATAGAAGCTGATTTAACCAAAGCCGTGTAGATGCCACCTAAGCTTGCTTGACTGTAAACACCGTTCCATAGCTTTACACCATGGAGAGATGGGCTCTCTCTCTCTCTCTCATTTGAAGGACGTGATCATCACCTACCCCAACTTCTAATGTTTGAGAATTTTAAAAATAAAAAATGTTTAAACAGGGAGAACTAAAATTACCAACAGACATGGACGAAGCTATATATGTTTAGGCCAATGAGTATGTTGCTTTTAATTTTTTAATTTCAAAATTTTTTAGGTGTTATTAATTTTTGGAGTCATTTTTAGAGTTTTTGATCTCGTAATTATTTAGTGTGCATGAGACGGAAGAACTACATAGCCTTGAATTAGTTGTCATGTGTACAAGTTACCTGCACACCCAATCATAAAAAAGTAAAAGAAAAAGGGGGCTATGGCCCACCAATGTTGTAAAATCTCCATTACACATGGTACAAATCTATACCTAAACTTTTTTACATAATAATATGCCCCCTTAACGTTAAAAAGTCCTGTTATATTCAGTTTAGAATCAAGACTCAAAAATTTTTACATAATAAAATGACTATTTTTTGTGCAATTTATATTGTGATTCATTTTTGCTTGTTATGTGACCTTTGATTTTTAGTTTTAGTTTAATTTGTCTGCAGTCCAAGGTTTATATTTACCAATACCCAATTAATTTAGATCTAAAACAAAATTTGAATAGAAAAAACAAAAAAACATAACTCTCAATTTCATATAGAATCTCTAGATCAACGCTATCACTAATCCACATTTCATCTTGGCCCGTTAAATTGAAATCCTGGCTATCCCTGCCCACACACAGGGACATTCTCTCTCTGGATTTCAACATGATATGAGCGAACAAACTAAAAACAATGGTTGGTGCTGCATATCTAATTAGCTTGTTTGGAAAGAAAAATCTGATTGTGACTTAAAACACGAGTGGAGTAGATTTGGAGATAATAAGTAGAGAGGTAGAGAAGTAGAGATAGAAAAACATTGTAGATAGGAAATGTCTGTGACGAGATATTTTTTTTTGTATTACTTTTTGGGTTTTTCCTTTTATGAGCATAATGAAACACATATATATCTGAGATAGCCAAGATGGAAAAAATTTATTGATGGTGAAATTTTTTATTTTGTTATGCATTTTATTACCCAAGGAAATGGCCATGATTATTATCTATGTAATGTGATTTGTAGCTATCGTCAGAACTCTGAATATAAATTACTGAAACTTGTAACAACAGATTTTCTACCCACACGAGGTTTTCTAAGTATGGAAGACACTAAGAAATAGGAATACCAACATGAGACGCAGAAACATCCATACGACAATTTTTTCAAAAAAAAAAGACGTGACAAAGTAGGGACTTGACAACAAATATATATATATATATATGTCTATATATGTACATGAATATATTTCTTTACTTTTTACAGTACATATATATATATATATATTTCAAATAGTAAGAAATCAATTTTCACATTCTACACATTAAAAAAGAATGTAAACAAAAAATTTTACTTCTAGTTTAGAAAGCTTTATTCGTAAATATATTAAAAATTATGAGTTTTAATATTCTTAAAATAAAAATAGATGAAGAATGAGTGATAGAAATATATATCTAACCGATGAATACGTGTCTCTCTCAAGTGAATGGAGAATGTCTGACCATAAAAAATTTAAAAGAATAATATGATCTATTTGCATATCAGGAGAGTATATGATAAGTATTATGTGACACAACACTTTTTTAAAAGTATCATTGCATATTAAGAAAGATTACAGTTAATAATATAAAAAGATTATATCCTTTCGAGGGAGAAAATATAGGAACATAGACAAACAAAACTTGGAATTACAGATTCAAAGATCCACTCCAGATATATATCTAACCCTTTTCTTCACCTTCAAAAGGTGCAAAAGCCCTACAAGTATTGTCTTCCCTGTTGCATCACAAATTGCGAATATCTAAAAAATGAACTACCTCTGCTTCTCTGCTACTGCTTCCGCGGTCTCATTATATATATAGTCTTATATCTTAGTGTAGTAACTCGTGTCAACTGATCCTCATACTAAACATAAGCTCTCAAATTTGATTTCTTTTCTAATGACCAATCATTATTCATCTAATACATAAAGTTTACATGATTTATATAAACTATAACCTTGAACGAGTTTAAAAAAGTAGTTGGTAAAAAATCTAAACACCTCATAACATAATAAATAAATAAAACGCAATTTGGTTTGAAACACAGCTCTGTTTCATCAACAAGAGCCAATGCATGCCCGACATAACAATAAATGGACTATCATCGAATTGTACTTTTATTGCTTATAAATTACTGTAGAAATGGAGCAAAACTCTTCCTGTTGGAAAGTAAATTTAATTTTAGGTGTCTCTAGATAATTGCATTCACACCATAAATAAGGGTTTAAAGCCAATGAAGTACTCGTGTACGTAGGCAAAGAATCACTTAAATAGGAATTGTCTCGATATATGTACAGGTGCACAAATGAATCAAAAAATCTGAGAACCAAACTAACCCCATTTTTATGAATCGGTTTGATACGGGTCTATAAAAAAATCAGTTCGGTTTTAAGTCTAAAAAATGCCAACCAAATATTTGGTTCAGTTCTCGGTTCCACATTTTTTGAAGCTGAACCGAGTGATAACCGAACAGAGACCCAATCTTTATATATTATAAAAGTCTATATATATTTTATATATATCATAAAATCATTGTTATTTGTACTTAATTATTATTTATTTGTGTTTATATATCATTTTTTTTTTTGAAAATTAAGGATGCAACTCAAATCATATTATTTTGTTTTTTTAATAAATAAGTTAAATAATATAAAATAAAAATAGAACCAACCTGACCCAACCCGATTTAGACCCGAATCAACTCGAGACATGAAAACGAACCAAACCAACCCAAATTGACTCAGGTTGATTCGGTTTGGTTCCATTGAATGATCAGTTCTATTCTGCGTCAAAAAATCTAGAACTGATCAAGATCAGAATGATTCTAGATTTAGTGCGGACCCCCATTCATACCCTTAGATACATGTACATGATTAGATACATGTTAGTGGAGTCCTATATATAGCCACATAAAATAATGATCTAGTAAGAGATAAAAGTGGTAAAAAAGCAATAAAAAAAATATATCGTTGCCATCTCCAGGTAAGTGTTTTTGTTTGTGAGTTATGGAACTCTCTATGGCTCTTAGAGCTGTACATCTCTACTTCTTTGTGCTTTTAACTGTATTACTGCACCACATTTGCAACAATGTGCTATCTGAGCATGCCACCAATTCCAACTTGTAGACCAAGCCATGCATGCCTCAAAAAATATAAAATAAATACAAAATATGTATGATTATTAATTAAAATTGACTCTGATTATTCTAAATAAAAGTATTTTGTTTATTCATTTACATTTGTATCACGTAATCCCTAGTATATAACAAACACTAAACTGTATAATTCTAGCCGATGGCAAGTCCTCCAAAAAAAACTTCCATGATTTAGTGGCCTGGGCCTTTGGGGCTGGGTCCCGACGCTAAGCGTCCAAGCCAACATGCCATGGTGTCCTTCGCCTTCTCGTACACTGACGGGTACGTTGCAAGGTGGTTTGCACCGGCAAAATCCTCTTGTAGTACCCTCGTCGCCTCCACATGGGCTTGGATCAAAACGATGGCCAAGACAACGAAAATGATCATAAGGGTGATTGTTCGCCGAAAATACATTTTCGATATCGAAGCAAAACCGCCGTAAACGGGGCAATCTTTGATGAAAGGGGCGGAGGGAGGGTTTTGATGTGTTCTCTAATGAGAGCTTTTGGTGCTTGAAAAATGTCTGTGAGAAAGTGTGCATGGGTTTGAAGTGTATATATAGTAACATAGATTTTCTTTGGTCTACAATTGGACTATTGGAAATTCTTTGAATGAAAGTTGGTATTCTTTTGTACTTGCATTAGAGCTTACGTGTTGACTAGGAATATTTTGAAGCGGTCTTACTTGCTGATGTAAGGGCTTTTGTTCTGGCGGACAACATGAATAAAAGGGGTACTTAATTTTGAATTTGTCAACGGTTAGGAATTTCAAATGACTGAATTCCAAGAAACGCCCCTGGTTGATGACAGGAAATTTGTCTGGATGGAGGGTAACCCTGGTATTTCAATTTGGAGAGGGATTAAATTGAAATATCCGAGAAAATTGTGGGTGTTTTTGTTATTGGAGTCCAATGGTATGAAATCTTGAATTGACCGAGTGCCCTTTTGGTCTTTGTATTCGCAAGGCACGTGTAAGAAAAAAATGTAGAAGCTGACTCAAGGGAGAAGCCACGCAGATGCCATCTGACCTGAGCTTTCCTTGGATGACCGTAACACGGTAACACAGTTTCATGGTTTGAATAATTGGACTCTGTTCAAATTCATGAACCTTCATAGTAAACGGGAAAGAAATAGATGAATTTAATTTTCTCTCTCTTGAATTTAATATTCTCTCTCTCCCTCTCTCTCTCATCGGACAAAACCTAAACCCCAAGTTGTTGTGTTTTATTCATTCTGCATTCGTCAACCGTACTATGCTGACATCGATGGGCGGCTTTAGGTGTAGGTTGGTAGGGTTTAGTTGATCAGAATAAAAATTTTTTTTAATACTATTGCATATTCTCTTAAATTAAAGAATTGACACATCCTCTAAGTTATTGCGTCATTCTCTAAATAATTAACTCATTCTTTTTAAATCCGTAACTATCAGACTTTATTGTCTAATATATTTTATTATTTTTTATTTAATGTCTAATTAAAAATTAATATTTTCTCTTTTTGTTGGTTCTTTTATGTGTTTTTTTATAAATAATAATAAATTATATTTTGTACCTCCTACTTTACACTAAAATTTTATTTAGAATCTATCTTTATAATTATAACAATTAAATTCTTTTATTTGTAAAAAATTGTAGTGTAAACATTCTATTACCATCCGTTTATGAAGCTAACGAAATATGGCATGTGACTACCACATGCCTATTTTTCAATGACAAAAAAGACAATTGACAACTCTTTTTCAAATAAAGGTTATAAATATTTATTACAAATAACAAAGCATCAGCTAATATATAATAATATATCAATTATTAGAATATCAACTATAATAATATGTATCTGTAACATGTATTATTCATATTATTACAATGCTAAAAAAAATATTAAACCCACCCCTAACCTCAACCCCACCCTACTGCTCAGGCTGCCTTTCCCCACTGCAAGTCCACCCTAATGCAAATCCACTCCTCCACAGCTCCATCCATTGCTCCAAAAACCCCAACCTCACTATGGCATTATCTTCTGAACCATAACAAAATGGATAATTCCAATCCCACGTTCTTCATCTCACTCATTTTTTTACCGTTAATCACAAATCAAAGTTAAAAGAAAAAGGATGAGATATCATATACACATGTATATGCATGCGATACATATATAATCACAAGTTATCACAATAAAAGAACCCCCAAGTTTGTCTCCTTGTTTGAATTGGTGCGATGGTGGCATGGGCTAAATCGAAAGGGGTCTCTCTTCCTTGCAGCTGTCCTCATCATTGTCAATACTATTTCCGAACTCACTTTATATTAGTCTCACTTACTACAAATGTTATATTCGCTTTCTCGAAAACTCGCGAGACATAACTCTCATAATTTTTTTAAGAAAACTTACAAGAAAACAAATACTAGACGTTTTAGAAACTCTAACACAATTTTAAAAACTTATCAAAAACTCTTTAAAATTATCACGAAAACTCTCTAGAAACTCGATTCGCATAATTTTTAGTATTTTTTATACTATCAAATCTTATTGTTTGATCACGATATATAATTTTTCAATAAATGTTTATAGATATTGCTTAGTATTAGTTTTTTGTCTTATCATAAGATCGGTGACGGAACTAAGGTTGGACCATAGGAAATGACAGATAAAATATTAAAAAATACTAGTACTAATACTACGCAATATCTATACTAATACTAAGGTAAATATTCTTGAAATTTGAAAGGTTAAAAGGAAAATTTTTGAAATTTTAGGAGGGCTGATGTACACTTTCTTATCATAAATATACAAAATTTCGTAGGGACTAAATATCTATAAACTTTCATTTTAACCTTTTAAAATTCAAGAACTTTTACCTAAACCCTAAATAAAATTCAAAAATTTTCCTTTTAACCTTTCAAAATTTATGAATTTTTGCCTTAGCTCCCCAATAAAATTACAAAAAAAATTACCTTAACCTCTCAAATTCAAGAAAATTTATCTTAACCTTTCAACAAAATTTAAATTTTTTTTTTATTTTGGCCTTTCATGAACCCCCCTCAACATAATTCTTGTTTCCATCCTTGCATAAGAGTATTCTAAATAGTTTATATTATTTTTTTATGATTTTTAATATATTTTGTTTGATAAATATTTTGTTCAATTATATATTACCTAGCGTTTCTAGTTTTTTTATAAGTTTTTAAGGCCACGTTTCACTCTTCTGTTTCCCATATCATTTCTCCCTTCTGGTTCTTTATATGGGAATTATTTTCGAATGCAATTGAAAACAAACTCTCTTAATCCTTTTCTCTAAAATTCCAAGTCTCAGACAAGAATTTAACCCCACTATATTACCAATCCAAAATTGATGGAAAAACACTACTTTGAGCCAATTAAAATGTGGGACTTACGCCTCCGTTAAAGTGGGTCCATGGTGCATTGGATTAACCTCCATGAGGATATTAATCTTGTGTATTTAGTTGCTCAAATCCGTTAAGGATTGAATGAGTTATGGGCTTCCAAAGTGGCCAATATAACCATGGGAAACAAAAAGCTGAAAAGACGTATCCCACGTTGAAATCTTAAATGGAAGATGATATGCATATAAAACCATGACTTGAAAGTGGGTTTGGGCCCTAAGGGGCACCCCAATTTTGTGGAAGGGGGAGGATCTACCCAACCCATGAGTTGACCCACAAAACACACGCGCTCGCCGCTGTCACCTGCCTAGGACTGAGCGTGGGCGTGGGTCGTGTGTTCGGTTTGGCTTGTATCTTTTTAGGTTAGGGTCAGATTCAAATTAAATGAATTGACTTTGAAATTAATTTCTATCCATTGACCTGAACAAATGTGTCCGTTCCGATGAAAGGGTGTGTCTCTCTAGGAAGGGGTTGTTTGGTTGCTAGAGCCTGTTCAAACTAGTGCAATGAACAAGCACTTGGACTCTATAAATAGGGCTAAATCCTGCATTCATGATTCATTCAATTAATCCAAAATTGCATAGCATTGAATTTCTTGCTCGGCCTTCTTCTTCCTCCTCCCATTTTTTGAGAAAGTTTAGAATTGTCTGGTTGTTCTGCTGAGTAGATTTTATTAAAGTGTACTTAGAATCTATTGAGGTCGTTTCATTTTGGGAGGCAGACACTCATCTTCCCGTAAGCACCGACTGTGGAGGGCGAATCTATTTTTAAAGAGAGAGTGTCACACACTCGACTCGATCTAACTTTGAGTTCTTCGATCTTCTGTTCATCTTTAAGATTTTTGATTTAAGTATGACAACTGGGTAAGTTGTTTAAGTTCTGTATTGTTATTTTTAGAATTGCTTCTAGTTGATTTCTAGTTTGTTTCTAGTTGATTGCTAGTTTTGTGCTAGTTGCATTAATTGATTAGAACATTTATTACACTCACAGTTTAATAGGAAGCATTATTTCCAACAATCTTAAAGATAAATTCTTTGTTCTATTTTAACTGTGCTCCAGTCAACTAGGTTGAATTACCATTATGGTGACTTTTTAAGTCATAGGCTTAAGGCCCATCCCTCTCGATGAATTCTCTACTCGATGAATTCTCTACTTAATCTTTCGTTAAGCCTTTTGTAAGCGGATCCACAATGTTTTTCTTAAACTTGATATGATCGATGGATATAATTCAATTCGAAAGCAATTGCCTCACGGTGTTATGTGGACGACGGGTATGTCGTAACTTCTCATTATACATGTGGTTATGTGCTCTTGCTATTGTACATTGACCATCGCAATAGATACAAATAGTAGAAAAAGGTTTTGGCCACACGGGAATATCCTCAAGAAAGTTATGAAGCCACTCTGCTTCTTCTCCCGCTTTATCTAAAGCGATAAACTCAGATTCTATGGTGGATCTAGCTAGGCAAGTTTGTTTTGAGAATTTTCATGAAATTGCTGCTCCTCCAATAGTAAAGACATATCCACTTGTGGAATTGGAGTCTCTAGTGTCAGATATCCAGTTTGCGTCTGTGTAGCCTTCTACAACAGCTAGATATGTTGTATAGTACAGCTCATAATTCAAGGTGAATCTCAGATACTTAAGAACCCTAACTATGGTCTTTTAGTGATTTGACCATGGGTTACTCATATATCTACTCAATCTGCTTATCGTATAAGCAATATCTGGATGTGTGCAATTCATGAGATACGTTAAACTGCCAATTATCTATAAGTATTCTAATTGGGATATGCTTTTCCCATTGTTCTTATATAGAATAGCCAAGAAATTTAACTTGTGATGGAAGAAATTTAAATTTCTCATGCAGAAGCATAAGTCAATACTCAAGAGGAACTGCATAACTGTGGGTGTTAATGCCAAAATGTTGAAGGTTTGCAATGTAGATTTTGTTGCCATAGTAGAACAGATGGAAAATTGAAAGAGAAGGTAGGAGTAAAGAAGAGATGTCTCTTATGCTTTGTTTGGAATCTGGATTTCAGTAGCAAAAATAAAGAAAAAGAAAAAAAAAGTGAGGAAAAAGATAACAAAAATACCCTTTCATTTTATTATATTTTCCTTCATACTTTTCTTTTCTTACAGAAAATCTAAATTCTAAACAGAGCATTAAGAAAAATGGATGCCATATCTCATTTTCTAAAATTTTCATTCGTAATAATGATGATGATAAGAAGCAACGTGAATCCATAAATTTACCTCAACGAGGGCCGTTTTAAATTTATCTAAGATATGTTTTTGATAAACAAAAATATATTAAGTGAGCAATTGACGTCTTAAGAAGGCAACCCCCTACATTCAAAAGGCATATGCTCAAAAGCAACACATCCAAGGGCATAAATTGATCACTTATACAAAAGGATTGCCTTCTCTCAATCAAAAATAACTGAGTAAAGAAAAAAACACTAACCTTGTAAACAGAGAGAACCGATGAAGGCTTGGAGCAACCAAAAACCTTAATACAGAAGACAAATGGCAGAAATATGAGTGTTTTTTTTTTTTTGGTGGGGGAAGAGTTGAATAACTCTCATGTTTTATTGTACAAGGTACATAGCTTACCTATATAGGCAACCTATATAAATAGCTTAAATGTGTGTGTGTGTGTGTGTGTGTGTGTGTGTGTGAGAGAGAGAGAGAGAGAGAGAGAGAGAGAGAGAGAGAGAGAGAGAGAAAGAGGATTGCATAGAAAATGTTTGTATTGGACTGAAATCTAGAACGGGGCCACGTAGGCAAAAAAAATGCCTTGCTTTCTCAATAAAATCATAATAGGTAATGCAATACAAATACAAAATTTATACAGAATTTATCACTAGAAAGATGTAATTAAATGATGACTCTTATTTATAAAAATGTTATTATTATAATATTTTGGTGGGAATTTTTATATAATTTTTTTTAAAAATATTTTCCAATAACAATATTTAAAGGTAATTTTTTAAAGGTGGAGATGGCCACCACTCACCTTGGTCAATACACATAAATATAGCTACACCTTAGAAGAAGTACCGTATGAGCCTCCCAAGTTAGAAGGCTCTACTCATGCTCACAATACAACAAAATGAGTTTACCCACCTGTTAATCCTGGCATTTTGTTGAGGCACCGCCATGTGTAAAGTTTCAGAGGCAATTTTAAAAAAACGCTGCCAAAAGGACAAAAAGATGCCACTATTTCTTTAAATGCCCGGAAATATTTTGGGGGAACTAAATTTGGGAACCCGCCCTAGCAAGATGGGGAAGCAATTGAGCTTGCCTTTAGTAAGAAGAAAACTAAATCAAATTATACTGACACCGATATAGTCAACACTTCAAAAACAAAAATAAAAAAACGTCGGGAAAGGCACGGGTGAAACTTTAGGCAGCATTTTTATGACTTTTACCAGTGTTTTCTAAAGCGCCAGCAAAAGCATTTTTTCTTTCGAGGTTAGTAGTCGAAGTTAAATCCAGGTAGCTGCTTAATGTGCTCATGCAATTAATTTCCTCTGAGGCATGCGTCAATCTATAGATAAAAAAGACAGACATACACATGCACACTTATACAGCAGCCTGCTTAACCTCTTTTAAAAATTGGGTAGACATCATTGAGCAACATAAAGAACTTATTGAGCAGGGTTCATATAAACTTATGTTTTTAGTGCATATAAACTTAAATTGATCAGAGTTCATGTCAAGTTTGGAAGTTTGGAACCAAATCTGCGTAGAAATTGGAATTCAAAATGGGAAAGGAAAGGAAAAGATTTCTAATTTTGTGTTTGGATATAATCGGAATTAAAAGGAATGGATTTCTAAGGATTCACTTTTTTCTGTTTAGTTTGATTAAAAATTAGAAATGAAGTAATTTTGTAGACAATGGTGTCTCCTTAGATTAGGTTAGCAAACAAAAAAAACCTTCTAAAAAAGAAATGAGGGCAATGTAAATAAGTAAACTTTTTAATTTCAATTTCCATGAAATCCGACATTTTTCAAAGAATTTCAAGATGGCATTTTTTTCTTTTTTTGTCATTTCAAATCCTACCAAATCAAATCCCATTTTAAATTCTATCCATTCCAAATATATCAAATTCCATTTTAAAATTCGAATTCTATTAAAACCCATCAAATCCCACCATTTTAAACATAGTGTTTAAAGAGTTTAAAATTTGTTCGAGATCGATTAATTATGTAAATTAACTAATCAACCTCGAACAAATTTTTAACAAACCGAAGACGACTGGAGCTCTAGCAACATGTTCTTTATGGGCTTTGAAATTGGGTATTACCTAGATTCACTTAATTAACTTTACCTATGTGATAGTTGTATGCAATGCAAAGCAGTCGTAAGTAATAAAGTAGAGAGATACAAACTTTTCTCGTGAAAATCTAATGTGGGAAACAAACCACGTCTAGCAAGCCAAATATTATGTTGAGTAGTTTACACAAGTACAACTTACAACCATAAATAACTAAACTCTACAATTGCCGTTCGAAACCCCACGAACTTCGGTTTAAGATTACTTACTTGACTCCTCGAGTTTTTGCTCTTCATGCTTCAACTTCAACACCAAATGACATGGTGTTCTTCGTCTTCAAAACCCACTGAGACGATCTCACTCTGTTTTTCTTGAGTTTAGAATCAATGGTGAAGAAACTCTGTATGCTTAAATAATTATCAATCCAATCTTTACTTTCTTGTTTCAATGTATTCTGCCTGAAAACTCTACTCTGTATGTTTCTGTATGCCAGAGTGGTAGAATACATACAATTCTCCAGGCTCTTATATCTTCTCTAAGTCCCCTCAAAATGTAGGCTGTAACTTTCTTTTGATTGGTTTAGTGTCGTGCCCTGATTTTTAACCAAGTCTTTTCGGCTCGGGAAAAAGCACGAAACTCTATCATTAAAACACATCCTATTAGAAAGACGAATGCGATTGGGTTTGAATTTGAAATTAATTGGATTAAGGGCTTTTTAGAAAATTAGAGTCGTCACCTAACTTGATTGAGGTGAGTTAGGTCACCTAAAACTAAGTATAGTCTGAACATTAAACTTAAGATTTTAGAAAACTTTCTCAAGAGAGTGTTTTTAAGAAAATAAGTTATTTGGCAACCTTTGGAGAGTTTTAAGCTCTTTTTTAGAAATAACTCTATTTTGGTCTCAAAAATAGAAATCTATGGTCCGGGGGTTGGTTACGTGTAGGAAAGATATCCTAAGATCATCACCCTACCCCGCCCTTTCGATACCTACATGTCTAATCACCCTTTATTCACTCACTAGAATAACCGGTTACTATTACCCACTTAATATCCATTTTAGAGTTTTGAAAATGGGGTTTGATCATTGAATGCATAATGGATGTTATTAACGGACATTTGAAAATATGAAAATTTTGAAATGAATTGAGATAGAAATATTGAATTGATAGAAACCTTTGAAGAGGGAATTTAAGTTGATATAAAAATTATGACTGCACCATTTTAGGTTGCCTACGTATCTCATTTGGCGAGAATCAGGTTATTCATAGTTCGGGCAAGGGTCCGATAGAAAAGAGGCACATTGGAGCCTTTTGAATGTTTTGAAAACACATTGAGGTCTTTGGAAAAGTTGAAAGACACTTTGTGGTCTTTGGAAAAGAGAACTTGAGAATTTTGATTTGAAATTGGATATTGGAGTGTTTTTGGGATAGAACTTGAAAGTTTTAAAAGTGCTCTTGAAATGGGATTTTGAAGTGTTTTGAAATGTTTTTTAACATAACTTAAGAGAGTTTTGAAAGTTTTGAAAATTTGAGTATGGACTGGAAAATTAGATTTGGACTCATAAGAACTCTTATGAACTTATCTTAAACTAATTTTTGAAAATAGTCTTTGAACACCTTATGAAAGGTATTTTTAATATTTCCTTTACCTTTGAGAGGTTAATCATTAAAGAACTAAACTTCTTTAGGGTAATGGGTTTTGAAAACATGTTTGGAAAAGGGGCTAGAGACTTCCCTTTTGGTTCTTTAAAACTTTAAGGTTAGAAAACCCTTCTTGAATATCTCACGTAAACTCGACCAATCCTAACCATGGAAGGATTAGGGTTGCTTCAAGAATGTGATGTTTGAAAATCCTCTTTGAAAAGAGGTTTTGAAAACATTTAGAGTTTTAGAATCCTAATATGGACAACCTTAAATGTTGTATTTCATGTATCACTTTCCCTTGGCATCCTTAACCATAAAAGGTTAGGGACACCTTAGGGTTGTGAGTCCTTATAAGCATTTGAAAAATAGTTTTTAAAAAATGTCAAGTGTCTAGCTATCTTAGTTGGGACAGGTTTAAGAGAACTTCTTGAAAACATTTTTAAAGATAGAGAGTGGGGATATTTGAAAAGACTTTGGAGTTGATTTTTGAAATCTTAAGAGAGTAAGATGCCTTTGAAATGTGTCATGGACATAGTTTCTGAAAGCTTATTTGGAAAGGGGTCTTCGAATTAGAACCTTGAAGCCTACTAACCTAGGTTGGGCTGACGTAGGGTTAGGGTGACCTAAGGTTAGCTAACTTGGGTTAGGTTATCCTATGGTTAAAGTGACTTAAGGTTAACTAACTTAGGTTAGTTTAACCCTAGGTTAAGGTGGCCTAGGGTTAACTAACTAAGGTTAGGTTTGTTGACTCAGGGTTGACCCTATGTTGATTTTGATAATAACTAAACCTTGTGTTATTTTACTAATGAATCTACTTAGTGTGCAGATTAACAAAGTTCATAATTTAAACTTAAAGTTCAATCTTAAGTCTAATACATGTCAAAGAGAATGCACAACAAATTCAAGATCAAGCAATGAATTCCAAGAGCTATGCAATGAACCAAACAGGGGATTGACGTATATCTCTACTTCAAACAAATGTTCTACATTCGAAGAGATTAAAGGTGTTCAAATGAAGCCTCTATCAAGTATGCATAGACTTAATGAAGATTGATTTGCACTCAAGAAAGATTGAAGACTTCATCCGAATGTGCAATGATCAATTGAAGACAATTTGTTTGTTGAAGACATTGAAAATGCTAAATTGAAGACTTCATCAAGTATACAAAGATCAATTTCAGATTATGTGATTGAAGTTGCTTGAGAAGAAAACTCACAATGATTGTCTGATTTCTACATGGAATCCAAGTGAAGAATTCTTCCACAATATAAAGAATCAATGAAGACTAGATGTATAAAGAGATTTCATCAAGTTTGCAAAAGTCTCATTGAAGTGTTTTTAAAGAAGAAAGAAGACTTGCTAGCAAAGAGAAGAACTCGGCAATGAAACATTGTGAAGCTCTACATAATTGAGGAAGCTTGGCATTGACAGAAATAATGAAAGAAGAAGCTTTGCAAATAAAGAAGAAAAGATCAACATTGATCTAATAAAGCTCTGACTATTTGAGAGTCAAGAGAAGATGAATGTCAAATGATTGATTCAATCCAAATTGAATAGAAGTTAACTCTGATGAGTTAAAGAGATTTGATTGATTATTATACCCCAAAGAAATACTCCTTGAAGATCTTATACCTGAGATGAGCTGGATCATTAGAAGTCAGAAAGCAGATTTCTGGGTAATGAGCGGACTCATGGAAACAAAGAGTCGCCTCATGGTTACAGAAGCAAAAGGCTTAAAGACCAAATGGACAATGAGCGGAATCATATAAATGAGGAGTCGTCTCTTGATCACAAAAGCAAAAGCCCTGAAGACAAAATGATCAATGAGCAGACTCATGAAAATGAAAAGTCGTCTCATGAACACAGAAGCAAAAAGCCTGGAGACCAAGTAAACAATAAGCGGACCCATGGAAATGAAAAGTCGCCTCATGGAGACAGACGCAAAAGCTTGAAGATAACATGATCAATGAGCGGACTCATGAAAATAAAGAGTCGCCTCATGACAACAAAAGTAAAAGGCTGAAGATCAAATGAACAAAAAGCGGACTCTTGAAGATGAAGAGT
This sequence comes from Euryodendron excelsum, assembly GCA_033060915.1. Classification (NCBI taxonomy): domain Eukaryota; kingdom Viridiplantae; phylum Streptophyta; class Magnoliopsida; order Ericales; family Pentaphylacaceae; genus Euryodendron; species Euryodendron excelsum. Next base: position 40,509,959 of record CM065387.1, on the reverse strand, counting down.
CGCCTCATGACAGTAAAAGCCAAAGATGTGAAGACAGAATGAACAAGGAGCCGACTCATTGTTATGAAGAGCGGACTTATGGAGACAGTGAACGTCTGGTAAATGTAGAAGCAGAAAGTGTCGACTCCACAAGCTTGGAGCCGACTTCTTGAATATAACGACTAGTTTTTCTAACGTTATAACGGACTGGACGTGCATTAATGAAGCCCAACAACCTCTAACGGATGGAATCAATACAGAGTTTATATACAAGCTTCCAGCTGTATTTATACAAGAGACAAGAGATAAAAACAAGATTTCACTGACTGATCAAACCTGATATTCCTGAACATTCTTCCTATTTTCATATGTGAGCTTTGATTGTAAAATCTACTCTTGTTAAAGAGTTTGCTAGTTACTTGTATACTTCCATACACTTGTAAGGGAGAGTTTGAGAGTTCTCTTGAAAAAGAAAAACTTTTGTAAGTTTGAGTGGAGCTTGGACAAAACCACTTGGAGATTGAAGAACTTGGTGAGGAGTTCTTGCGTATAGTGAGTTGAGCACTTTGTCAATCAGCAGCCTATTTGTAATTGGTGATTGCATAGTGAAAAAAGACTTCAAGGAGGTCTTGTGGTGAGGACATAGACCACGGTTTGTGCTTGAATCTCGATATATCGGTGTGTTCTTCTTTTGCTCTATTTTCTCTTCTCCATTTGATTACATTGCATTACATTTAGTTTGAGCACTATTATGTTGCTTAAATTAATTTTAATTAATCTTAATTGTTATTAATCTTCGAAAAACCCAATTCACCCCCTCTCTTGGGTTGCCTTTGGGGCCAACAAGGTTAACCTACAGTTTAGGTGAACTAGGGTTAACTAACTTAGGTTGGGTTAACCTAGGGTTTAGGTGAACTAGGGTTAACTAACTAAGGTTAGGTTAACCTAGAGTTTGGTTGACCTAGGGTCAAGTTAACGTCAGGTTAAAAGATAGTTTTGAACTAAGGTTTGGACCTAGTAGTTTTGGAAGGATGGTTTTATGCACGAAATTTGAAAGTATGTTTTGAAAACTATTTTATGAAAGCCACTCAAGTGAGTGTTGGGATATTATGGTTGATATTTGGAAACCACTCAAGAGAGGGTTGCTTGAGAACCATTTCGCCTACAAACTTAAGAAAGCAAAACTTGTGAAAATCAACTTTGAATTGATAGTTTTGAAGACTTGAAAATGAAGGAAAATGACTCTTTAAAAATTGGCTTTAGAAAAGAGGTTTTAGAAAACCACATCTAACAAATTGAAAACCACTCTAAAGAATAAGGGTTCATATGGTTGATTTAAAGGAAATCACTCCAAAGAGGACTCCGTGGGACCATTCCAACCTCAATATCCAAGAGAGCAAGATTTCTAAAATCAAGATGAAAATGATGGTTTAAGGAAGTGATTTTTATGCAAGATGAAGAGAATGTAATTTTGAAAACAAATTTTTGAAGGGAATTGTTTTAAAAACACATTTTAAAGAAAATAGAACAAACTCTAATGAACTGGGGTTCATATGGTCAACATAATGGGGAGACCACTCAAGAGAGGGTTCTAATGGACCATTCCAACCATAAAATTTAAGAGAGTAAAGACCTTGAAGGTCAACATAAAAGAAGGGCGGTTTGAAAGTCATTTTAATGCAATTTTGAAAAGTAATGAAATGTAAAGTTGCAAAATGAAGTCAAGGGACTTAAAGTGGATTTTCTAAGATGTAGAAACTGAGGACCTAGGCTTCAAGGAACCAATTCTAGGAACATTTTTAAGAAAACATTTGAATATGGAGCTTGAGAATGCCATGTGAATGGAAATAGTGAAACCTTTGGAAGAATGAAAACAAAGCCAAGCATGCAAAACATGAATAAGATAATTATATGCAAAAGGGTCATGAAATCATATAAGGCTAGAGGCTTCACCACATAGCAAGGTGCTATAAGGTCACACCATCTTAAAGTAGGTTTGTGAAAAGTTTCCTATACGGTGGCTCTCACAAACTTTCCTCTAAGTATGAACTAAGAACTTCCTTGTTTCAAGCATGCAAGAAAGGGAGGTAGAAGATGGGGATTAAAATAGAGAATAGCCTAAGTAGGCTAAGAGGGAGAAGAGAGGAGTGGGGGATTACAAAAATGTAAAAGGAGTACTATTTTTTATCTTCAAACACTTTCAAACCTCCATGGATGCCTTGACTTAAGCTTGAATAACTTTGAAGATGCTTGAAGGAGTTGGAATGAGGTCTTCTATGGCATTGTAGGCTTATGTAGGTGTAGTGTATGGGTTAGGGGGAGGTGGAGTCTAACCTAAGTGTTTGAAGTGTGGAATGTATATAAGGATTCGAGATTCTGGAGCAATTTTAGCAAAGTTTCGCTATCAATTTCGATTCTGGAATGTGCAAAGGGCAGGCCTGTATTTATAGGCAATCTAGGGAGACCTAGCGCATGTAGCATATGCACCTGGGCAAAATTTTTCCTGGCACATGTGCTACATGCACCAATATTGTTCCATTGGCAGAATACCACGTGACACTCATTGTACTGGCTAAATCTTAAGGGCTAAGCGAAGTTTGATTGATCTGATCATAATTTAGGCGCATGTAGTATACGCTCCACCACTGGGACTGTTCGTGCAAACTTTGCCTAGATAATTGTGCTAACCAAAAAGGATTCAAGAAAATTGGTCACGTTCATGATGTTCTCCTAGGGTTTCTCGTGAACTTTTGAGTTTTCGAAAAGCTTGAAAGGTGTTTGAAAGAGTGAGATATCGTCTCGAGAAGTGTGCACGAAAACACATTTTTGTGGAGTGTTTGTGATACGCTCCGCCGGGGGTTCAAAGGTAGCCGTTTGTGTGCCACATGATCAAGGCCTTCAAGAAACGATCTCTCCGATCAGACCGTACTGATGGAAAGTGCTCTGGAAATAATTTTAGAAATTCCCTATTTTACGCATTTCTCAAGTCGTTTGACGATGCGTTATAATCAGGAAATTAGAGAAAAAGTCAATTTTGGAGGAGCGTCGCTCTAGGGGTTATTGAAAGTGGCAGTTTTCGAGCCATGTGATGAAAAGCCTCGAGAAGTGATCTATCCAATAAAGTCATATCGATGGAAAGACCTATGGACGAGCTTTCAAGAATTTCCTGGTTTACGTATTTCTCAAGTCATTTGACGATGCGTTATAACTAGGAAAAAGGGAGAAAGGACAATCTTGGGGGAGCGTCTGTGACACGGTCCAAGGGGACTTTAGTTGAGTCGAGAGTTTTTGGAGTCGTGAGGTCTACCTTAGGTTAAACAGGGGTGTATGATAAAACCCTTCATTTAATACCCTAGGACCGGTGTAGTTTTGGGATGCGTTTGGGCCGCTAAGGGTAAAATTGTCATTTCAACTGGGATTGGTTAAGAAAGGTTAGAGTGGCATGTTAAGCGTGCGGGACTATCTAAGGATGGTCTTGGAAGATTTTTTTACTGTCTGATGGGATTTATATTGTGTTGGGGCGTACAGGGGCAAAACGGTTATTTTGACTGGAATTAACCGGAATGGAACCAGAATTGGACACGATGGCATGTTGAGTACGTCCAACTGTTCAGGATCACTTTGGAGAGGTGGACTTACCGTCTTGAGGGATTTTGAACTTTCTCAGGACGTGCTTGGAGGCCCAAGGGGCATGTTTGGTCATTTTTCACTGAGTCGGGCTAGCAGGCACCAGTATTGACCTAGGCATTGGTTCCCGAGACTGCCCGATCTCGAAAAGCTACCAGTGCGGTGTTGGTCCCTAAGACCGCCGGTCTTAGAGAGCTACCTGTAGGATGGTATTGGTTTCGAAGAACGCTTGGTCTCAGAAAGCTACCTGTGAGGGTGGTGTTGGTCTCCGAGAATGCCTAGTCTCGAGGAACTACCAAATGATAGACATTCTACAATGGCGGGCTAGCAGGTACCAGAAGTGAACCATCTAGAATTTGGTAAGGTGTTGATCCTCAAGATCGCCCGACCTCGGGAAGCTACCTAGATGGCGTTGATTCCCGATACCGCCCGGTCTCGGAAAGCTACCTGGAATGCCTAGGGGTATGATGGTCTTTATAACTTCAATTGGGCCTTGTGGGCCTAAGAAGCAGTTATTTGGAGTTTGAAGGAGTCGTCTTGGGCTCGTACATGCTGTGATGTTTGAAAACTGAATCCGGTCAGGCCAGAGATTGCCAAATGGGCAAAATTGGGTGCTTACACTTAGAATCCTACAAAATAAATCCTTAACAATTGAAAGACTTTGGATACGGCTAGACTCCAAATTGAAAACTAACTCTGTGCATTGCTCAAGCTAAGTTCCATCCAACATTGAGAGGTCACTACAGTAGTTTTGCAGAGCTTTTGTAGAATAGTATCGCTTGAGCCAACATCAAGCCAGTGGTTGCCTCAATAGATTCTGCTAATAGTTTCTGCAGCTCGAGCCATCCACACAATGCTTGAGGCATCCTCTACTGCTTGACTTTGTCTTGATTTGGACTTTATCTCTAACTTGTAGAATTACAAGGAAAAAACTAAATTACATTGTTTTGTTTCACAACACACCAAATTCCTAACAGGTTTAAATATATTTTCTTTTAAACGCATAGAGAGAGAGAGAGAGTGAGAGAGAGAGAGAGAAAGAGAGAGAGGCCTCCTTACGCAAATCTAAGTTTGGTTTGTGGAATGAAGGCAAGCCTGGCCATTTTTCGACCTTCACGACCTCCATCGCCTAGGTTTGAAGAACTCACTCACTCTCGATTGGAATTGGAAAAAAACCCAATCAAACCCCCCCTCATTGTTCTCTATACGAGTTAAATCTTAACCTAGGTCTGTGGTTTCCGTATGGATCAAAGATGATGCTGTAACTGCGGCCATTGCTTCTCTATCTTATCTACTTTCTAAAAATGCTTTGAGAAGTATAGAGACGGTCCAACACCTTTCAAAGTATTGATACCACTCTATTTCCATGCTAAGAAGTTGTAAGGCCCTCATACCATGAAGCTGTTTGGATGATTTTAGGAGGGGAACCAGAAGGCTAATCAAGCTTGTCCACCAGCTTGTCCAACAGCTCTGATCTACCTTCGATCAACTCTGACAACTCTGATCTACCTTCATTCAGCTCTGATCTATCTTCAACAGCTCTGATCTACCTTTGTTCAGCTCCGATATACTTTCGATCTACTTTGATCAGCTCCGACAACTCCGATATACCTTCATTAAGCTTTAATCTACCTTCAACAGCTTCGATGTGCTATATTCTAAAATATTGAATTTCTAAATACACCAGGCAAGCCCGGTCTAGTTCTAAGGTATTGATAATTGATTTGGTTATTAACACCTTTACAAAATCTGAGGCCTTTAATGCAGTATTGATCTTCCTTTCCATTCTTTTGGTTGCATTTCTAGTTTCTTCATGTTCTTTCTTCGGTGCTATCCACCTGAGTGCTCTATTTTCTGCATCTTTCTCGCCCTTGTTTGTCATCTGTTCCTCGACTTGTTCTTCCTTTTTGATCTCTTGAAATGGGTTAAAAAAAGCAGAGATGTTCTGGATTCATTGATAATCTGCCGTCCTCCATGTTCTCCTTCTGGCTCAAAATTTTCTCCAAAAAAGCGAAGACATTTTGGATTCATACGTTTCATATAAAGATAGAAAAGGGAAAAAGAGGACTTTTGGCTTCATCAGATACAAGACATCCACAGAGGCATACAGAGCAATAAATACCTTTATCGGTGTTTGGATCTTAGACCATAAATTGGTAGTTAAAAAATCTACTTATGGATTGATTAACTTTAAGAAGCAACCTGACCTATCCAAAGCATGGGTTTCTAATCGCCTAGGTTCATTTGTTAACGGAAGACCATATAAGGAGCTCCTAAATGCTATTGGAAATTAGAGAAATCCTTCTATAACCTCAGTTTTAGAATCTACGAAATTGGTGTAAGCTAAAGTCGAAGAAAAAAACAAGCTCTGGCTAAAAAGATGTGTCATAGCAATGGTACATGATCAAAAGTCTATCAATTCCATAGAACAAGCTATGAGATCAAAAGGAGTATTTTTCATTAGGGTAAAACCTATCGGAGGTGTAAAAGTTCTTCTAGAATTCAATGATATAGAGGATAAGGAAATTATGATGGAAAATGGTAGACTCTGGCTGGAGACATGGTTCTCAATCATCTATAATTGGAGTTACATGGATTTTAATTCATACCAAAGAATTTGGATCTTGGTGGAAGGAGTTCCATTAAATGGCTGGAATGTTAACACTTTTACATAAATTGGCAAACTTTGGGGTTCTGTCTTGATGGTGGATGGTAGAAGAGTAAATCGAACAGATCTTGGACAAAGATGGGTACTGCTAGAAACAGAGACAAAAGGTAGAATTGATGATTCATGTACTCTGAAAGTGGGAATAGCCACCTATACAATTAGGGTGAAAGAAGCAGGAATTCGACGGCCACCATTACAACCCGAAAAAGTTCAATATGATTCATCCTCAATTCACAATTCAAATAATGAGTCAGATCCCTCTAAATTCCAAATCTCCTCTAAAGCTCTAGAATTCTCCTTGAATTCCCCCCTTATTTCCCTTTAGCAGAATCTTGGCAAGGGACAAGACGATGATGTGGACAAGGTCTGCCACGTGTCATATTCTAATAGCTCTAAGTTAGAGGAATTGGTTGAGTTAGAGAATTATTCAGAAGGTATAGAAATCACTAATAGGCAGAACATTGTTAATGCCAATTACCATAATGTTACTACAAATGGGTCTCCCAAGAAGTTCAGCTGCGAAGAAATTGCTACACACGAGGCAAATTCAATCACCCCATTTATTTCAGTGGTTGGAGAGGAAACATGTGAAGGAGGAAATTTGATGGGCCCAAGCCTTAATCTCAATCCACTAAGTCTGTTAGGCTCGGATTGTAATCTTAATGGTGACTACAGCTCTCAATTGAAATCAGTTAAGATAGGTGATCCAGTGCCCTCCATCTCACCAGATGATGTCCGTAAAAAAAAGAAGAATCTCTCTAATTTGGGGGTCAAGCCTTTCAAAAAAAATCCTCTCAAAAGCAAATCCCAACTGGTCCCAAGCAGAAAAGAGCTCTAGTAAATTCAGCGACTTCAAACTCATTATCTTCAAGAGATTTTAGAAATAGGAACAAGATAATCATAAGGGAGCTTGAGGCACATTGTTCTTTGGAGGCTACAAAAACCATCTTGATTGGAAAAGCTTTAGGAATTAACTTCAAGGAAAAAGAAGACGAAGTTAGGAAAAGAATTATAGAACTGGAACAAAATGACTGTGATCTGTACAGGTCAGATGGAGGAAGAAAGGAAGGAAAGTACTGACTTATCTTGGTTTAGCATCCCATGTGTTTTGTTATATTGTGTTTATGAAGATACTGATTTAGAATATTCGAGGACTAAGAAAGGAACAAAAAAGGAGAATGGTAAAAAAGGTCATCTTTGGGAACTCTCTTAACACGATCCTCATACAAGAGACCAAATGGAAAGATTGCAATGAAGCAAAAGTAAGCACCTTGTGGGGTAGCTCTGGTTTCAATTGGGAATGTGTTAATACTGAAGAATTAGCAAGGGGCCTCTTATGCATATGGGAGGAAGCTTTCTTCAATTTGGACTTCTGCCATAAAGAAAAACATTTTATATTGTTAGTAGGCCAAATCAAAAATTCTTATAAGCGTGCCATCCTCAACATCCATGCACCTAACAAAGAGGAGGAAAGAGCTGAGCTATGGGAAAATTTATTAATTCTAAGATCACAATGGCCCATGCCATGGTGTGTGGGTGGGGATTTCAATGAAATCCTCAAACCAAGAGATATAACTTCTTGTACTAGAATGTTTCTTGGGATGAAAAGATTCCAAGTTTTCTTAAGAAATGCTTAATTGCTAGATATTCCCATGTTAGGTAGGAGCTACACATGGTCAAACCTTCAGACAGAAAAGGTTTGGAGCAAGTTGGATAGGTTTATTCTTAGCAGTGACTGGTTAGACAATTTTAATTGTATTCAGTGGGGTTTGCAGAGGCTATTATTATATCATTGCTCTGTTCTCCTAACAGAAGAAAGTCAAGATTGAGATCTTAAACCTTTCAAAGTGTTCAACGCATGGTTCAAGGCTAAGTCCTTCATCAAGCTTATTCAAGAAAATTGGTCCTCTATAAGTATAACAGGATGGGCAGCTTTTGTTCTTTTTAGGAAATTACAAATCATGAAATCCAAGATCAAAGATTGGAGCAAAGATAAAGTAAGAAATTGGAATCTCAAATCAAAGGCCTTGGAAGAGGAACTACAACACCTGGATCTCTCTAGAGAATTGCAACCCTCACCTGATTTGGTTTAGAAAGTCAGAGATATCAAGCAAAAATTGTGGGTTTACTATCTGAGGGAGGAATCAGCAAGCAAGCAAAAGTCAAGGAATCTTTGGCTTAAGTTGGATGATAGAAACTCCTCATATTTCCATGCTTCTAGGAAGACAAGATTCAGAAAAAACTTTATAGGTCATTTGGTGGAAAATGGTTTGGTGATCACCAATCCAAACTCTATTACAGAAGCAATCTTTACTCACTTTCAGAAGTTGTTTACAGAAGAATCTTTTGAAAGGCCATGTCTAGAAGGGAGTATCTAAAGAAAACTATCCCAAGAAATGAAAGCAACCTTGGAGACAAAATTTGATGAACTGGAAATCAAGAAAGCTCTAGCCAATAGCAATGGAAATAAAGCCCCAGGCCCAGATGGTTTTAATTTACTCTTCTGGAAAAAATTTTAGGAGTGGACAAAGGGTGATCTTCTCTATTTCATGGAGGAATTTCAAAGGAATGGCAAGCTACCTAAAGGTATAAATTCATCCTTTATCACTCTTATCCCAAAACTTGATAATCTTGAGGCATTGGCAAATTATAGGCCTATTTCCTTAATTTCTTCTACCTGCAAGATCCTATCCAAAACTCTATCTATCGGACTAAGCAAAGTTATGGGAGGGATTATTAGTGAAAATCAAATTGCATTTGTGAAAGGTAGACAAATCCTAGATGGGGTCTTGATTGCAAATGAACTCATTGATGATTGGAATAGGTCAAAGAAAAAATGATTGATTATTAAATTGGATTTTGAAAAGGCATTCGACAATGTTAATTGGGATTTTCTCTTTCAAATGATGTTGAAAATGGATTTTGGGGATAAGTGGTGTAATTGGATCAAAGAATGTATATCCTCTACCTGGTCTTCAGTTCTTATTAATGGTTCCCCTACCAAGGATTTCAAATTGTCCAAAGGTTTGAGACGAGACCCCCTGTCTCCTTTTCTCTTCATCTTAGTAGCTGAGGGACTTAATGTTCTAATGTCAAGAGCAAGTTCAATGGGATTGATTAGAGGTTTTTTAAAGGACTCATCACGAAAATCTAGTATATCTATTTCTTATCTTCAATTTGCTGATGATACCTTGTTATTTAGCTCAGCAGATTTAGAGGAGTTGAAAACACTAAAAAGAATCCTAAGGTGTTTTGAGCTACTCTCTAGATTAAGAATTAACTTCAAGAAGTCAGTTGTCAATGGCACTAGGCTTGATGAAGAGTTTCTTTTAAGAGCTAGGGATATCTTAAAATGCAAAATGCAAGCTCTCCCATTAAATTATCTTGGCCTCTCCATTGGAGCAAATCCAAGGTTGTCTGCTAGTTGGTCTAAGGTTATCAATAAGATCAAAGTCAAATTAGCTCTTTGAAAAAGGAAATATTTGTCCATCAGGGGCAAATTAACTCTTATTAAATCCTCCCTTCAAAGCCTTTCTATTTATTATCTATCCATGTATAGAGCCCCCATTAAGGTGTGTAAAGAGATAGATAAACTACAGAGCAGGTTTTTATAGGGGAATCAGATTGGCAAAAAAGGGATTCACTGTGTTAAATGGAACAAGGTTACCAGAAGTAAACAGAAGGGAGTAGGTCTAATACCCATTATAGTTTTGAATTCGACATTATTAGCTAAATGGTGGTGGAGATTTGCCAAAGAAAGAAATGTATTGTGGAGAAGGGTTTTGTGGAGTAAATACAATTAGGGAGAATCTCAATGGTTCCTCTCTCAAAATGCAGGGTCTGAATTTTCTGTTTTGATGAAGGACATTCTAATGGTAAATGAAGATCAACAGCCCTTTAGAAGATTATTATCTTCTCATCTCAAGCTTTATGTTGGCAATGGAAATTCTTCCTCCTTCTGGGAAGATCCTTGGGTGAATGTAAAATCTCTAAAATTTTTATTCCGAAGATTATTTTCTTTATCAATTCATAAACAAGCCCTAGTGTCAGAGATTTTCTTGAATTCAAGGATTAGAGAGTTCAGATTCAGGAGAAGTCTCTTTGCCTGGGAAGAAATATGTGATAGATCTAAAGCAACTATTAGCAAGCCAATGCATTGATGAGGGATCTTTAGATGAAGTAGTATGGTCTGCTAGTCCAAATAGTCTTTTTTCAGCTATATCTTTTTGTATGGCAGCTGAGGTGGATGATCCTCTTTTCCCCATAGTCAGGGTAAGCCTATAGAACTCCTGGGCCCCTTAAAAGTTCAAATGTTCTGTTGGTTGGCCTTAGAGGGAAAGATCAAAACAAGAGCCTTCCTCTTATCTAGGAAGATATTGCACCAAAATGATAGTATTATGTGTGTGTTCTGCAACTGTGATTTGAAGGAATCAAATCATTTACTTCTAAAATGCAAGAAAGCATGGTTAATTTGGTCAAATATTCTCAAATTGTGGGGCTTGGTTTGGGTTTCTCCTTCCTTTTTGGACCAGCTATACCATTGGTGGACAGAATGAAAGAATGGAAAGCTAAGCCTCTTTATTTGGGAAGCCCTGTTTCTTGCAATAATATAGAATATATGGATTGCCAGAAACAATGCTTTTTTCAATAATAAAGTTGCATCTTGGGAAGATATTGTGGAATTGCAGGTGTTCACATGGGTCAAAGCAAAGCTAAGGGCTGGGCCTATCGATGCTTATTCCTTTTTCTCTTCCATTTATGATGTAAAAGCTCGAGATCCTTCTCTCTTGAAGTAATCTGTTCTTTTTAGTCTTCGAGAGCCTTAGAGGTTTTTGGTAATTGGTTGAATTCTATTAATCCATTTTTCTGTCTTCTTAGGGGTGTCTGTAAAGCCTTATGGCTTATGGCTTATAGCTCCCACTTGTATGTTTCCTCTGTAAGTTTTCTATATCAATGAATCGCTCTTGCTGTTCACAAAAAAAAAAAAAAAAACACATGTATTTTCTTTTTGGTCTCCATTAGACGCAAACCAAATTTTGTCGTCTTGTAGTTGGGCCACGACAAAGTTTGCAAGTACTAGACAACTGTCCCGGAACGGTGTTGCCTGGGTGGGTTTGGAAATTAAAACTGTGGTTTGGAGTTCGCTCAAATTAAAAGTATTCTATAGTCAGCAAATTTTTAGAAAACCTCAACAAAGAACATAAGGGAGTGACCACAATATGGACTGATGGTTGGTTTGGTACAATTTTTTTTTAATTTGCTTTTTGACTTATAAGTAAAAAAGTAAAAAAGTTTCAATTTTTTTTGCTTTTATAAGCAAAGACAAAACAAAAACCAAAAAACAAAAATTGGTAAATTTTTTTGTTTTTGTTTTTTGTTTTTTTAAAAATAAAAAAATATAAAAAATACTAAAATAAGTGTGTTCTCTATATTCAAAACATTGGTCTGATATTGTTAGCAGAACAATAATCTACAAATGCCATCATCAGACCATAAAAAATAAAAAATAAAAATACACACATATGACACACAACAAAAAATAAAAACTGACAGTACTTCCAAATGGATCCTAAAATATTTTAGCTTTTTTGCTTATAAGTTAAAAAAACTAGCCCAAAAAAGCTAAAAAAAAAAAAAAAAAATTCATAACCAAACGGACCTTAATGTTAATATTTATTAATTTTAGATACCACACTTATTTTTCCTCATTCGGATTTATAAAAAATTCATCCTAACTCTTCATTATTTTTCAGTTCAGCAACTCTCAAACCCCAAATCTCCCTTTCATACTTTATGTTCTAAGTTTTATTTGTGCTTTTTCAAGTTATCTTTTTTATTTTTTAGTCATGCGATCAGGGGTATCTAGGTCAGGTCATCCACCCCAAAACTAGGGGAGCTAAATTTCTTACAGTCAAGTCTAAAAAAATTGCTAAGTTTCTAACATAAAACATCTGAGTTTAGCTCGTTCTTATCTTCATTGGGCTGCCATAGTCATTTTTGAAGTTGGTTTTTACAAGTATGTTGCACGTCAATGGCATCTTAGTTGTTACCATGTCGTCAAAGTCCACCTAAAGATTTCTTCCTGCAATCACGATCAAACTTAATGCTGTTCAAAGAAAAGTAAATTGTCCTTTCAAAATTAGTGTAATTCATGTTTAATTCAATGAGTTTGTCTGCAAGGCAGCCTAATCAAAAGATTTTGCTTATCACATTGATTATTTATTTATTTATTTTCGAACTCGTGAGGGCACCTCTAATCAACAACCTATGGAGTAAAACCCACCAATCTTGACAACTCTATCATCATTTGTCTTTACAATATATACCAACAAAACTTGACCTGATGGTTTAGTTTGAAACACATTGTTACTTAGCCTTTACCCTAGTCACTAGTCAGCTATATCTAATCAGTGCATTTCATAGCCACCAACTTCTTCAAAATATCACTGTTTCATCAACAAGAGCCAATCAATGCTTGCCCAAAATAACAATAAACAATAAATATAAAAGCAAAAGCTTCTGAAAAATGGCTGTAAAGAGAGTGCTTCTTCATCTTTTGTTTTTGTTTTTGTTTTCGAAATTATTAGTGTTTTGCGAAACAGATCCGTGATGGATTCAAGGGCATTGTGGAAATAACTTATAGTACCGATATGGCTGCATTCCTCTATATCCATTATATGACAGGGAGACCAGTAAAGGACAGGAGGACATTGTGCATGTAACCATTAGATAAATGTGACTGCAAAATCACTAAATATACCATCCTTGAAATTAACTTTGCTTGTCTATAAGCTAGTACTGCAGAAATGCAGAAATGAAGCAAAACTCTTCCAACTTATGGACAAAGCCATGCATGCCTCGAACAAGAAAATATATATATATGTATGATTGTTTATTGAAATTAATTCAGCTTATACAAAATAAAAGAATTTCCTTTATTCTCTAGATTGTATCATGTAATCCCTATATAACAAACAAAAAAATGTATAATTCTTGTCGATGCATGACCTCCAAAAAAGCCCTTCCATGATTTAGTGGCCTGGGCCTTTGGGGCTAGGTCCTGACGCTAGCCGTCCAAGCCAACTTGTCATGGTGTCCTTTGCCTTCTCGTACACTGACGGGTACGTTGCGAGGTGGTTTGCACCGGCAAAATCCTCCGGTAGTACCCTTGTCGCCTCCACATGAGCTTGGATCAAAATGATGGCGAAGATGACAAAAATGACCAAAACGGTGCTTGTTCGCCGGAAATACATCTCCGATATAGATGCAAAACCACCGTAATCTGGACGAACTCCGATGTAGGGGGTGGAGAGAGGTTTTTATGTGTTCTCTAGAGTGAGAGAACTCTTTGTGGTTGTAAATTGTGTGTGAGAAAGGATGCATGGGTTTGAAGTGTATATATAATTTTGTTGGGGTCTACTTGGACTAGTGGGAACTCTTTGAATGAACTTGGGTTTTTCTTGAACGGCATTAGGACTTAGCTAGCTGTTGACGAAACACATGTTGAAGTGGTCTTGCTTGTTGATGATCATATGTGATTCAAGGGGTAATTAATTTTGAATGTGTCAACGGTTAGCAATTTCAAATGACTGAATTCCAAGAATGGCCTTGCGGATGACATGAAATTTTTCTGGATGGAGGGTAATCTTTGTAATTCAACTAATGGAGGGATAATATTGAATAATCCCAGAAATTCGTAGGCGTTGTTTGATTAGAGTGCCAAGGTTTGAAACCTTGAATAAACCGAGTGCCATTTTGTTCTTTGTTCTTGAATGGCATGTGCAGAAAAAATAGAAGCTGATTTAAGCGAAGCCGCCCACTGTGCTAGTTTAAGGATCCTGACTACCCTTCGTAACTTTGAAATTTGAATGGCCTGGCTTAGGAGAAATTTTTCCATGCTCTATGGAGTATTGCTCCACCTCTCAGTTTAGGGATGTCAATCCGACCTGCCCGATCTTGGCCTGGTGGATTTGGATCGGGTTTTGTGGGACCAAAATAAGAAATGCTAGGTTCAAGTCCATTCCATGACTCTAAGGGTGAGCTTAGACTTTTGGTCAGAGTTAGTCAATTTTTTTTTTGAAATTTTAGTTTTTAAATTAGCAATTAAGTTATAAATTAATAATTACTAACTAGTAATCTATAATGCTTAAACTAAATTAGAGAATTAGTCACCTTATTAAAATTATACCAAAAAACATAAATAATTAAACTTATAAATTACTAATTAATATATATCTATGGAAACTATTAATTATATATAAAAAAATATACTTTTAATTAGTAATTAGTAATCAATAATAGTTAAATTAAGTTAGAATTAGTCAACTTATAAAAAATCATACAAAAACATAGAAATGTCTTTAAACTTTTAAAGTATTAATTATTATAAACTTATATAAACTATTAATTATACATTTATAATTTGGGAGCTTTTGGGCGAGCCTTGAGCTGGGCTTTTTGAATGGGCCTTAGGTTTGGCCCAAGCCCAAATTTGCATCCTTAGGACCAAGCCCAGCTCTAGTTTATTGGAAAGAAAATCTAGTAGTTAGGCAGCATTGGATTGTCAATCGTCACCCTCATAAAGTTGCAAGACATAGTATTTTATTACATCAGCAACTTAAATAAAAAGACTTTCAAATAAACATGCCACATGGCAAAATGTAATAATAATGATTACTCATTAACATATGCTACACTACCACTAGACACTTTTCCAATTATTGGCTCACTGTATCAAATCAGTATGATGATGTAGTATAATAATGCCCAATATTTCAAAAACAACCAGATGCTCTTGTTCCATCGAAAATATTTAATATGATTATATAGCTTGGCATGTTGTATCATAGCAGGAGGATGATGTGGTATAACGGTTGTAACTAATATTTTTTCACCCTATTAGTTCTCATCATACCTCATAAGAGTAGCAGCTTTTTTTTTTCAAAAAATTATATGTTTCTTATTTCAAGCCATATTACATTTATAGATACTTATAATTTCAAAATAAATTAAGATAACTCCTAAAAACTACCATTACTCTAATAACTATCAAATTGTCATAATTAAATATAAAATTATTTAAATAATATCCGATAGAATCCTAACTATAACTAGGTACTAACGAGAAATTATTCAGTGCTCTTGGAGTGTTACTTGGTCTTGCTCTTTCACTCACATGAGAATAAGTCCCTCACATGTTACCCCACCTAATAGGGGACCCCACTGCTATGTAAGTAGTGGAGTAAGGATGATATTATGCTCTTAAAATACTATGTAAGTGATGGAGTAAGGATGATGTGATAATCTTGTAGTACTGAACAATTTTTCGTACTTAACACCAAAACTTGTAGTCTTCGAGAACTTTCAAAACAAATAATTCTACGACTAAAAATACCCATCAAATTAAGCACGTTCTCTCTAGTTTGAATGATTTCAGCACTTTTCGGTAATCCTGCAACAATTCCCCAACTTGTAACTTAATTGCGACATGTCGAGAAGTTTCAAAATAGATGACGTTCAAATCGGATGACTAAAAGTACCAGTCAAATTAAGTTAATTCTCAGAAATAACCCAGCTAGACCAAGCTTAGTCTTCAAACAATTATCCTTGAACGCTCAATCTGTCAAAAATCCACAATTGGGCGGGTTATTTAGAAAATAATTTCTTCATTGTCCAATTCAAAATTATTTCTTTTCAAATTTCACTTTCAAACTTCATTGTCCAACGTGTTTTATTATTATTTCTTCATTGTCTAATTAAAAAAAAAAATTTCCAATTTCTGTTGGCTTTTATATTTGTTTATAACTTTTTCTCAGTACACTTATTTTGCATAATGCTCTAATTTTATTGTTTGGCTTCACCTCTTTTGCTTGTTAGATTCAAAATAAAACAAATTTAAAGCTAAAGTTTAAGAAAGAAAAAAAGAAAGAAGAAAAAGGTTGTTACTACCATATTGTATCTTGTGCTATTTGATGGTATATTTTTTTATTTTTTTGAATTGTGAATTTTTAAAATTGTGGTTGATTTATGAATTTAGTTTTTATTGTTATCTTGTGCTACCTATTTCTGCCATCTTGTACTACCTGTTTTTGAATTAGTGTGATTTTGTAATATTTGTTAGGTTAATAATACATTAGCACATGCAAACATTAGAATACCGATAATGAGATTCTCGTGTAACAATACCAAAATATAAATATTCATTGAGGGAAATTATAGAAATACATATTTTTGAATGTTTTTTTAGCCAAAAAATAGAATTAATATATGAAAATAATTTTTATTTTATTTATGATTTTAAAATTAGTATTAAAATTTTGAATGACCCCATCACTAAAAAATTCTGTTGCATCATTTTTATTTGCCAAATGCCAATTAACAGTTCCTTTTTCTTAAAGACAAAACTACTTCCAATACAAAGTTTATTTCCCACACTAATATATGTATATTATGTCCTCGATCTGTCTAATAACACTTTCCTCGTCTTTGCAGTTTGCAGCACAACAACTGTCTTCATCAGAATGGGAAGCTTATGAAGTACTGTGCAAAACAATGACCTTACATTGCATTCAATGGCTGATTGTTATTGGCATATACTATTTAATATATATTTAGATAAAACAGCGGAGAAACTACTGAATATTAAAAAAATTTAAATGAATTAGACCTTTCACAGTTGTTTATCTTTTATTTCAATCTCAAACAGGTTTTGCAGGAATAGCAGGCAGGCTTAACTAGTTTAATATTTTTAATACATATAAATTTATTGTTAATGACCTGAGTTTAGAAAACTAATTAGTTTTAAAATGTATTCAAATTTTACTTATTTAATTTACACTAGAGGTGGGTGCACACATGATTGGTGTGTAATAATGTTTAAATTCTACCCAAAAAAAAAATTCAAACTCAAAAGATAAAAACAATATATATTGTGAAACTAAAATAATAAGGGTAAATTATACTAACCACCCTTGAGGGTGAATAAAAATTGAGATAGTATTCCTAACATACTGACAATTATACTAAGGGCTCGTTTAGGAATAGCTTATTTTGTGTGTTTTTTTAGTTTTTTGTTTAAAATAAACACTTGGTGTTTGGTAGCAAGCTTTTTTAGCTTATATTAAATTAGCTTTTTTTCCTTTTTTAGGCTAATAAGCAAAAAAGCAAAAAGTAAAAATTTTGAAGCTTTTTTGGCTTATTCTACTGTAATGGAAATTTTGTAAGTTTTAAATAATTAATACATTACCATAATTAATGTTAAAATTTTGTTTACCTTTACAGAACATCACGAATATGGAATCTAATTTATTTATAGCATTTTTGTCTAAAAAAGTCGAAAAAAGCTTTAAACTAGTACTAAATACCTCAATCAAACTTTTTTTAAGTTAGCTTATTTTTTATGCTTTTTTTTAAGTTACTTATTTAATCAAAAAAGCTGTTCCCAAACAGGCCCTAATTATAGACCAATGGAATTAACTGAAGTTGTTCAATTACATTATTATCCCTAACTTTTTAACATTATTTAATAATGTAAAAATCAGATTTTTTAAAGGTTAAAACCAAATATACTCTCTCTATGTATGTATCAAATATCCATGGCCAAAGGCTGCCCTTCCTCCTCCTAACCACTACCACATACGAGCGTGGCTTCACCACCTCCATTGATCCATTCACGACCAACACAGACCCAAAAACTCAAATTCCATTACTCTCTTTCAAAATTTTACAATCGAAGCATTGGTTACCCAAAAACCCACATTGCATTACTCTCTTTCAAAAAATTTCAATCGATGCATCGGTTTGCATCCTAATCAAAGCCACAAGAAGAGCCCATATATACACATATCATATATGTACATATGCATATGTATTGAGAAAACAGTGAATGTGATGGGTCAGTGATCCCTGGGATGGGCTTTAATCGAAGGAATTTTGGTTGATTGTTGAGGTGTTGGGTCGGTGGAAGGATTGGTAGTGTGAAAGGCTTCGATCCCCATCACCATTATTGAACCAACACAATCAAATCGCTACCCCATCTCTGTGTCCGTACATTTGTCAAGCACGGCTCACCCTCAACTAGAACCCAACAAAAATCCACAATACGTATTATATAAAGAGTAATATTATCTAATTAAAAGATATAATTAAAATGATGTGTTTTAATTGTGAGTCTATTATTTAAAAATAAAAAATTTACTAAGATATATTTTAATTATAAAACTGTTGCTGTTTTATTATTTTAATTTAAAATTATAATTATAAATTCTGAAAGAATAATATTTTTATTATATAAAAATACACACACGCAAATATATATATATGGCATATATACCTTTACATATACAGACTCAACTGAGCTCATATATGTGATTGTGAGCATAGCCCCACAAATCTGATGTAGCAGCCACCATCGAGATTGGCTATCCCACAACACCATGATATAACGCCTGCGATTCGAGATTGGCAATCGCACACCACCATCGCCTCATCTCTCTCTCTCTCTCTCTCTCTCAACCCATTCAACGGGTGCGATCTGTTCAATTTGTTCAAGGGGGAGGAATCGAAGTGGGTTTTCGAAAATGGTAGCTTGTGAGTATTTGCAGCTAGGTTAGGGTCTTCAAAAATGGTGGTTGATGGGGGTGGCTGGGAAGGTGGCCCTAATTTGAGGGGGCTATGCGTTTGTGTGTGTGTGTGTTTGTGTGTGAGAGAGAGAGAGAGAGAGAGAAAAGAAGAAGAAGAAGAAGAAGAGGAGGAGGAAGATAAACAGAGGACGCTAAGGTAGTGACCGGAGTTCGTGATAAGTTTAGAGAGATTTGTTATTAATGTAATTTATTTTTGTTAATTATTGCTCAAGCGCAGTTTAGAAAATTAATTAAAATCATAATTTGACCTAGTCAACTAATGTTGGTTTAACGGGGAGGGGGATTCTTTTCAAAAGTTTTAAAAGCAAGGGAATACGGTTTAATTGTCAGAACGAAAGAAATACTGTCTCAATTTTTATTTAATCTTAAGGGTGAACAGTATAATTTATTCAAATAACAATCAACCTGTAAGTAGAGTAAAAAATAAATTAAAATATAATAAAATTAAACATGCAGAACAACAAGTGGAATCATTTACACACTGCGAAACATAAATATGCATCAAATGCAACTTAATAGATACTTTCAATGTAAAAGGTACTTACATTGTTATTTTTGACAAACTAAACTTTCGTGGCTACAGTTGAACTCAGACTCTTCATCAAATTCAATAATTATTTTTCAAAAAACCTCTCAGAGTCCCAACTATTTGAACACTTTCATTGCTGCAAAGTCCAAGTACTCAAACTCTTCATCAAATCTAAAAATTGATAATGCAGTAAAGTGATGGGCATCTTCAGACTAGCAGTGAGCTGCTTTAGTAGTCTAAGAGGTAAAGAGGGGCGAGAAACACCGGTGTGGTGTCTGTCAAAGACATTCCGATTTTAAAATTAAATTTATGGAGATATTTTAATAGAGTTTTGACTAGCGTTTATGTTTGCGTATCTTGTTGAAGAAAATGAATTTTCCTTTTATATGGGTAGACCTCCTGGTAGCCCCAGGAGAGCGTTACATATATAGAGATAATAAGAGATGGTTGTCTCTCTACGTGGCAGCGTAGCATTGGAGGGACAGACTTATGACAATATAATGAGGGGAGTAGTTGTCCAACTCACACGTGGTGTTCTCTTAGGCGTGTGTCAAAGTGGAGAAGGTGACTACCTCTTGTTACATGCAAGGTCCTGGAGTTGGGAGCACGTTACCATGATTGGGTTGTCAGTGATGGCCCCCACTGGCGTGGCAGGTGGGGAGGAATGATCAGCACCGTTTCACAAGGTCTGCTCGGTTATGTTCGGCATGGTCGTGCTTGGTCGTGCTCAAGCATGGTCTGCTCAGTCATGCTCGAGTCAGCTGGAGCTCTTAGGGTTGATCTCCATTGTTTTCTTGCTTGACATGTACTTTGGGTGTCATGCCTTCGATATAAGCGACAATTAGCCCATTGTTAGAGTCCTGATCAGTCATTGTCAAATTAATCCCCATCAAAAATTATTATTCGAATAAACACCTCATAATTAAATCAATTCCTACGACTAATATAGACGCGTGCAATTGTTTTTGTTTTTTGGAAAAAAGATAGAGAATCTGAAAGGTTTGTATAACTAAAGCAATTAGCAAGACAAAGATGTGAAATAATTATGTATTTTTAATGTTCCTTTTTTGCCTATTGTATTTATTTAAGTGCACAATTATTGAATTATAATAAATTAATTTTAAGAAGTTAATTTAAAATTTTAAAAAGTCACTTTGCGTTACTCAAATTCAAAGTCATCTATTGAAGTTGTTCTTTTACATATTAAAATAGACAATACTCAATCTCGAGCAAATGTTTAGCCAACCAAAAACGACTGGAGCTCTAGCCCTAGTAAAACGTTCTTTTATGGGTTCTTTTAGGGGCTTCACCATATTTCCTTTTAGCCCCGTGTTATATACCATTACACACACGAGGCACAAACCAGAACAAGCAGGTACCCTGAGACCCATGCACCATTAGACATAACCGTCCAGCAACGGTGTTGCCTGGGTAGCCGTGCATATCAAAATGCTACACGTGTTGATCAATTCGGACAATTAAGTAATATGACGTGGCTTTTTCATAGTCTTCAGAAAATTCAGTTGGGAGAGAGAATGGCGTTTTTACGAATTTCAAAGTTTTGAAAAAATATTTCAAAAACTTTTGTAAAATGTTTATGAAACTTTTGAAATACTTAATGAAAATATTTAAAAAATTTAGAGAAAACGCTTTGTAAACTTTAAATAATAATTTTATATATTTTTTTCATAAGTTCTAACTATATATCTATAAAATTATTCATATAGATTTTCACAAAATTTTTTAAAAGTCTCCATTAAATTTTTTAAAAGCCTCTACTAATTAAGTTTCTTTTCCTTTTGAGTTTCATGAAAGCTTCCTAATACAGATTTTTATAAATTTTTCAATAGTTTTTCGATTTTCATATTTTCCTATATTTTTTTGATGCACTTTCAGCTTTCATTTCTCTGAGCGTGTCTCGCTTTCGCTTTTTATTTTGATAACTATAGTTTTTTTAAGGGTCAAAAACTTACTCTCTTGTGATTTCATTAAAATTTAGATGACCTTCTGTAGTTTAAAAGTGAACATATAATCTTTATGATTTAGACTAATCTGCAAAATGAATGAAACCCTAATAGATTTTGTAAAATAACAAAAATATTCTTATGAAAAATAATATTTTATTTTGATATAAAAGAGCAAAATTATCATTTTCATGTATAATTTTGATGAGATGAAATTATAAAAATACCCTTGTAACAAAATTTTCATTAATTAAAATGGTTTTCATCTATATTATAATGAAGTTCAAATCTTATAGAGTTTATGTGTTCACTTTTAAATTACAGACGGTCATCTAATTTTTACTCAAATCACTATAAGATAAAGTGTAATTACCTCTTTTTAAAATTCAAGTTATATATTTAGTAGTGTGTGATAAGGTACCGTACAAACGTAACATGTGACATCTTCTGGACCTGGTTATGAGAAAGGCATTCCTTCACCAAATTCTCCCCTAACACGCAAATTGTTTGCACGTTAATGAAAGAAGTGGCGCTTGAAGTTCACTCAAATGAAATGTATTCAATAGTCAACAAATTTTTACAAAACCTAATTAAACAAAAGAATATAAGATATGTAGTGACCACAATATGAACTTAATGGTAATATTTGTTAATTTTAGAATGATACACACTTATTATTTTCTCATTCGGGTTTTCAAAAAATCATCGACTCTTCAATATTTTTCATTTCAGCATCCCTCGAACCCCAAATCTCCCTTTCATTATTTTATGTTTTAAGTTTCATTTGTGCTTTTCAAGTTAGTTTTTGAAACGATGTTGCAAGTCAATGCTATGTTAGTTGTTACCATGTCTTCCGAGTCCACCTATGGATTTCCTTCTTTAATCGCAATCAAATTTATACTGTTCAAAGAGAAAGAAAATTCTGTCATTTCAAACTAACATAATTCTTGTTTGACTCAATTTCTTTCTTGACAAATGGCAGCCTAAAAAGCTTTGCTTGTCATATTTGATTATCACCTCTGATCAACAGCCTACGGAGAAAAACCCACCAATCTTGACAACCATATATCATCATTAGTCTTCACAGTATGTACCCACAGATCTTGACCTGAGGTTTAGTTTGAAACACATTGTTACGTACCTAGTCTTTGCCCTAGTCACTACTTACCTATGTCTGCATATCAGTGCATTTCAAAACCACCACCTTCTTCAAAATATCACTGTTTCATCAACAAGAATCAATTAATGCATGCCCCAAGTTAACAATAAACAGTAATTAGGAAAACAAGATGACTACTAAAGTCTAAAACTACCTTGTCTTTAATAACTATCCAAAATTGTCATAATTAAATATGAAATTGATGTAAGTAATATCTAATAGAGTCCTAACTAAATAGGTTCATAACACTCCAACTTGTAATGTTTGAAACTTAATTTCAACGTTTTGAGAAGTTTCAACTTTCAAAATTGATAGTGTTCAAATGGGATGACCAAAAGTATTACTCAAATTAAGCTAATTCTGATAACAACCCAACTAGACCAAGTTACCTTTGAACGCTCAATCTGTCAAAAATCTACAGCATGCCAAACTATGTAAGACCTAAATAGTATATCATATACAGTGGTGGACCTACACTAGGTTTAAGCCTTAAGGAGCTCCTGGCCCCTTTTCAAAATTTCCCTTACACTCTATGTATTTTGACGTATTTATAATATAAAACAGTTTATTGATTCCTCTTAAAATTTTAAAATTTTTATCTTGACTCTTAAAATTTCAAAATTTTTTTACCTTAGCGCCCTAAATAAAAATTCTAGGTCCGCTCTTGACGGTACAAGAGTATTTTTGGTAGTTTATGGAGAAAATCCCCAAAAAACAATGGTTGTTCAAAACAAATATATATATATATATATATATCAAAAGTACAATGAAGGAACATACCAAAAACAATGGTCTGTGCTGTGTATGTATGTAGTTTGTTTGGAGAGTAATTAGAGTCATTGGCGGACCCAAGGGGGCCCGCGGGGCACAAGTTGCCAAAAATTTTTAAATTGCTTATAATCACCCATAGATTTTTAGATATTTATAACAAAATATAGTTTATTAGTCCCCCAAAATTCAAGAACTTTTATGTTGGTTCCTACAAAATTTAGTATATTTTACGTTGCCGCCCCCAAAATTTAAGATCTTTTAGCTTGATTCTTACAAAATTTAAAATATTTTACCTTGCTCTCCCCCCTCCAAATTCATGAATTTTTACCTTGATTCTTACAAAATTTAAAATATTTTACTTTGGTCATGCCTCAACACAAATTCTAAGTCTAAGTCCGCCCGTGAGGAGAGTGATAGTAACTACAGACCAATCTAAATTGGTATTAGAGACCTGTGCGTAAAGATATCAAAATTACAACAAATGGCAAGAGGGGCTGGAACTCAAGAGATTTTTACAAGATTGAGCAAGAAATTCAGAGAAACAAACTAGAGCTTTGAAGAAGATCAATGAGATGTCGTGGAAGTATTGTCAACAATTAACCAGTAAGGCAATCAAAGGGTTTCTGCTTCATACGCTTTACAATGATAGAGGACTGACAATGCTATAAAGGAGAAATCTAGAATAATGTGAGATGGAAAAAAGAGTGGCGTTCTCCGATCCACTGAACAAGATTCTTTGTATTTGAGGAACCTTCGCAGAAATTGTATGCCAAGCTTTTCCAGATGTCGTATCTATGGATCTTGCAATGACCTGCAGCATCCTTTTGTTACTAAGAAAAAGTAGGCTCCTCCTGTTTGTTGTGCTTCATCCATGGAAATTTTCAAAAATCAGGAAAATTACTGACTCAAGGGATATCTGTAATTTGGCTAGTCTCAGCTATTCATCTGTAAATTACGACAAATTGTGTAGAAGTAGACATATACGGAAAGTGAAGGAACAACTCCTAGAGTAGAAGAAGGTGTTTCACATATGAAATCTTTATCAACTTAATATTGCACAAACTCATCAACAATACGATGTGTACATAATAGACTGATGACAGAATTGCTGCTATATATACACATGTGCAACATAGAAAATGGGCGTAATATCATCCATCAAAATGCGTTGTCAGACTTAATCCTCTTCTGCCTGTGAATATTCAATCATTACATACACTACCAAAAATTATGATTATTTCAATTGTTGCATTTAGCTATACAAATCTGTGTTGCTGCTGAAACAGATCCATATACAATTTTGAGCATAGAATTAATCCAAGATTTTGCACAAGAAACTGCAATTTAGAAATCCTTTGCCTTCTGTCTCAACTCATCGAGCTCATTCTCTATCTCAGCATCTTTTTTTGATAAGTAAATTTTACTTATTGCAAAGGAAGGAACCTCCTCTTGTACACAAGATGTATACCAAAAAAGAAACCCCTGGATTCCCCCTCTCAATGAAAGATCACCTATAAAATCTATCATAGCAAAAGAGGGATCACAAAATTTCCCAAAAAGCCAAAAATGATAAGTATGCAATAAAGTAGACTTCAGTTGATGGACTGGCAAAACAACTTCCTCAAAAGTTCTGTTAATGTGCTCCTTCCATAAACACCACATCACACACAGTGGAGCCAACCTCCACCCCTTCTGCTTAACACGATCTCTGTATCTTGAAATGGAAACGCGGTGTTTCTGCCAGAAACAACTGTTCTTCCAGGTGTTAGTTCACCTTTCTATAGAAGCAAGTCAAGAAAATAAATAGATAAACAAACAAAGAAGAAACAAAAATCTGAGATCTCTGGAAATTCTACAGGCAGGAATATATGAATATACATATATATGCATATATATAATTCTTCTTTCTTCTTCTGTTGCTTGCAAAGCATGCAAGTAAAAGAATGAGAAATGATGAGTAGAACAACTGAAGCTTTTCCATTTACAAATTTATTACCGTTCTCAAGGATGCCTCTGTTTGGTTGCCAAGGATGTAGGTCAAAAGGAAAACCATGCCAAAGTTACCAAACTGATGTTAACCAAAAGAAGCATAACAAAGCTATTATTCAAGTAAAGCTTTAGAAAAAACGTGATCAGAAATTTGGAAGCAATGTAGCCTGAGATGCTTCTAAGTTGCCGGTGCAAGTAAACTACATTGACTTCAAATTTAATCCCATCAATTAGATCTTTCCATACTTAGATACAGTAGATCTTCATACCTTTGAGCTCCCAGATAATTCTTTCTTCAAATGTTTAGGATCATCATCGATAGAAGAGCTCCCTAATAATGCAAACTGCAATAAACAGATGGGCTTAAAAAACTGAGATGATCAGTAAGTTAAAGTCATTTCTCTAGGAAAGAACTATCAAAAGCAAGTATTGACTCCACTAGATATCAGTGAAACATATACGTGAATATGCAGCCATCTTATATCTCTTCATCTTAATGTAAAAGGATTGATTTGAGCTATTTATGAAGCCCCGTTGAGGGAATCCATCTTTGCTCTACAAAAATGCCTTTTCAGAACGTGCGAGCATAGAAAATGATGTTCATACTAAACTGTTTTAGTACCATGGTGGAAAAGGGGACAGAAAGAAATATAGAATATATGGACATTCCAAAGTAATTGTGGATGAGACTAAACAAATCGTTATATTGTTGACTTAAGCTTGATCCTTATCAAGAATAAAAGTACCTCGTACAGAAACAACTTCAGGAATGAAAAAGAATCAAAAAATAAAAAATAGAGGAAAAACGAAACCTGGTCGACTTTGCCTCCTGTATCTTGCTCTCCAAGAGCTAGAACAAATTGAATTCATAGAGCACAACCGCAACGAGTCATTGGAATTGTGCAAAAGAGTATACTTCATCACAAAACAGAAGTAAAAAAGACAAATTCAGAAGTGAAAACAAAGGCAAAAGAATGGGAAGCCATTTTTTCAAGGGTCTCCAGACACCAACCAGAATCCCTGAAAATGGGCTTTATGCTGGTTTTTTTTTTTTTTTCAGGAACTTCAGGAGAAAGTAAAAGCACAGCATGCCATGCTTATTTCTTCCCTGTTGCATTCCTAATTGCGGGTATCGTTAAAGAAATTCTAATAAATGATTAATGGTGGAAAAACTAAATTTCTGCAACAAACCATAAAATAATGACTAAAGTTTAACATGCTGTGTCAAGAGAGCCTGAAATGTTTTTAGATCACTAAGGTTGACTAGAACTATCTAAGAAAGGGATGCTAAACTAAAACTTTCCACTAAATTTTTCTCTTTTGGCTGGTAAATGATCTTCTCAAACATGTCTTTGAGCTTTTCATCCAGAACTACCAAACCAGGCTACTCTGATAGTGTATTCCTCATTTGTTCATCTTTCTCATCAAGTACCACCTTCTCCCGGTCCTTCTTCCTTTCAGATTTCATGAATTTTTTGCCACCAAGCTTCTCATACAGATTATAGCTTACACCTAGTATGCTTTTGCCATTGCTCCATGAATACATCTTCACCAGACGAACTGCATCTTTTCTTTGGCACTTGTTCTTTGAGACTAATATAAGAGCCTTCTCGTTTTCCTTGCTTTAGCACTTCTGTCCGATCCTTCACGAGAATCTTTACTCTGTAAAATTCCAAAGAAAGAAGACTTAAATGTGGAATTAGAAAATAAGTTAGCAAATTCACTGAATATAGCTTGTGAGAGAGATACAATTTTTTTATTATAACTATACAATAGTTACATGGAGAGTGGCATAACTAACAAATTAAAATTACTCACAAAAGATGGAGTCACATATCTGATCTCAAGCTCTACAAAAGAACAAAAAAGGCATTTAATCCCAATCTCCTCATCGACCACAAAATTATGCTTCCCACCACAGCATAGGGTGCTTCGACTTGTTTCAGCTTCTTGAAAAACTGTACTTGCATTGTCAACCTGTAGATGATTTTAAAAAGCCCTTATTCACTTCCACATTTAGTGAAACTTTGCAAATGGTAGGTTAAGAATTTTTTTTTTTTTAACACAATTACCATTCATGCTCCATTTGCTATCAGGAAGACAGATCAGAATCAATTAAATTTTATAGTCACAACTATATTGGTTTAGAATACTAGCTGCAAGTTTCCATATGTTTTTCTTTCTCTTCTATTTAGTCAATCGAATGCAGTTAATTCACAGATAAGGAATACTTCAATATACTATAACCACCATTAGGAACAAAACAAGTCTTGGCCAGAGTCAAAAAATGAATGGTTATAGCATGAAATTGCAATAAGTATTTCTTCAGAAAGCCCAAGAAAACCAAACCTCCAGTTTGGATAAGTAGCTGCTGAGAAATAGGAAAAAGATGAGCAAGAAATTTACAAAATCAAGCTAAACATAGTTGTGA
The DNA here is from genome assembly GCA_033060915.1 of Euryodendron excelsum. NCBI lineage: Eukaryota > Viridiplantae > Streptophyta > Magnoliopsida > Ericales > Pentaphylacaceae > Euryodendron > Euryodendron excelsum. The sequence continues at coordinate 40,482,201 of CM065387.1, read as the reverse complement.
TTATATCTCATAGGCACTGATGCATACATTGCAGATGGATAGACAAATCTCTAAGGCACACCTAGTTGAAGCCACTGGTTTGAGCTTAACGAGGTGTAAACAGAGTGTTCTGTCTTTTAAAGAATTGCCTTTATTGACAGAATATTAAAAGTGACCTGAAAGTGAAACTGCCAATGGATGTTCCATCAAGTAAAAGTACTTGAGATGCATACAACATCTACAATTATATAATCAGTTTGCATAGGATGGATAAAAAGTTCATTGAATCTTCTATACATCACTGAAACGTTACAAATAGAGAGCTAAGTTCTGATATGATGCCCCCAAAATTAATTAAAATTAACTAGCGTAAGATGAGGAACACTGTAAAATATTTCAACCTAAACTGGCCTGAATTTAGAAGTTAGATCCGGAAAATAAGGGGACTTCTGTTCAATAATTGACGTTTAGGTCTACTACTTGACAGTCAGAAATTTACCACGCGAGGGTAGGAACCCATTTCCTCATTATCGAGAGAAAATTGCAAGTCAGCAAACAAATCATCTGTCATTTTTTCAAACTCTGATTTCTCCACTGGTTCAGGTTCCTCATCCTCAAATTTAAACTTCAAAGGAAGTGTGTAATCCAATGAAGGAGAAATCTTGGCTTCTTCACTGGCCTCATCTTCAAGTGCATCTCTTTTGTCCTTAATAGAATCAACAAGAATATCAAAGATATCATAAGCCTTCGATGCCAAAAAACTCTCCTTTGTGGGCTTTCCCATTTCCTCGCTTTTCTCACCTACCGCCTTGTTGCTACACCCTTCTATATTGGTGCTGTTACCATTGGAGTTATCCTTACATACACCATTTTCATCCTGAACTGCGTTGATTTCCCTGTCATCGTCCTCATCATAGAGACGTGTTGAAGAATCAACGGTCACCTCTCTCTTAATACCAGCACATCCGCTCTTCTCTGAAGAAGGCTTGCCAACCGTCATTTCTACATCATCACCTTCCTCCATACCAGCCGGCTTTGTCCTAGTAGACTCCCCTTTTTTCCTGCCTACTTTTGTTTCTTCTTTATCAACACCATGACCATTGAACTTGCTATTACTTTCCCATGTTTCTTTGTAAAGTCCGTTGGACACATTATCATCCTTCCTGTCATATGTCTGGTTTGAAGTACCAAACTTTTCATGTCGCTGCCCACCAGACCATCCTCTTCTCACCTTCGATCCTACATGGGTTTTATGCTCACTAGCTTGCTTCTTAATACTGGACTTCCTTAACTCCCTTTGTTCCTCACGTTCTTTCTCCTCTCTACACTCTTCTCTTTCAGTACCATCACTAGGTACCTTATTTTTTCTTTCTCCGTTTTCTTCCTCAAGTCCTTCTATTCTATCAGTATTCTCTTTCATATACAGCCCAGTTGGAAAATCAAGCCTTATCTGACTATTCTTACCAGGAAATTCGTTCATGTTTACATTTTGTTTATCACCTCTTTCTTTGTCATTGTCACTGCTCCCAGTGTATTCTTCACCAACTTCTTCCTTGTCACTGTCTTCTTCTTCAACCTCCACCAAGTAATCATTAGTATCACTATAACTCACTGCCAGATCGAAATCGTCACAGGAAACACTTCTATGAACCTCTGGATGCTTCTTTTCGGAACCTATTTTCAAACGAGTCTGGCTACAAATGCCATGTTCAATCCCACCATCAACCTCCAGTCCATCTGTTCCAGTAACAAATGACATTACCCCATCTCCATCTGCAATAATAGTTATGTCTTCATTCAAACCTGAATTTGCCTTAACTATCTCATCTGCTTCAGAGCACTTTTCTTTGACAGAACCACTGCACACATCTTCGTTACCATTCTCATTGCTCCCTTCTAGTCCAATCTTATGGAACTGGTCATCAATATCAACATTTTCTCCTCCATCATCAAATCCAATTTTTGAGTTAGAATCCAGTGTAGAATTACAATCCACCTGCTGACGATAATATTTTTCACTTCCTTCTACTTCCATGTCCTCAGAATCATCATCAATCTCAATAACTTCTTCACTTTCCTCGATTCCATGCTTTGGCTCAAACTCCATTTGAAAATCAGAATTTACCACATTGGTTCCATTTCCATAAATTCCTTTAACTTCAGTGTCCTCAGATTGATCATCAGCTCCTGCAAGACCAGAGAACTGTCACTAGAAAGAAACACACCATGGAGAAAAGGAGAAAAATAAAACACACAAAACTACCACCATTTGTTAAGTTTTGTTAGGAATATTGTTTCAATAGCCTATTCCTTCAAATAGCTAAGTGGAGCCTCGTGTTTATTACTTGCCATGAAGTCTTTGGAATTAAAACTTGTAATCCTTCATAGCCACTATCTGTTGTAAGCTTTCCAACTTATCATTTCTTTTCCTAAGCTTTCATGGCAACTAACAATAGAACTGATAATAATTTCGCATGCTGTTGTAATTAGCAATCAGAGGTACAACACATACAATGAAGAAGATACTAATATTCTGCTCTTCACCAAGAAATTGCATGCTTCACTGTTAGTTGTACAAAATTTTATTAATCCACAACATGAGCAAGGAAACCTAATATTACGAGAAAGATGTGAACACACTATTTTATCTTGCAACCTATACGCTTAAGTTGTAGTAATAATGAGTTGAATTGCTCAACCTATATTACTACTAATCATTATAGCTAGCTGAAATGAAGATAACTGTCAAACAGCATATACTAATTTGCAGTAGAATAAAAATACCGCCTTATGCGAGTATTTTGGCTCATTCCTTGTACTATGTTTTCATTTCAGGTTGGATTAGGTTGGTTCACATATCATTCTCCAAAATCATGTACTTCACTTGGATGTGACAATCCTTCTGCAAATTTTCAGCTGCTTCAAGTATTTAGAACATACACAAATTAGGCAGCCAACATACTCTGTGTTGGTACCAGAAAATTTTGCTTATTCCATTGGCAACAGTGACAAGCAAGAAAAATTAGAATACATCTAACGAAGAAGATAATACACGATTCTAAAATTGTAGAGATTCGGTTTAAAATACTTGAGGTAATTGCATGATTCCACCTGACAGCAATAGATGATATAACTGTTAACCATAATAGCAAATTGAAATCAAGCCAGACCATGTTAAACAGTGTATCACTATATGCTTTCCAATGAAATTTCCAGTTTATGTGGAACCCTTTCTTCTTCTTTTTTCGTGCTTTCATCTCTATGAAGTATATCTTGTTAAACCTGTTTAATAGTTTTTCTTTATGCATCATCTACAAAATTTTATACTTCTTTGACCAATAACAAAGGAAGCAATTCTTTCAACCTGATAATGTTTGGCAAACTATTAAAATTTTTAGTGATCCCAAATTCCCTATAGAGTGCCCATTGTTCATTCTGCCACATTCACTCATGATCATGACACAGCTTCTTTGCTTTTTCTATTCGATAGTTAGTCCTAACTAAGGCTACAAGTCAAAATTCCTCTAGGAAATAAAAAGGCCTAAGGGTCTGGTTGACACTGGAACAGACCTAAAGACAGATTGTCAACATCAACATTATCATCACCTTCATGGGATTCTGGTTTTGATTCAGACTCCAATGTGGGAATTGCCTCTGTGTTTCCTGTCACAGGGATTTCATTAACTTCATTGTGCTCGTCTTCATCAATCACTACAAAAGAAGACATGACTGTTCCATTTAAACGAGAAGGAAACCATAAAAAGTGCAGTTATTGAAAGAGTTGATGTTGAATAACATCCCAACGTACAAAAACTTGTTCAAGTCTTCAAGATACATTTTGCAAGGACACTTTATAAGAAAAGGTTATTCCGCTTCCCAATATGTAAATAAAACCAATGCCAGCATTCTTTAACCTAACCATTACTTACATTATAAGACTCCCCAAAGCTTAAATTTCTTTCACTTACATCTATTCTAGTCTATTATAGAAGCTGTGTATCTCTTTCAAGTGTCAAAAATGTCCTTCAAAAGTTTGCAAATTTGTTTCACTTTATCAGTTGAAGCAATTAAAAGTAATTATGATTATTTAAAATCTTTATGTAACTGAATGGTAGTTTTTTTCATCCCTCATGTGTCTTATAACTACAAGTGGGAGAGTTGCACATGCATTGCATATGCCCCACCCTCTAGTAGAGATCCAAATGTATAATTCAAACAGAATAATCGAAGACATATATGTTATCTGGAAAAAGCAAAATCAAAGATCAACTATGCGAATTTGGTAAGATGCGACCCTAAAATGATCATTCAAAAGGAAATTTAAGCAATTTCAATCGCCTAAATTCTTTTAACATGAATTCCATCAAACAAGTCAGAACTGAACTAATCTCCTTAAGAAACCGAGATCAAAATTAAATACTGAAACCCAAACGGTCACTAAAACCCTTGAGGAGACTTGGCGATAATTACGTCGGGAAGCAGGTCTTGCTCTATTTGTGTTCTTGGACCCCGAAGACTTGCCTTGGCACTTCCATTCGTAGTAGGGTTCCAACAAACGCTGGTTGCTTTGACCTCTGGTCCTTTTTGCCACACTCGACATGTATTTTGAGTTGATTGAAGAAATGAAGAGAGAGGAAGAGTGGAAAGCAGGATTTCTCTGTTTTAACAGAGGGAATGCTGTGAATTGAGAGAGGGAGAATGCAGTTTAGAGAGAGAAAGAGAAAATGCAGAAGTTGCCGTGGTTATGCAAAGCGAGAAACACGCCATTTTTATAGAACAAGGCGGGAACAGCACATGCGATAAAGCCCATGCAGTTACGAAATTTTATCTTGCAGATAAAAAGACGGTCTGAGGGTTTCGTTCGATATATAATTTCGAAAATGCCCTCCGGGAAGGGCCGCGCTCCATTCTGGGAAAAACTTTAATTTGATCACGAAAATATGTACTTTAATTTGATCATTAAGAGCCATGGAGAAAAACTTTAGAAAAACAGCTTTATACAAATTGTAAGTGAAGAGAGGCATTTTGAAGTCCTAAGCATTGCAATCCACGACCAAACCGAAAAGTGTTTTCTTTCTTTATCTGCATTATGATGAATATGACCGAGTGTTGTGATAGTTACATAAATAATATTCCAAATTGGGTGTGGGCAAATGAGTTCATACTTAACAAAAAGAAAATTAAATGGGTCCTCTTACAATACATTCTCAATAAAAATTAAACGGGTCAATGGGGGACTGATGGAAGTCAGCTCAGCTAGGCTTAGGGTGGACATTGACCAAGCCGAGTAAGTCTACACTAGAACAAATTCTTGTTAGGCTTAAAATTAAATTTAGAGTCTATCTAAAATAAAATTACATACTTAAGTCCGTCCATTTAACCTAAAAAAAATTTCATAAATTTTTTTTAAATAATCATAAATAACATAAAATCTAGAGATAATTATACTTTACCCAATTGTGATTTGAGCGAAAATAAAATGACCATCTGTGGTATAAAATGGAAGAAAACTGTTAGAATTAATAGCGATTTTGTCACAGTTGTATAATTGTCATTTCATTTCTCTAAAATGGAATATCAAAAAGATGATTTTGCCCTTTTATGTCAAAATAAAGGTTACTCATTACAGGGATATTTTTGTCATTTCACCAAATCCGTCATGGTTCTATTCACTTTGTAGATAAGTCCAAACCATAAAGGGGTTATGTATTCACTTTGAACTGCATAGGAGTTATCTGATTTTCACTCAAACCACACAAGAATAAAGTGTAAAAATATATACTTATAATTACTAAAATATAATTACTTATATTATTAAAATATATAAAAATATTATTTCACATATATATTGGGCCGGCCGAGTTGGACTGAGATGTAAACTAAATTTCTATACAAACTCATTAACAAAATCAGCTAAAAAAAATTTCAAACTTTGTAAATAATGGGCGAGCTTCAGTAGGCCCAAAAGGTCATCAGCCCAATGGCCACTCCTGGTCGAGGCCCACTAACATAGTAACCTTAGGTTGTCCATTACGACCTTTTGTCACCTAAATAAATCAGAAGTAAAAAGAACATAATGTTATATATATATATATATATATATTTAAACAGAACTAAACACTTAATAACCTATTAAAAATTAGAAGTAACAGAATATTATAGTTAGCATCTTACACTTCATATAATGTACCTATTCTACCAGTGAAAACTGTTGTTATTATTAGAAATCAGTTATGAAAAACTTGATTTTGCGGATAACCCATTAAAAATGTACCTGCCGAGCCACCTTGTCCAAGGAATGGACCCATCACATGCATGGCATCTCCAGCTACTGTTACTGTTCCTTTTCGAAATTTTCCCAATAATAAGTCCCATGGTGCACGATATCTCAAGCGTGTGAGAGATAATGACTCTAGGTCACTTCCTTCTACCATTTCCATTATTTCTATTGGGAAACCATCTACTAAGTGCAGCGTTGATTGTTTGATAAGCTCTGGATTTTGTGATACCTGTGCATCTGTCATGTGCATGTAAACAACAGCAAATATAGAAAAAATTAGTTCCAATGCTGGTTTAAAGCCGTTGAGCTTGTAAAAAACCAAAAGCATATATCCTACGCTTTTGCTGATACCAATTCTATACTAAACAAAGATGTACAAAGGCATTTATATAACAAATGTCATAGAACTGTCATAGTTAGTTATTTGATACTATGAAGTCGTTTTCTCGTTTTTTGGGCTAACACTTCTATAATTTAAAAATGTTGCTAACGTGATATATGCAAATACGAAGGTTGCATGATTGCTCATAGACTCGTCACCAATTTTTATAAGACTAATCCATATAATCCAAGAATATTAAATTAAAATGTTTCACTATTGAAGCATTGGTGGTAAGTAAGTTTGAATTTGAGTCAAAGTTACCTCAATCCTTGGCCATTTGTATGCATGAACATAGTCCATATATAGTATTTCTATTAACAATCTATGTTTTGTTTTCTTTTAGCATAAAATTAATAAGCAAGGCCTTTTTGCTTTCAAAAGCTATTGCCTACAATTTGCTAAAATGTTACTTTCAAAGGTGTAATGGAAAGTATGAGAACATTAACATGTGCATGTCTTGTGCTACACCTAGGAAGCAACAAACAAAAACAACCATATTGGACAAGACTTTACCTTGAGGAGTTGGTTGTTGAGGTACGAACCAGTAGACTGACTTATCATCAATTGGAATTCTTCCTATCATAATTTTGTTTCTCCTCATTCGGACCAATTCATGGGCAAATGCATGACCATTTCGATAATTCGTCAAACCGCTCGTTGAAGAAATGGCAAATTCTTTTGTAGGCTTTAACTCAAGGAAGTCAGCGACCACAGACTTTGCTCCATCCCATCCAATCAAAACCTGTGAGATAGTAAGAATAGTCATGACCTAAAATTTTCTTCTCGAAATGTTTGCATACACAGTTCATTATTTACCTCATCAAAGTTTATTTCTTTTGGGATTGAGATCAGATTATCTTAATTTCGAAAAGGGTTCTAAACTTTGAGCCGGTTGGATGCATGATTACAAGTACATGGTTGTTTTGTCTATCTTAATGTCAACTATTCAATTGCGCTGCTTGTCTTATCGACGAGGAAAAAAAAATGCAATCTGCTTATTAGGTTGTAATTCCACAAGTTTACAATGTGCATGAATGGCATTGTTAAAGTTTTCCCAAGAATAGCACTCTTTTTTGTACGTTAGGGCTAAATCATGATTAAAGGTAGCAATCTAAACTAGTAATTCACAAGGTTTCTTCAGAGAGTGCATTCCAACTATTACATTTTCACTTGATTTTTTTTTTTACCCCCAATATGCAGCTACTATACTATACTATATATACTTACGTTTATGTATGCAAGTAATTAATTGGCAATTTTTTTCAATAAAAAAAATCAAAAAGTAATTTGTTTAACAACTTCATGAGAAACAGACATGCCCCATGAGGCACAATGCCAGGTATTGATGTTACCTAGTGTTGTAAAGGAAATGATTCAAATGATATATGCATCAAACAAAGCTAAATGCCGTAAACTATTTCAATGACCTTTGAAGGTCCTTCTTCCTCAATTCTAGCTTTGGAGGACAAAGGTAGAATGAAAGTGCTTAGTGATTCGCTCTCAAATGTGAATTGACTTGAGCTTTCTGCATGGTTTACGGATGTCAATCGAAATAAAATTCGATAAGCACTGGTATCGTTCTCCTAAAGGATCACATCCAATATAGGCAACACATGTAAGTAAAACAACTAACCAATTGGGCTAAATTAATGAATTACTTAACGAATTGAAATTAACTAAAAATAAGACCAAAAATGCTTATATGGTGGGAGGTTGTAGATTACTAAATTAATCTAATTACACTTGAAATTGAAAGTAATTATACTAAATTTGAAACAATTAATAAAGGACTTGGACACAATTAATCAAATCTATCAATTCTCTACAAGTGTCTCAATGAAGGGTTTAATAATTCAAATTAAGGAATCACTCTGCGGATTCTTAATTCGAAAAATTTAGACTATATAAGCGGGGATTCATACTCAATTGGATGTAATTGATAACCAATTGCTAAGAATCTTAGGTTCAAATCATAATTTGTGCAATACTTATATCAATTAAGGAATTATGCATAGGAATTACCAAAAGTGATTATAAATCTAAGTTTTCTAAAAAATTACAACACAATTGATATAAATTTGAACAATTCGTAAGATAGATCATTGAAGTGTATATACCTCCATTAAAGACCTTGAAAATCCTTTGTAATTCTTTACAATTACATCTAAGGAAGGCTTAGCTACTTGATTCCATAGAAGAAAGTATAAAGAATTGAAGATTTCTCATTGATTGATGAAGAAAATAGTGTTTGCTTACAAAGAAAATGTAAGAAAATATAAAACAAACCCACTTTCTCTCTCTAAAGTACGTCCTAACAGAAAATCTAATCTATAACTGATGGTAGATACACAATTCGCATAATTTTCTGGATATATAGCCTCAAAACTCGTACAGATTTTGCTGGTACCGTACGTATGGTACTGTTCACCATACATACGATGGACATATTGTACGTACGGTCAAGCCTACGCTAAAATGCACTATTTGAAGTTTGGATTTCTGCTGCAGGCGTACGTACGGTGACTCCTACTGTACGTACGATCAATGTACACTTTGGCTATTTTTGCTCCAATTTTATCCTTTTTTCCACTTGAAACTTGCAAAAAACCCACAAATACTCATTAGAAAAATTATTATACTAAGTTAAGCATATATACACCCTAATTGGACTAACAATAGCTATTTAGGGACTTTATATTACACTTTTTGGAGTGTAATCACCTAGCTTTGCCCCATTTGCACTATATAATTCGATGGACTATATCAATGTTGATCAAGAAGGTATATAGGCATACATAATAGATTGGTTATGGAGTAAGTTATTGAACACTATTATTACCTTGGCCACAATAGACCAGCCATGGAGGAGATGGAGAATGGGATAGGAAGTTAAGGGATCCAGCTTAACAGAGACTATCTGGCACCCGAAATGAATTGTTCCTAGTGGCAATGCAACTGCCAGTGTCTTAATAAGGTCACTCCCCTTAAAGCATCGAGCTTCACCAATCCTACATAAATGTATTTATATATATATATAAATCAAAATTATCATAGAAGTTATTTCGACATTCCTCATAGACATACTCTATTGGCAACATCAGTGTAGAATCATTACCACATCTAACAATGATATGTTGCAATTATCATGTGAGTTATGCTATATACAAACAGAAAAATACTACAGAAAATGCATACAAAACGAAGTGGCAGGTTTGAAATCCATGCTAAATGCTTATGTAGCTTATATCATTTTATAAATTAGAATAACAACCTCTCCAGAAGAAGAAAAAAAAGAATCACCTGCTCACAGAATAATTAAAAATGTAAATGAAGAGAATTAAAAGTTTTGGCCTTACCCCATTGGTATCTCTTCGTTTGAGCCCTTGTCAAGCAGTAACTATCGAGCCCTATGCACAACGCCCATACATAGTTAGTGGTAGAAGTACATATCTAAGAAACCTTCATAAATTACTTGTGTTTGATATTTGCTTCCACAATTAAATTTTGATTTCGTTGTATAAACATGTTTAAATAATTACAAAACAAATATAAATCCAACACGCCAATGCTATGCAATCAATGAACTCCTGAAGGTCTAAAAGTCCGACTGTAACAACAATAAATGGAAAAAGAAAAAGAATGCCATATAACTGAGTTTTCTTACCATAATTTTTCTATATTGTTTTATAAATGGACCAAAACAATTACACAATATTAACAATTTAGGTAACATTTTTGCCAGTCTCCAAGTCCGTTAATAATATTAAAAATCACAATCTAGCGATTGTCATGCTTGCTATACAGATGGACTTAACCAGAAGTCTAACCTTTTATGCTTTAATTTAAATAGAATTAATTACATTTTGCACCTCTACAGTTTACACCGTGTCTCATTTTGCCCCCTGTACTTTGAATTACGCTAGTCAACACTTCAACCTTTTGGTCAAGCACCAAGGTGACCCCTCATGTGGACGTCGTCCAAAATATAGACAGAAAAGAACCATGTGATCTTCACGTGCGTTGCTAGAAGGGGCTTTATAGAGATTTTGCACTCCATTCCCGCCCAAATGCTAGGGCATTCACTTGGTTTCGAATCGGGGCAAATTTTATGCCCTAAATATACCGTATTTGAGTTAGGTGGTTGATGACAACGGTGGTGAAAATAGGCAAATCCCACAAGCAACTGCTGAAGATGGAAAGGAATCGACTGGGTTTAGGGTGGATAAAGAGCACGGGAGGGATGACCAATGTTAGTGATGGCAACGAGAAGCACTCACATGGTATTTCTCTAGATAGGTTTTATCTTGAATGTTTAGTATTTCAATGTGCAGAGCTTTTGTTAGGTTTCACATATATTTTAGCTTTATTAGGAAAAGTAGTTCGTGTTTAGCTTTTATTGGTTTTACATGAATCGAGTGTTGGCTGTCCTAACTGTGTTTGCTTTCTTCATTGTTACAACGTGGTCCCTTAGAGGACATGTTGTATTGTTGGTTTTCCATGTGGTCCCTTAGAGGACCTTTTGTGTTGTTGGTTTTCCATGTGGTCCTTCAGAGGACCTTCCAATATTTTTTGGTTGTCCATGTGGTCCCTCAAAGGACCTTTTGTAATGCATATTTTGTAAGTGTGGGTCACAAGTATATGCTTATTTAATGCATAGTTGAATTGATTAGTACTTTGCCATTGAGCTTGCAGGGACTAATGACTACTTTAGAGGATCACGTGAATATAAATTGACCATTGTACCCTGATAAGTTTTGTATGATGAATTTTAATGAGTATGTGAAGGATATTGGACATGAAGAGTTTGTAAATTATTATTATAGAATACTAGGGAGGGAATTAAAGGATGGTTTATGAGTACTAACAATTGAGGGTGATCTTTTTGCAATGTTTGGCCACATTCCTCCTAGTAGAGTGATAGAAGTGTACTTAGATGATGTTAGTATGATGGGTTTTTTGCAGAGTCAAATGGGGTCCAATGGCTTCCCCAGTAGCAATCAATCCATAGTTGTTATAGAAGAGACAGAAGAAACAAATGAAGATGATGGTCATACTGAGGTAGTGGGTTATGATAATAAAGGTGAAGAAGAAGAAGATGATGATGATAATGAAGGTGAAGAAGATGATGATGATATTGATTTTTATGATAGTGATTATGGAATGATAGATGATGATGATGATGATGATATGTTTGATTGTCATGTGGATAGGGGTGTTAAGTGGACTGGAGTTGGGAGTGGTGGCAATGATAACCATCATAATGCATATACTAATGAGGTGGACATAGATCATACATTAATAGAATCTGATTGTGCATCAAGTGATGAGCTCCATAGTATTTATAACTCTAGTGATGAAGAAAACAGAGGTGCTAGATATCCGGAGTTCAATCCTGATACAGACATGGGCACTGTGGAATTCAAAGTTGGAATGTTATTTAGTTCAGCCACTGAATTCAGGGTAGCAATGAGAGAGTATACAATAAAGAATGGTAAGGACATAAAATTTGTGAAGAATGAGGCCAAAAGGGTGAGGGCTACTGGCAAGGAGGGTTGTGATTGAGTGATCTTTGCTTCCATGATGCAAAATTAGCAAACTTTACAAGTTAAGACATATAGAAATGTACATAATTGTGGCAAAGCTTTCCAAAACAAAAATATTAACTCTACATGGCTATCAAGGAAATACATTGATAGCATTAGATCCAATCCAACTTGGCCAATAGAAGCATTCAAAGAGACTGTTTAAAAGGATTTTGTAGTTGAAACTTCTATGAGTCAATTATACAGGGTAAAAAGGAAAACAATGGACAAGATTAGAGGTACAATTTTGGAAAAGTGCAATAGACTTTGGGATTATTGTAAGGAGATAAGGAGGACCAATTCTGGTGAAAAGTAATATTTTGATACAAGGAATTGAAAAGTAACCTACCTTTCATAGACTATATCTGTGCCTTAGGTGTTGTAAGAGGAGCTTCAAGGCAGGGTGCATGCCTTTGATTGGTGTAGATGCTTGTCACCTAAAAGGTGCAAACAATGGGCAGCTTATGGCAGCTATTGGGATTGATGCCAACAACCAAAGTTATCCACTAACTTATGCAGTAGTGGAGATTGAAAACAAAGAATCATGGATCTGGTTCTTACAATTACTGATAGAAGACATTGACTTGCAAAATGCACATGGGTGGACTTTCATCATCGACAAATAGAAGGTATAACTCCCCCATACCCCTATAAGAGTAGGCTAACCTCCTATGACTGCAAAAAAATAAAAAAGAAAAAAGAAAAAAAAAAGATTGGTCACATTGAACTCTATTAGTACTTTATCACAATTTAATTAATTAAAAAGATGATTTTGTCTTGTTATATCAAAATAAGTGGTTGATATTCGTAAGGGTATAGTTGTCATTTCACTTAATTTGTTAAGATTTCATCTATTTTGAATATGAGTCCAAACTACAGGGATTAAAATATAATTAATCTTTTTAAATATTATAGTTAGAGACTATCAAAATACACAAAACGTAAAAAATATAATAAAAGTACTATCTAAAACAAAGGTACCATCTTCCTTTGAATTTTTTTTTTCTATTTAAAGAGATATATAAAATAGCACCTACATATATATAGTTGAGAGTTGCCATACATCGGACATAAAATTATTCTGAACTCAAATATGAGATTCCACAAAAATTGCTCCATTTTGGTTTCTCTCATTTAGTTCTATGCACTATGGAACTTCCATTGATGCGGTATCATATTTCCATCATTTAATTCAGAAATGAATACAAAGGATCTCTGCTTTGTTATCAGGACTAGGGGGTCTCCAATTCGGAAGGAGCCGGCTTATGAAATTTCATGGGCTGTATTTTTTTTTTGGTGGGAAAAATGATATTTTTCAAAAAATTTGTGCAAAAACTCTACTAAAATAATGTGGCGATAGTATTTTTGTAATTAAGAGTAATCATATTTTAAGTTGAAGGTTGATACAAAGCCGGATGATTCAAGTTAGTCGATGTAGAACAAAGAATTCAAAATTCATTTAAGTGACATACATTAATCAAGCAATCTATTATCGATAAATTTCTTTTGAAAACTGCTGTTAGTTCTCTCCCATGCATGTCTATGCAATATTTTCTTAATTTAACATAGACAAGTTCAGTTATCAACCACAATAAAGAGGCCAAAATAATTATTTGCCCTTTTTTGGGTTTTTTCCAATTACCTGAAGGGGTTTATCACAACTAGTAATTACCAATTCCAACTCTTTATTTTTTTTATTTTATAGATTTCGCAACTTTCAATTTATTAATGAAAAATTCAATGACCAATCGGTCCACAAAACTGCAAAACCAATTCCATACACCAAGGATGAAAACCTCCAACCCAAGTGCTAGTCATCCTAAAGATATAGTAGCTTTAGTACATTCATGTGCTGCTAAATAAATTAGCTACATGGTTGAAAGCTCAAACTAATCCTAAAATTAATCAATTTTTTTCTTTTTTTTTTTTTGGTTGCTTCTGTTAGAAAATTGCCGACTGGAACTAATATGTAAGGTGGCCATTTAATGTCCTTGAGGAATCTTCATTTAGTGTCATTCTCAAGAGATTTTAGAGGATCATGTGATCTGCGATTAAGTCTCAAAATTTTCCTATATGCTTTGAACTTACTGGAGCCTATGCAATGAAATCATGTCCAAATCTGCCTACGCCTTTGGGGTCTTCTTCATGATGGTCAAGGAAGGTGAATCAAAGGATTCTTGGAAAATATAGGAATTAGATCATTTTAATTTTTATGCCTAACCCAATCATTTTGATGCCTTGTCATGTCTTTAACATGCCTAAATTATATCCAAGGTCAAACAATTTCTTAACATGCTTTTGTGGCGTGAGATTTCATTCAAATTGTGACATGTGCGAAATTTTTTACATAACGAAAATTTTAAATTTTCTGGATGTCTATTTGATTTGTTAGCGGTTAATGATTAATGGTACATTAAAAGGTTAGAAAAGAAAAGTTTTATGCATGATACATGGTTGTTGCATAAAACGACGGCTTGGTGGGCCAAAAATAGGCGGGCACTTGGACAGCCCACGGGCTGCAATTTGGTCGGGCCGCAAGCCACATCCCTATGTGATTTGGGGTGTTCTCTTTGGAACCGGAGCTGAACAATGTAGTTAATTTCCTTCAGCTGGCCAGTTACCGATCTAGTATGAATATAGTTTAGGGTTGTAAAATGAACCAATCTACTTGAACTTAACTTAAATTTTAACTAGCTTATTACCAATCTAGTATGAATGCAGCTTATGTAAGCAAATTAAGCTTCAATAGATTTTAAAGCTCATTATTTTTCTGAGCATAGCTTAAACATGGTTCAATAAGCTTTTATGCACTAAAAAACATCAAACTTCTCAACCTTGGCTCATGATATACTTGACTAAAGCTTGTTTGAGATTGGCTTCAAAATTAAAGGAACCAAGCTTGAACATATTTTAAAACTCATTAGACTTTCAAACCAAGTTTAAACAATCCACTCGACTTGGCTTGTTTAAAGTCCTAATGGAACCGGCCACACATAATATCTTTATTTTTTCCTTTTTCTTTTCCCTTTTTCTTTTCCCTTTTCTTTATAAGATAATAATATTTTTGTTTTTTTTTCCTTATTTGACTACAGCATGAGCAAAATAAAATAAAATATTCAAGTAATATTTACTTCATAAAAACACATTTTCTAAGCTGGTACCTGATTCTTCTATTTCTTCTTACTTCATGTCTTTTTTCCCCAGAATTTTGAATTTGTATTTCTAAATTGATAAACCTCTTAAAGTACCTGATTAGTTTTTATAACAAGTAATTCTCGGGGCTCACATGTACCAATTAATTGTTGAAAAAAGTTTTTTTTGAATAGCCACAAGGGTAACTGGAGAACTCAAATCCAGATATTCAAATGAAACCTAGTCATCAAAATTCTTGAAATGAAATTAGATATAAAGTGTAAGGGTGCAAAGTATAATTTGTAATACCTAGTTGATGTTAAGGTTGAGACTACCGAAAACCCAAACCCAGATATTTTTGTATTTGTTGTACATATGGTGTTGGACTGGGTTTCCCTCCTATATGGAGGATGGCCCAAGTTTACCTTTGTTTGGGTGAAGCCCATGTGAGTTTTTCAAGCCCACATGGGGAGAAACTAGGTTTGTGGATGAATACCCAACCTCTCGTGGTTTGTCGATAGGCTAGAGTTCTTAGAGTTCACTCTTAGGAGCTTATGTGAGTTGTTCAAATCAGTGTTTGATAGGATTAGGGATGGTAGGCTTCAGGGTACAATGGCGAACTCAGAGCATGTTAGTTCGGGTTCTGAGGGCACTGACTTGAACAAGTTTAGGGTTGTGAGGCATGAGACCCAGGAAAAGGCCTCCATTGGGAACTCTGGGGCGTCTCTGGAGGTTCTGGAGCCGAAGGAGATTGGGGCCGCTCACTCTGGTGTCGGGGGAGAAAGGAACCAACCCGTTGAGGCGGCTGCCCGACCTGGGGAGGTTGAGCAGGGGGAGGGAGAGGAGGAAGGTCCCGAGTACGAGGCTGTGGGGATCGCCTCTGTTCTGGATAAGGAGAAAGTAATTGCCCCACAAAGGGCATACCAAATCCCGAGAGAGGTGAAGTGTAGGGTCCCCAACCCTACAAAATGGACGTGCTCAGCAAGGGAGCGCGAGATCACTGCGTACAAGAGCGCACTAGCCGACGGTCTTCGCGTGCTATTTTCTCAGCTCGTTAGGGAGATTTTACATAGGTTACGCCTTTCTCCTGAGCAAATTCAGCCGAACACATGGAGAATCATACTGGGTTGCGTAATCCTCTAGCAGATCGTCCACGGAAGGGACGTTACACCTACGGAGTTTGTGTATTGCTATAGGTCGGCCGAGAGGGGAAAGGAATATTGGTACTTCTTAGGCAGGGCGCCAGCTGATGATGCAACAATCTCGAGGTGTCTTGCCCTCATGCCTTCGATGAGTTCTCTCTCGTTGGTGCATGATCTCCTGTTCTAAGCATACCGGTGCGGTGCCTGCCAAAGGCTCTCCGATGATCAAATTAAATTCAGGAGAATGACGTTACTCTATAGTGTATTTTGCTAGGGTTTCTCTTTGATACGTACCTGGTGAAGAAGGCCTTTGTTTCCCTTTGTATGCATGCATGATAATGATTGGTGACCTTTTCACGTGATAATGTTCTATTGAAGAGTTAGATCTGTGGCATGACACTTAAGAGGGTCGTCCCCCCACTTCATCGCAGCGTGTGTCAGAACTGCGTTAGGGATAGGGTGGTTGTCCCTCACACACTCTACGGCCATACTTTGAGTGCACGCTACAATATGTCGACAGATTGGAGAGGAAGAGAATTTTCTGCAGCAAAACAGAGAGAAAGGTGGTGTTGTCTAGTTTTGTTGAATGACTCCAATCGATAACTGTTCATGGTCCAATTGAGCTGAAATTTGGTACGCATGTTCGTGACTCAAGACTTTGAAATCTGAACGGTGGAGATCAGATTTGCAGCATTCAGTTGTGGGTTTTGAGCTCATGACCAGTACTTCTGTTTTGGTGAGATCTCTCCTAATAGTTCGTTAATTTTTAAGAAAGTTGTTTTTCTTGAGTTTGTTGTTGATTGTATACCTCTAGTGCTAACTAGAGAAAACCTTTGTATACCCATTATTTGATGATAGTGGAGATTTGGGAGGAGCGGTCCTGTGGTTTTTTGTTTCCCACATAGGAAAACTTTTTCCACGTTAAATTACCTGTGTTATTTAATTTGCTAGAATATTTCATGTGCTCTATTTAATTGCTTCCTAACATATTCATGCACAAAGGGAGAGACACAATTACTATAAACTTGTGAATTTGGGTTTCTCAAATTGTTTTGAGGTTCATTCTCCCAACATATAGCTGCTAGCAGAAGTTGCGGGTGAACCTACTAAAAAAACGAAATATTATTATAATATTTACTTAGGCACATTTTGTTGCATTTTGTGTTCTCTTTCTCTCTCTCTCTCACTACAAGTTACTTTCAACACTCTTGTTGAACGGGTAGACCATTAACTGGATGTTATGTATTTATGACATTGCAAATTACTATGGAAGACATTTTGATGAAAGATGACATGGAGTATCAAATAATATACAGATGATAATGTGAGGACGATCAACGGCTTGGAATTTGAGTGAAAGTAGTAATTGAGTGATGGTGGAAAAAAAGACCATGAATATTCTGTCTCTTATTTTTGGAACATTTCTTTGATCAAAAACCTTAATTAATCCACTGAGCGCAAGGATGAAAAATTGGATGTGTATTCACTCAAAAAGTTTGTTGGTATGGGCGTATGATACCAGAACAATATTGCATTTAAAATTTGTAATGACTGTTGCATAGCAAATTACCAAATAAATAAGAAAATTTCAAACCTTGTCAATCCCTCATTATAATTTGGTGTCATATACAACAAACATTTTGATTCTAGCTTTGAAAATGGATACTATACACATGCATGTTTTTCCCCTTGTTTTCTTGCCATCTTCGGGAGATAATGTTTGGCTTGATTGAAAAGTCTACTGTGAAACCTGATGGTTGAAGAGTAGGTCTTAATGGTAACAACCCGGTTATGGTAAAAGTAGATTTCAAGAACTAGTAAGAGAGAGAGAGAGATTTTGATTGAGAGTGTATTTATGCAATATATATATACTTTTGTTCTTTACCCAAAAGCAAAACTAAAACTTAAAAAGCTTTTTTTAATTTTGGAAAAATAAATTTGTTCTTTCATAAATTCACTCTAAAAGCGTGGTTGGCAACCCCACATTTTTTTAAAAAGCATGAATATAAAATACGGTTTACATGCTTGGCTGAAATATGTTGAAATATACACTTGTTGCAGAAAGTAAACAAGCCAATCAACGGACAACTATAATTGCTTAAGATAATAAGTTGTTGCCTACGAATTAGCAATGTATCAGAAATATAAAATGGCAAAATGTAGCTATTCTAGCAATAGTGAATGAAAGCACTCTGGTTAAGTGTTAACTAGCTAGTACTTTCTGATCTAGAAGCGGCTGTTGAAGCTCCCAGAACTTTTTATGACTTCCTGTAAAAAAAAATCTGGAGTTCACTGAAGTTAATCCACTATATTAGAGTCCTCTAATGCATCTATAAATCAGATTTTTTTTTAATGTTGGATTTTAAGGCTTGAATTTAGGAGCGATTCCACTATGATTTAGCACTTCAAAGCCATATGAACATATTCTAGGAACATGACTTGAATCGTACACAAGGTATAAGAAACTTAGGTACTCCATTTAACATGGAAACATCTAAAAATAGAAAACAACTTCTTGGACGTATTGGGAGCCACTCGATAATTTGCAGAAATGAAAGCTCTGAAAGCGCAGCTTCATTCTCTCCAACAACAAAGGCCTAAAGTTGTTCATGAATTTCTCTCTCCACTATCTCTGTATGTCACACACTTAGATGTAGAAAAATAACTTCACAATAAACATATAAATAACTACATAGTAGGGCAGCACCAGCAGCACCAATAGAAACATCAATGACAATAACTCCAACAACTGTGTACCTAATTAAAGTCTATCTCAGTTTACTAAAGAGAATAGCCATGAAAACAATACTAGCAAACATAACATACTAATTCATTGCTTTCTCCAACCAGCATAGTAGAGCAACAACATTGGGAAAAAAACGACAACAACAACAACAACAATTCATGCCAATTGAAGTAGCTACATCACAAGAGGCCACAGTCATAGCTAGTATGATTAGTTAGATTACTGAAGAAAATAGCCATGCAAACAATACAAGCAAATTTCACCAACAATGATGAAGGTTGCAATAGTAAGCCAGTGAGATACGTTTGTGTTGACAATCGCACTACCCTCATCCTCCGTTCTTTCACATACTGGTCCAATGCTTCTCCAATTTTGTGCATCATCATTTGCCTTCCATTTCTAATTTGATCAACTTCAGTAAATATCCCTGACAAACATCTAGCAAGAACAACAGCATCTTCCAAACCTGCCGAGCCACCTTGTCCAAGGAATGGACCCATAACGTGCATGGCATCTCCAGCTACCGTCACTGTTCCTTTTCGAAACTTTCCCAATAGTAAGTCCCATGGTGCACGATATCTCAAATGTGTGAGAGATAATGACTCCAGGTCAGTTCCTTCTATCAATTGCCTTATTTCAATTGGGAAACCATCTATTGAGTGTAGGGTTAACTGTCTAATAAGCTCTGGATTTTGGGATGCCTCTGCATCTGTTCATGTGCACGTAAACAATAGCAAATCTAGTAAAAATCATTTCCAATGTGGTTTAAAACCATTGAGCTTGCACAAATAAAGTATACTACTGCTTTTGTTGATACCAATTAGACACTAAACAAAGAATGTACAGGGTCACTTTATAAATAAAAAATAAAAAATATGTTGTAGAACTGACCTAGTTACTTGTTAAATATCGATCTGCTTTTTCATTTGGCCTAACTTCTATAATTTAAAAATGTTACTACATTGATATATATATAGTGTGTGTGTGTGTGTGTATAAGACTGATCTATACAAAAAAATGTAAATTAAATTAATGGTTCACTTTTGGAGCATTGGGGGTAAGTGAGTTGGAATTTGAGTCAACAATTAGCTAAACATATGGCCATTTGTTATCCATGACAATCGTCCGTATATTGTAACTTTCTTAGCATGATGTCCTGGCCTTATTCTATTAATTATACATGTTTTATGTGATCATTAGAAATACTCTGTTTGCTTTAACTAGAAAATAACAAAGGCTTTTTTGCTTTCAAAAGTTATCGCCTCCCATTTGCAAAACACTACTTTCAAAGGTATAATGGAAAAGCATTTAGAAATATATTGCATGTCCTGTGCTACATGTAGAAAGCAACAAGCAAAACCAAATAGTTGGAAAAGACTTTTACCTTCAGGAGTCGATTCTTGAGCTACAAACCAGTACACAGACTTATCATCAATTGGAACTCTTCCTATCAAAATGTTGTTTCTCCTCATGCGGACCAAATCATGGGAAAATGCATGACCATTTGGATAATTCGTCAAACCTCTTGCTGCAGAAAGGACAAATTCTTTTGTAGGCTTTAACTCAAGGAAGTCACCGACTACTGATTTTGCTCCATCACAACCAATCAAAACCTGCGAGTTGGTAAGAAGAACTATGACCTAAAAATTTTTTCTCGAATTGTTTGCTTACATAATTAATAATTTCACCTTATCAAAGTTGTTCTCTTTTGTGTTTGAGATCAGGTTATCTTGCTTTCAAAAAGGTTCTCAATCTTTGAACCCAAACTTATTCAATGGTTGGGTTGAATCAAGATTCATTCACTAAATCTACTACAAACCTAATTAAGCCTTCAAGCGTGCGTGTTTGTTGAGCTACAAACCTAAGTAAGCCTTTAATGGTTGTTTTGTCAATCTTAATGTCAACTACTCAAGTGTGCTTGTTGTCTTCTAGACCAAGGAAAAAAATGTGATCTGCGTCATTCTGCAAGTTTGCAATATGCCCGAATGGCATTATTAAAGTTTTCCTAATAATAGCACTTTTTCTTTTGGTGCGGTATGGCGAAAAGAAGCAATCTAAACTAGCAAATCACGTTATCTAGAGAGTGCATCCCCAGCTACTACATTTTCACCTAATTATTTTTTAAAATACCTAAATATGCAATTGCTGAATATATATGTATGCGCATGCACGCACAATTAATTTGCAATTACTTGCTATCAAAAATCAAAAATTCATTTTTTTTATAAAAAACTTGCTGAGAAGGGAACATGCCTCAAGTGGCATACAACGCCAGTGATACAAATGCCTGTGATTGATGCTATTTGTAGTATTGTAGAGGCAATTATTCAAAACATATATGCATCAAACATCTATAGTAAGCTGCCAATGACCCTTGACGGACAAAGGTAGAACAAAATGGCTTAGATTTGCATGTTTACAGTATAATACAAATTTCATCATCTCACTTGAGCAACCATGGAGGGAGAGACAGATCCCATTCAATGAATATTATTAATGCTGATCAAGAAGGAGTGCATGAATAATAAATTGATTATGGAGTAAGTTATTGAACACTATTCCTGTACATACATACATACACACATATCTATATCCTATATACATACATAAATAACGAAGTCATTAAGATGATGATTATTACCTTGGCCATAATAGACCGGCCATCAAAAAGTTGGAGAATCGGATAGGAAGTTAAAGGATCCAGATTAACAGAGACTATGTCGCAACCAAAATGTATTGTACCAGGCGGCAATGCATCTGCAAGTGTCTTGATAAGGTCGCTCCGCTTCAAGCATCGAGCTTCACCGATTCTGTATACATACACATCAAAATTAGCTTACAAGTTACTTGGACATTACTGTCACAGGCGTGTGTGTTGAGTTCCACATCAGGCGTGTATTGGGATGATATTGAGCTATTCTGTTTGGGTGTGGAACCGACCTATGACGATAAATTAATAGATTCATTCCATCCCTTTGTGTAGTTAATTAAATTTCACACTCACTAACTTTATGATGTTCAGTGTCTTCCCCCATATTTTCTCCTAAATATTCTGACGTGGGAGAGACTGTCTGAATTGTGTTGCTAAAATGTGTCAACCACATAATCTCTCTGCCATATATTTGTAGAATCATTACTGCATTTAGCTATCATATGTCAAAAAGAAAAATAATACAAAATTTTTATATAACTAGAATTTTCCATCTTGTTTCAGTTGAGTATTCTATATAACAATTTTGTGTAACTAGAATTTTCCATAATCATTTCATGTTCATAAA
The DNA here is from genome assembly GCA_033060915.1 of Euryodendron excelsum. NCBI lineage: Eukaryota > Viridiplantae > Streptophyta > Magnoliopsida > Ericales > Pentaphylacaceae > Euryodendron > Euryodendron excelsum. The sequence goes on along the minus strand of CM065387.1, from coordinate 40,459,680 downwards.
GTTAAACTCCATGCTTGCATGTAATCCGCCTTTCTCATCTTTATGATTGAAGTCCATGACTAAATGCTTAGGAAGGAAGCATATATGATTTTATAAATTAGAATAACACATGTTCCCCTATAAATAAATAAATGAATAAACCACCTGCAAAAAAAAAATGTAGACATACAGAGTTAAAAGTTTTGGCCTTACCCAAAGGGTATCTCTTCGTTTGAGCCCTTGTCAAGCAATACCTGTCGAGCCCTATGCACAATGCCTATATAGTCAGTGGTAGAAGTAGTACATATGCCAGAAAACTTTTCATAAATTAATTTTATTTCATATTTGCTTCTACAAGTTAACTGTGATTTCGTTGTTTAGTTAGTGGCAGAAGTAGCAAAAATTTTGTCGAAAGCCACAGCATCTAGAGTTAAAAGTATGGGAAATTTCATCTGTTATCATTTATACACTGCACTACTCCGATTGAAATATATTAATGGATATAGAACCATGCATGCTATAAGAGCTCAATCAGTCTACTTTACTAACAATATATAAATATATATAAGTAAAAAAACAAAAAAAAAACAATGATATTCAACTGAGTTTCCTTACCAGAATTAGCAGTAGTACAACCATTTAATGTTCAAGTCATTTATCTAAAAGAAAACAGACACAACCGAAAAAGAAAAAAGAACAACAACAAAGAAGTTCTCATTTCGTTTCAACGAAATGTGGATGCACATGATTTTCAAAATCCAACTCAATTACTCTTTGTGGACAAAAAACAAATGGAACACATATCCTCCCTATTCCTTGGTTGGAATGGAAAATTTCATTCTATTGGTGGTGACTGGTGAGAGAAAACCAGCATAGCATTAATATTTTTTCTTTTTGCTTTTATACTTTCTTTATTTTGGTGATTCATTAATATTTTTTCTTTTTGCTTTTATACTTTCTTTATTTTGGTGATTTCCATTACCAAACATGGACCTCTGATCAGTCATCCATGTGTTGCTTTTAGTTTCATCCATGCGTTGCATGTGTCTCGCAATACATACATATATATATATATATATATGTTTTTTTTTTTTGCTAATTAGGTGTCTAGACCAACTTGGGCGCGCCTCAATTAATCCCAAAGTCTAGGCCAACTTGTGCACACCTCGATTAATTTCGGAGTTTATGTGGTCATCTATCCCACACAAACTAAATAATTACATGTCAAAAGTCTTGAAAAAAACTCTTACGCTTAGCAAAAATCAAACCTAACCTCATTTTAAGAGGCTATAAATTCTGATCAACTGAGCTCAGATGGTTATGTCTCGCAACATATTGCTGACATAAAAAGAAGGCGAGCACCATGACTCAAAACCGATGTTTTTAAAAATGGGCCGCAATCATTACGTAATGGCCCCACATGCTTGCCACCTTAGAGCACATATTTGGATTTTCTTCTCTAGTACATCAAATTAATTGGGCCTAAACTTTTAGACCCCCAACAAAAAGAGGAAGAAAGGCCATGATACATCACTTTATGGTCTAGTTTAAAAAAACAAAAAATATTAGCTATTGAAAGTCCTCTAATTTTGCAGCCCATTATAGCAAAATGTTCTCTGCCTTGTCTCGGCACAGAAAATGTCAAAAAACGTGGGACAGGCATGTTTATGGTGCTCAACCCCCGTGGAGAGAGAGAGAGACAGAGACAGAGACAGAGAGAGAGAGAGAGAACATGTAGATACCCTTGAATAGGAAGAGCGGTTTGTCGGAGCTGAGAGGCCACACCAAGCTGAGAAAGGGCGCGCCAACCATTAGCCAAGATGCCAATAGCTGCACCAGCTGCCCTCAATGTCTCTGATCTTTCCAAAACCACACTCCTTATTCCCTTCCTGCAATTTCAATTCAATTCTTGTTCCTTAATTTTATCACTTTTCATCCAGTACATCTACATATATATATATAACACTCCATGATCCATCTAATTTGGACCACCATGCACCCTTGTACATACATAGCTCAATTACAGAGAAAAACAAATCTTAAAGTTGAACTGTTAATTATAATCCTCATAAAAATAAAGGCAGGAGGAGGAGGAACCTGTGTAGAGCAAGGGCGGTGGCAAGGCCGCAAATCCCACCGCCAACAATCACAATCTCATGCTCTTCTTCACTCCCATCCATCTCTCTCTCTCTCTCTCTCTCTCTCTCTGTTCTTAGTTCTGGATAGCACTTTCTCTCTCTTAGCTTCCTATCTTCCAGAACTCTCTTTGACGTCCTCAAGTCTCAGGCAGTAAGAGTTAACCAGACTTGTCAAGGGGACGCCTGAAGTCAAAGTGAAATTATTCGGTCTCTTGGAACACTACGGGGCTCTCCTCCAAATTATTTGTGGGTTCTCTCTTAGGTAGGCTTCAAGAGGCTCACTCAGTCAAACTGCATTACAAATAAATAAATAGAAAGGAGCGTCATCATTGAATTTCTCCGGCAATGTCATCAATGAATTACTCTGGCCGACGTAGACTTTAAATAAATTTTCGTGGCTACAGTCAAGTCCAGGCATTTAATTAATTACTCCGCCAAAGTGATCACAAAAATGAGGGTCCAAGTTGAGCAGTATTACTGTAGTTTTTTTTTTTTTTGTTTAGTTTTTTTAGTTTAGTTTTTTTATTTATAAGTAAAAAAGTTATTTTTTTTTACTGTTATAAACTAAAGATAAGCAAAAAAATTTTAAAAATTAAAAAATTAAAAAGTTAAAAAAATCTGACTTTTTTACTTATAAACTGAAAAAAAAGTTAGGCAAAAAATCCTTAAACGGCCCTAACTAACTTTTTTTTTTTTTTTTTTTTGATAACTACTAACTATCTATTAAGTACATTTTTTTTCAAATTGTTTCAGCCTAATTTTTAGACTTATAAGTAAAAAAGATAAATATTTATTTTTTTCTTTTCTTTGTTTATAAAAGTAAAAAAGTAAAATATATATATATATAATTTTTTTATAAGTAAAATAAATAAATAAATAAAACTAAATTTAAGTTATACCAAATAAAGTCTAAGCTACTAATGGTAGTTAGGTTAACATTTATATACTTTTTGTTTATTTTTTTAGCTATAGAATGTTTAGGTTTCTGACCCGACTACCTTATCAAGCTCAAGACCAATATCGCAAAGTTCAGTAAACTTCATGCACAATTTTACTATAACTCATTCAATTTGATTGGAAAAGTTAATGTTCCTTTTATTTCTTATAGGATGAATTCTTTAAATTGTTGAGTATAATTTGCATAATAATTGCATTCTAGGTGTCAGTTTCATCTTGTGGGGTTGGTAGTTATTAGAATTCAAGGCGTGGGGAGGCCAGTATGCTTTGGTTTGTGGTGCTTTTGGAAGAGCTACGTTTGCAATGACGTCCATTCAATAATATTTTTATCGGGTCTAGATTTAAATTTTAAGTCTCATCTAAAATAAAAACCACATTCTCTAGTCTACCTATATAAATTTAAAAAATTTTAATAAATATTTTTTTCTCAAAAAATAATCTTAAATATTCAAAAATTTAATTACATATACATAAATATGTAAATATCTTATTTTAAATATATTTCAAACTGGGTGAGGTTTTAAATAAAATTTTTAAGCTTAACAATTAATATAATCTGGACTGAAAAAAATTCAAACGTATAAATAATACGCAAGCTTAGCGGGCCTTTGGACACTCCTATATTAAGTGAAACGCTAACGTAGGGGTGGTCATGACCCTCTTAAGTTTACTCATCATTTATAAAGTTTAAACAAAAAATTAAGTAAAAAAGTTTAATTCCGATAATGTTAATAAGTGGCCTTAGAAATTTTGTTCAAAGACTAGCCCAAAATATAATAAGAACCATGCATCTATATAATTTAATATTGTTTTGTATAATAACAATATTAGTTGAATATCTTTGCTCTTCCCTATGTTCATTCAGAGCAGTTTTTATTCGTGTTGGTTTTCATATTATATTTTGGTTATTTCTTTAAAATTCCATTATTCGATTGGTGATTGCTATTGAAGATACAAGATTTTGTATCCCTTCCGGGCTTAGGTTAAGAATTCAAATCCTCTACGTGCTTTCTCTTTCTCTATCGCCTTATTTTTATTGCAAACATCGTCACCGGTGACGATTATAAAATATGTGATGAGAAAATTTTCTTTTTGATTGACCCTCAAATTTATTACCAAGTGAAGATGTTAAGTTTATGATATGGACGGGGCAAGTGAAGGAGACGCTCATCGGATCCTCAAAATTTTACAGAACTTGTTTCTTTTAAGTTCGAAAGGATTTTTTTAATAATTTTTTGGATCTCTCTAGACGAGAGATTCAAGGCTAGAAAAATATTATTTGTAAGAGAGCGTTTATTCGGAAAAACATTGTTAGTGAAATAATGAGTTATGATGTTATTTTACAATATATATATATATATATAAGGGTAATTATAATTTATTTCTTAAAATTTGAGCAAAAATAAAATTAGTAACTTGTAATAAAAACATGAACACTTAATTATTTTATCATTTGAACTAATGTGTAAAATGGATTGAAAGTGTTAATTTAAACCATGTGTGTGGTACACGCACTAAGTGGACTGGGTGGAAGAGATTCCTGCCGAAGTGCTTCTTTGAAAAGATTTTGGTAGCGTTTGGTGGAGGTTTGAAAAGGATTTCTGAAACCCAAAAGTCCTTCCACTTAAAAATTTGTTTATTTGGTGGAATTTTCTCAATGGGCTTATGCTAAAAGCGCGCATTTGAGAAGCTCATTTGGCCGAAGCCACCGTGAGTGGCTTTCAAATCCACTTCTCGCAAAGTGGTTATTTCATTTAAATAATAGTTGTTAAAGTCTCCATTTTGTCCTGAAAATTTATTATACCTTGCCACTATTAACCCTACTACTTGTTACAATAACAAAGTTGGAATTTACAAAAGATTGAGATCTAAGCAATCTCATCTACTGTCATTATCTAAACCCTATATTGTCTGAATCTCTCTGCATATATGTTCACCTCACCTGTGTGTAGCTTGCCTTTTTTTTTTTTGTTTTCTCCTTTATAAACACCAACAGGTATTGAAACAAATTATTTACACAAATATGACTCCCTTGTTTTTTTTTTTTTTACAAGATTATTCATTAATTAATGTGACTGAGAATTCGGCCATATGATTCATTTACTTTTTTCACTAAAATATTCATAAATTGATATTACATAAGAGTCGGCTATGTGTTTGAAACTGAATTCCATTAAGATGATATCAGAAACAATCAATTATTCAATAATTATGGGCAAAGTCTATGGCAGATTTAATGAAAGAATTCTGCTGCAATAAAACAATGTTCAAGAACAAATAATCTTATTTCATAAAATAAAAAATAAAAAATAAAATGTAGCTAGGTGGGTTGGTCTTACTTTTTATGCATCACCAAACACTACATCCAATTGAAAAGGACTTCATAATAAGAACTTTCTGAAAAGTCTATTTTAACAAAAGACTTTCACTAAGCAAAAGCGAGACCAAATGAACCTATTTTTACCCTCAAAATATATTTTTTTTAATTTCTTTGTTCCTCCCCATCGTACACTACTGAAAACCCTCCTCTTTGTCCTATCTCTTCCTTTCTTCATCATTTTCTCCCTCAAATCCTCACTGCTCCTTTCAGTTGAAGTGAAATTCCGACTGATCCTAAAAGGAAAAAAAAATTAAAATTGACCTATATAATTGGCTCTCTCACTGGTTTTTTTTTCTCTCTCTCTCCAGGTATATTGTTATATATATGTACATATGCATAGTCGCAGCCCATTGCTTCACTGAAGTGTGTGAAGAGAGCAATGGCAATGTTTGTCACCAAAAAAAAGAAGCTGCCTTTTGTTCAGCTAGGTCTCCAAAAATTGGGTAAGATCCAGTGGCGGAGTTAGAAAGTTTACCCAAGCGGTCAACATTTATTCACAATTTTTTTTTTTTTTTAGCATAATGCTATACAGTTTGAACTTTTGTACAAAACTTGATAAATTAGTTTCAAAACTTTGTTTTGAGTAATTTTTTTGGAATACACCTTAGTTTTGGGGGGAAAAATTAAAATTTTAAGGTGGCATTCATAAATTTAATAGGAGGCAAATTGACAAATATTCTAAAATTATAGGTAAAAACAAAAATTTTAAAAATATAGGGGGTACTTACAAATTTTCAAGAGGGGTAAATTGATAGAAACTCTTAAAATTAAAGATAAAAAAAAATTTCTAAAATGTTGTTGGGGAGGGGAGCGGTGGAAGTGCCCCTGGCCTCACATGGCTCTGCCTATGGTTAAATGGATTGCCAAAATTTAAATGGGTCTCCAAAAACTGGGTTAAATGAAAACAAAGATGAATTCTATTACTTGAAAAAGAAAAAAAGAAACTTCAGTCAATCTATTACTCACATCACATTAGCATAATTTATACTATTATAAAGCAAACTTTGGATTTGGTCAAATTTTTATTTTGGTAAAATCTTCATTTTGGTGAAACTTTTTCTTTGTTGACAAAAAATGACCCACAATATAAACTTTGCCCAGTTTATGTTTAGCACATGCAAGGCTAATTAAGTAATACTTACAATTAAATTGATTCTTTGAATTCTGTAATAGCCCACTACTAAATCAGCGATAAAGAGAGTAATTTAGTGTAATATAACACACGCAAATATAGTGCGTGTCATTCTTCTAGTTACATATAACACAAGACAATTGATGCATAGTTTTTTATCACGACGGCGGTGGGGTGAATGTTGTGAGACAGTAAGTGGTAAAATCTGGGTATTGAAGGCCAATGCAAATGCAATACCAAATTGGTGGTCGGTGTACGGCAGCGAGATGGGGTGCTGATGGTGGTTTGCCACAGTCGTGTGTGATCGGCAAGGAAGAGAGAAAGAGGTTGTGTTGGGTTTAGGTTAGAGAGACAGAGAGGGACAAAATTTTTTTGTTTTTTTGGTTCTAAAAAGTTTAGGGGAGGTGCGGCTTCTTCATTTTAAAAAGTACTTGGAGGACTATTGAAAGCGAAAGTTAAATCTAAGCATTATAAATAAAGTGTCTTATATTTATTAACTCAACCAACCAATGGTGGGGCAGAAACGAAAGATGAAAAAGGAAGATAAGAAACAAAAGAGATGGTTGTGACAATTTTCACTAAAATTGTAAACCACCATTCACTCTACACACTAGTCCAAATCATAAAGAGATTATGTGTTAATTCTTTTATAAGCACTACTAGCATTAGGCGGGCCTTATGGTCAGACGCTGTTTAATGCTAACAACTTTCATCTTTTATTACAAGAAGGTTGTTCAAACCTTAAGTAAATAAAATATAATTACTCATATATAATTCCATCTAATTTTATTTTATTTTTGTTATAAAATGTCTAAACCTAAAACTCAAATTTTGTATGGAGCATGTAAATTTTATCACGCACGTAAGCATTTAATTGGCAAACGCATGTTGGCCAAGATCGCCATGTCGTTCACCTTACCTTTATGTCATGCTAATCCTCTTTGGGGTTAGTTTTGAGAACAAATTATAACCCGAGGCCATGTTTGTTTACCGAATGAATGGTGTGGGATTGGGGATGATATATGTTGGGATTCACAAGTCTACTGTTTGGTTGACGAAAAGAGCTCAGGATTGCTCATATGTCCCGGACACGAATTCGCCCAAATCGTAGGAGATGGCATCCATGGGGTCGATTGCACATGTCCCGGACACGAATTCTCCCAAAACGTAGGGGATGGCATCCATGGGTGGATTGCAGAATATAACATGATATTAGAATAATTTTATTATATTTCTATATCATAATATACCATCAAATATTAATATATAAAAATGACATAGCATATTAGTTTATTATAATATTAATAAATTAATATGATAATAATAGAATCATGCAGTATATCATATTAAAATTGTAATTTATACTGTAATAAATATCATATTATATTATATATTAGAATATATGAAGCTTTTATACGAAGATCCCAAAATGAAAATTTTCAACTTCCTTTGGTTTCGACTTTGGGTAGTTACAATATCACCACCTAAACTATAATCTTGTACCAGTAAACCCTATAAAACTCCAAAACATAATATATTAACCTATTGAACTACAATTTGTATCAATTAAAACATTTTGATAGCAATTTATTAATAATCTAGAGTTCCCTTTGGAATGCAAAAATGCCCAGCAAAGTGAAGGTGTTTATATGAAAAGCTTGGTTTAACATTCTCCCAACAAAGGATTACTTATTCAAGAGGAAAGTTCATGTAGAGTTGGCCTATGATATATGTGATGCCTCCAATGAAACTATAATTCATTGCATACAGACTTACTTGGTTGTCTTGCCCATTAGGCATCAGGCTTGAAACAATGGGGATAGATGACTTTATGACTTGGACCATGAAGATATCTCAAGAGGCTGATGCCAAGGAAATGGTAATGTTTTTTACTGTGGCTTGGTGTATATAGACTAATAGGAACAACTTCATGCATGGAGTAAAGCACAAGGCACCGAGGAGCTGATTTCCTTTGCAGTAAAGTACATAAATGATTATTGTCAAGTCAGGGAAAGCTCTGAAAGTCGAAGCAGTCCTTCTCAAGTGGTAAGGTGGTCTCATCCTACAGAAAGATGGTACAAGATGAACTTTGATGGAGCTGTCATTGGAACAAATCAGGATGGAGGAGTTAGGATAGCTATTAAAGACTGTAAAGGAGACATTACTGCAGCAAAATGGGAGAGAAATTGGATGTCCTCTTATGTGAAAGTTGCAAAGGCAGTCGCAGCTCTTCAAGTGATCAAATTTGCAGTAGAGTTGGATTTGCAAGACATATATCTAGAAGGAGATTCCATAGAAATTTTAATGTCTATCTCTTCATCAGCTATTAGTTTATCTTGGGCTATCCCATTGAGGAGGCAAGGCTTTGTTTAAAACATTAAAATCCAAACAGTGTTCACATGTCAAGGGAGATGGTAATAAAGATGCTCATACTCTAGCTCAATTGCTAATTTCTATTATGGGCAAAGAAGTATGGTTGAAGAAAGTCTTAAGTTCCATTCAGCCCCTAGTTACTGGAGATGCTGCCACTTTATATATCATCAATAAGTAGTGGAACTATTAGTCCCAAATTCCATTAGCCATAAGTAGTGGACATTATTAGTGTAAAGTTTTGGACTTGTAAAATTTTCGTTTTTGAATGACGCCACTACAAAAAAATTCCTAGAGTCGTCACTATATGTATCATCACCTTCCAACAGATAGATATACTATGTTTATATATGTCAGCACTAGTATTTGGTTTCAGACCCAAGAGCAAGCTTCTTCAATAAAGAGGTAGACAGCCCATCCAATAGTAGCTGCCCTTACCGGGGACAGCGCACCATCGAATAGAAGTTGCCGTTGCCGGAGACTATGAGAGATATAGAGAAAGAGGTAGATTGTACATCGAATATTGGTTTCCGTGGCCGGAAATTCTGAGACAGAGGCTATATGGGGAAGGGAGAGTTGTCGGCGGGTTTTGAGGGTTGTTCAGACCATTTCTAGTATCGGTGGACAGTTCAACGGTTAAACTGGCTGATTGGTTTCAATTTTTAAAATATTGCATCAATTCAAGATTGAAGATTCTATTCAGGGCACTTGAACCGATGTATCAATTGAATTCTTTAGACATTACTATTTAGAGAAAGGTAGGGTAATGGTGGTCATGTGCCAATGGCCGCTCAAATCCACTAATCATTTATGAGGTTTAAAAAAAAAAATTGATTAGAGAAATAGCACCTCCATAGAGTTAGGATTTGCAATACAATATACACAGTTCTACCAAACTCAAAAACAAACTTCCACAAAACTTCCACGACTTTAGTTTTTCTCATTTTATTCTGTGCACTATGGACCTTCCACATTTTATGCTAATTAAAAATCTCTGCCTCACAGTAGACCACAATCGTATCTAGTATGATAATGTCTGTTACTGAAGAGAATAGCCATGAGAACAATAGCGGCGAATTTCACCAGCGGTGATGAAGATTGACCTAGCAAGCCAGTGAGATACGTTTGTGTGGACAACCGCACCACCCTCATCCTCCGTTCTTTAACATATTGATCCATTGCCTCTCCAACTTTGTGCATCATCATTTGCCTTCCGCTTCTAATTTGATCAATTTCACTAAATTTCTGTGACAAACATCTAGCAAGAATAACAGCATCTTCCAAACCAGCCGAGCCACCTTGTCCAAGGAATGGACCCATAACATGCATGGCATCTCCAGCTACCGTTACTGTTCCTTTTCGAAATTTTGCCAAGAGTAAGTCCCATGGTGCACGATATCTTACACGCGTGAGAGATAACGACTCTAGGTCAGTTTCTTCTATCATTTGCATTATTTCTGTTGGGAAACCATCTGTTGAGTCTAGGGTTGACTGCCTAATACGCTCCGGATTTTGTGACACCTTTGCATCTGCTCGTGTATGTAAACAATAGTAAACATACAGGAAAAAAAAATTCAATTCCAATGCAGTGTAAAACCATTGAGCATGTTAACCAAAAAAAAAAAAAAAACAAGAGTCATCCTATACCAATTTGAAACTAAACAAAAATTGCATAGGGGCATTCTCATAGTAAATGTTGTAGAATTGTCCTAATTACTTGTTAATATGAAGTTGTTTTCTCATTTGGGCTAACATTTTTATAATTTAAAATTATTGCAAAGTTGATATCTACAAATTACGAAGGTTGCGAAATTGTTCATAGATTCTCCAGTAATTTTTACAAAACTGATCTCTACAATCAATGCAACTCTAATTAAAATGTTTCAAATTATGAAGTATTGGAGTTGGGCGTTAAGTAAGTTGGCATTTCACTCAACAATTACCTAAATCCTTGGTAATCTACTATCCCAGAACATAGTCCATATATATTGTTTCTATTAATAACATATGTTTTGTTTGCTTTCAGCATAAACAAGTAATGCTACTCTTGCTTTCAAAAGCTATTGCCTCCAATTTGCTAAAATGTTACTGTCCAAGCTGTAATGGAAAGTATGAGAACATTGACATGTGCATGTCTTGTGCTACACCTAGGAAGCAACAAGCAAAACCAACTATATTGGACAAGACTTTACCTTGAGGAGTCAGTTGTTGAGCTACGAACCAGTAGACTAACTTATCATCAATTGGAATTCTTCCTACCATAATTTTGTTTCTCCTCACTCGGACGAATTCATGGGCAAATGTATGACCATTTGGATAATTCGTCAAACCCCTTGCTGAAGACCTACCAAATTCTTTTGTAGGCTTTAATTCAAGGAAGTCAGCAACCACAGACTTTGCTCCATCGCATCCAATCAAAACCTGTGAGATACCAAGAAGAATTATGACCTAAAATTTTCTTCTTGAATTGTCTGCTTAAACAATTGATTATTTCCCTCATCAAAGTTTATTTCTTTTGGGTCTGAGACCAGAAAATCTTTCTTTCAAAAAGGTTCTTTAAGCTTTGAACCTAAATCGATTCAAATGGTTAGCTAAATCAAGATTGATTCACCAAAACTACTACAAAGCTAATTATACTATATATTTAAAGTCCCCTAATATGCAGCTATTGTACTATATACACACACATGCGTGTGTGTGTCAGTATATGCAAGTAATTTGCAATTTCTTTCTATCTCAGAAATAAAAAAATAACTTCTTTAAATAACTTGATGAGAAAGAAACATTCCCCATGTGGCACAATGCCAGCAATTGATGTTATTTAGTACTGTACAGGAAATGATTCAAAAGATATATGCATAAAAAATGCTAAATGCATTAAACTATTCGAATGACATTGAAACGTTGTTCTTCCTCGATTCTAGCTTTGGAGGACAAAGCTAGAACGAAAGAGCTTAGCTTGGCTTGCTTACACTATAATTCAATCAATTATATTAGTGTTGATCAAGAAGATATATATATATATATGCATGAAAAATGAGTTGGTTATAGAGTAAGCTATTGAACACAATTCATTATTACCTTGGCCACAATAGACCTGCCATCAAGGAGTTGGAGAATCGGATAGGAAGTTAAGGGATCCAGCTTGATGGAGACTATCTGGCGCCCAAAATGAATTGTACCTGGTGGCAATGCATCTGCTAGTGTCTTAATAAGGTCACTCCGCTTCAAGCATCGAGCTTCACCAGTCCTACATATATGTGTATATGTTTATATATCATATTAGCATCATGTTTGCCCAACATTTGTTACATTTTTCGGAGGTAAGTACTAATTCATATATGTAAGTGATTAAGGATCAAACAACAGCAATTGAATTAAAGATAAAAAGCCATTTTTAATGTGTCCTCCACATACTCTTCTCTTGGCCACATCAATACTATAGAATCATTACTACATCCAACAGTCATATGATGAAATTATCATGTGAGTTCTGCAATATACAAACATAAAAATAATACAAGAAAATGCATAAAAAAAATGATGTGGCAGGTTTTAATCCTGTGATTTTAAGTAGTATATATGCCGTGGTAGTAGTAGTAGTATATATGGCATGAAACTTCCATAAATTATTGGTATTTGATATTTGCCTCCACAATTAACTGTGGTTCCATTGTTTCGTCGTGATTTAAGAATTACAAAACAGATCGAAATCCATCCATGCTGTGCACTCAATTAACTCCTATAAGTTAATTAGGTCCTGAGCTTTCTAAGTCGAGTTCTAATTGTTTCTATTTTGATTCAAAATTGAACTACTTACAATAACCCAAATCAATGTTCTGATCATTCAAAAATTGTTTATCTTCTGAATCCAGTGTTGTTTGAAATACTCAAACAATGTACTGTACTTTAGGAGAGTAAAATCAGCAACCCAAGCACCATCATTAGAAACAAAAATTTTGCAGAGTTTGAAGTATAGAAAATTACAAAACAGATCATCATCTGGTATTAGTTAAACACTGCTCTGCTCCCATTGAACTATATTGATAGATATAGAACAATACATATGAGCTCACATAGTACAACTGTAATATCAATATCTATAAATAAATAAAGAACAAGAATGCTATACAACTGATCAGTTTTCTTCCTACATATATTTTTTTTTCTATAGATAAAGGCAGTAGCACCAATGTCTTAATCCTTCACACACAAAAAGTTCACATTTTTTTTCCCTACAAAATGCTATTGACAGTAAATTTTCTCAATTAAAACATGGAACTTGGGCAGAGCAGCTGCCTCCCCTGAATTTCAAATAATTCATTTTTACGTATAGTTTTATACATACTATTCAAATTATCCCTTGAAAATTTAAAAATGTCCCCACAAAATTTAATTATAATTTTTACCTAAGTTTCAAAAATAATTTTCACTTTGCTCCTGTGAGAATTCACAAATACCCCTGTTAAATAGTTATTTTGTTTTAAAGGCTCATTTATATATGATAAGCTTATATATATTACACATACCTATAAAAGTTAATTTAAGCATACTATTGTTAATTAAAAAAATAAATAAATAAATAGACCATCGAATAACAAAAGCAAAATAACTATTTAAGACATTGTCAGACTTAGGTGACTGAATTTCTTCAAGGAGTGGGCTCATTTTGTGGATGAAATGGGTTGGAGCCTGAATTATTTTAGGGGATAAATTGTGCTATCTAAAAGATCAAATAAGTTGGTCCTAAACTTTTTGCCCTCAAAAAATAAAAGGAGGAACAAAGGCTGTGATACAATTATATGGCCTAGCTTAAATAACAAATGCTATTTGAAATCCCTCGTGATTTTGCAGCCCATTATAGCAAAATATAAGGTTATACCGCTAGAAAATTTATACAAAATTTGTGTTCAAGATGATGCAACTAAATGAGAATTAGAGCCAGCTCAACCTTCAGGCAAACAAGGCTGTTGTTGCATTGGGTCCTCAATTTTGTAAGGCCCTAAAATTTTTAAAACCTAGTAATGCCTTATATAGTTGTTACATTTTTTTTTTAACAGGAAAAAGGTCTTAAACCAGATAAGAACAAAATATGTGTTGGAAAAAAGGAGCCCAAAGTTAATTACATCACTAAACTTCAGAAAAGAAGAACATCGGTTTAATAAAAATAAGATAAATTTTATAAATAAAAAATTTAAAGATCTCAAATTTTTAAAACCGTACATGCTATAATCACAGCTCTACATAGTTTTCATATCCTTTTGTAAGCCCTAATCCAACTGAGAAAAGCTTGTTACAGAAAGAAACCTCAAATCAACTATTCTAGTTAACTTCAAATAGAAAAACTATTTGTTTAGCAAAAAGATTGTATAGATAAAAATATTTTGAAGGCCACAAACATTTTACAACTTCACATGTTTTCAAGGCCCTATATAGTTTTTACATACTCTCTTTTTCTTTTTGTTTAAAAAAAAGGGGGCCCTTGGTTCAAATGAGAAAACTGCCTATTATATAAAAAAAAAAGGGGCCAAAATCAGCACACTACTTAGGGGGTGTTTGGACGTAATTTATTTAGTAACTTATGACTTATGCTTATAACTTTTTTGAAATGTGTTTGGGTAAGTGGGTTAAAAAAGTAGCTCATGTCTAATTATGTTTTTTGAGAAAAACTATGTTTAAAGGTAGATTTTTTAAAGTAACTTATAGCTTATCAGTTATAAGTCGGTGACCCAAACACTCCCTTAACTTTAAAAGAGAAAACACCTACTTACAAAATTATAATTTTCAATAAAAAAAAATTCTTAATGATATTAAAAAATATAAAGGACTTCATTTGAAATCATCACTTTAGGCCTCAAATTTTCTCGAATCAACCTGACGAGAGCCCTTTCACTCTAAAACCAAATATCCATCAGGACGACACTTAATTAAAGAAAAATCCTATTATGATGATATTTCTTTTGTACCAGTTTTCTGTAAGAATAACATTTTCGTATAGCAAATTTATTACCAAAATGATGTGAATTAGAGTAGATACCCTTGGATAGGAAGAGCAGTTTGTCGGAGCTGAGAGGCCACGCCAAGCTGAGAAAGGGCGCGCCAACCATTAGCCCAGATGCCAATAGCTGCACCAGTTGCCCTCAATGTCTCTGATCTTTCCAGAACTACACTCTGTATTCCCTTCCTGCAAATTCAATTCATTATCTGTCCCTTTCTTTTATCAATTTTCATCAAATATACATATATGTATATATGTATATGACACTCCATTCAATTTTGACCATGCATCCTTGTATACGTACGTACATACATACATAGCTTTAATTACAGAGATATATGGTTCCAAGCAAACTGTTACGATATATAATAACCCATAAATAAAATAAAATAAAATAAAAATAAAGGCAGGAGGAGGAGGAGGAGGAGGAACCTGTGTAGAGCAAGGGCGGTGGCAAGGCCGCAAATCCCACCGCCAACAATCACAATCTCATGCTCTTCTTCACTCCCATCCATCTCTCTCTCTCTCTCTCTCGCACGCATAGACTGCAGTTGCCTCCCGCCGGGGACAATATATTTACATATGTAGGCCGCACTACAAGCTACACACGACCCAAAGTCTGCGAATGGTTAGGCATTTGTCACTTTCTAAGAAAATATCATTTTATATACATATACATAAATACTAAATTTAATAATTTTATAAAAATAATTTTTTTATTCTAGATGTTTGGACTTTGCACTTATTATACAGTTTATGTTAAATTATAATAATTTAGACATGAAATAAATTGTACATATTATGCAATTTATGTTAAATTATAATAATTTAGACTTGAAATAAATTGTAAAAGTTGATTGTGAAAAAATCTATAACTTGCAATAAAAAATTAAAGGTTTAATATGAATATTTTAAAGTGATTTTTTTCTCTTCAAAATTTAAATGTGTAAATCATATATTTAGGTGAATTATCTATGAGTATACTCATATGCATATATAGTTACTTAGAACCGGAATTTTTAATTAAATAAAAATTTTATTTTTAAGTTAGAGGGGCTTGATCAATCACTTAAGCATAATGCTTATTGTACTGGTTGATTTCAATCTTAATGAAGCAACTTATTCTTAAATTATGAATTTAAAATTTTAAGTAACATTAATGATTCAATACATGAGAATATTTCTTTGAGTTTAATTATCAGCTTTTAAAAATAATTACTTAAAATTTTAGCAGGCACCAATTGAAAAGAGAGTATGACTTTGTCATGTATTCTTAGTTAAATTCAGCTAACATAATTTTTGTAGTCATTATACTTGCATAAATTATAAATGTTAGCGTAAATTATACTTAAAAATATTGGTCAAGTCAAAATCAATAATTTTTATTGTGAAATAAATCATGCTACAACATAGTTACTTCATTCTTCATTCAATGTCACAAAGTAATATAAAATCATATTAGAGCCTTTGAGATTAAAAAAAAAAGAAGAAGAAGTTAAAAGCATTATTATTTCTTTAGGTAAAATATTTTTTTTATAGTTAAAAATTTTACATCTAATTCAGTTTTATACAAATACTTGCAAAAATATCATGATTCAAGGGTATTTAAAAAAATTGTTGAATTGATCATTGGATAAACTTTATATAAATTGAAAGAATAAAAATGGAAAATGGAAATAATTTTACACATTTTATTTGAAAAACGTAAGGTTAAATGAACAAAATAATTTCATCATAGCTCTATTCATTTTATTTTAACTCAAAAGATTGATTTTTCTTTTTAGTTTCTTGTATTACATGTGTGATTTTTATTTTATAAAGTTAATATATAATTTACGCCAATAAAAGATTCTTTAGAAGGAGCATATTAAAGAAAATTTGAAAACATTGTTACCTCTAGTAAGCGATAGAATTTATAAAATTTTGAAGAAATAAGAAAAATTAGAAAGCACCAATAATATTATGACACATATATCATGTATATGACAAAGTGCTAATAATTTCACAACACATGATCTTTTTATTTTCAAATTTAAATTCAAATTTATAAAGATACTTTAAAAGGGGCATACTTAAAGAAAATTTGAAAATACTACCATAATTATCAACATAGCATTTATGAAATTTAGAACAAATAAATTAATCAATCAAAGGAACCAATAACAATATGACACGTGTATTTTATGTTTTTAAAATTTTAAAATTTTAACAAAAAGGGATTGAAACTTTCAAGATCAAAGACCTCTTAATCTATTGTTATAATATATAGTATTTATTTAAAAAAAAAGAAATTAAAACTTTTAAAATCAAAGACTTTTTAATCTATTACTATAATATATAGTATAGATATGAATATTTATATATTATGATGATTCGACTGCTCCATTCCTATCACTTTGAGTATTACCTTGTTTTCCAACCTTTTCCAGCATTACCAACCTGTTTGGAGCTTGAGAAAAGCAAGAGGAAGAAAGACAAATTTTCTTCTCTTTCTCTCCCTCCTCGTTTCTAGTTTGGAGGGATGTGAAAGAAAATAAAATTAGAAAAACATAGAAAATTTTCATTACTCACCTTTAATTTTCTTCTCTATTTCGTTTTCATGGATGGTTCCTCTATTATTTTCTTTTCTCCTCTTCTTGAATTTCAAACACGAGGAGCTTATTTTCTTTCTATTATTTACTTTTACAAATTCAAACAAAGAAAATAATCACTGTTTTCTACAAGTCTTCTCTCAGTTTCTTTTCCTTCCACAACTTTCATACAAGCCCTAAAATATGAAAGAGACCTACCATTGGTAATATCAATAAATAAATTCAAATACAATTGACTGTGAATAAGCCGAATAAACAAATGCAAGTTTTGGTGATTATTTGCCAATCGATTCAATACCATACCTACCTTTTGAATGAAAGTTGATGATATCTATCAAATTAGATCACTTTACTTTCTCTCCAAGCATGCAAATTGATGATGGAAGCATTGTTCAGGTCAAGGTAAACTTTTATTTGCTCATGTTGCAATTTTACTATAACGAATAATGATATGCAAGTGGACTTTTTGTATAAAATTTTATATGGAATGAGGTAGCTATTAACACTCGCCCTTTCAACTCATAATTTTAAAAATATCACTGTCACGGTGTTATAGTGGAGTTTTTTTTTTATAAAAAATTATGTAAAATAACTTAACCTCCGTTTGAATATTAGAGATGTTATTGTTCCTTCCATTTCTGGTAGGATTAATTTCTAAAAGCCGAATATACTTTACCATGCAACAATGGCATTTTAGGTGTTAGTTTCTGCATGTGGGGTTGCCATTTAGAGTTTAGTTGTGATGCACAGTATAGAATTCTTTTACATATGAGTAGCACTAAAATGTGAAATGTATCTTGTAAAATTTAAGCACAACATGCATAATAAAAGAGAAAAGTTCAGGATACATCTCATTTTTTGGTGTTACACGTGTAAAAAAAAAATTCTAGTGCATCAAAATTAAACTATAATATTTAATAGAATTCAAGGCGAGAGCCCCATATGATTTGGTTTGTACCTGTATTCAAGATTTTTTTTTGGGGGGGTGGGTTAAGTTTATTCGAGGACACATTATTCAATGGTCTTACAGTATCATGTCACTATTACTCATTCATTTCACAATGCAATAGATTCTCTTGATAGGTAGGTTCCAAACAAACGTGTCAAATCCACCTCGATATTCACCTAGTAAGAAGATGGTCAACTATAATGTGCGATGAGAAGTAAGAGTAGCATGGTACTCCAAAAGCACTAAACAATTTCTCCTATTCGAGCTTGAATATTGTATCTCAGACACTTGAACTGGTACATCAATTAAATTCTTTTGTGAAGGGAAAATATTACTCCTAATAAATTTCATATTCAAAGGGACAAATATTAAGTAGTATTATTGTTGACTCAAAGTTGATCCCTATGTTGATTTTGATGATAACAAAATCATGTGGTTATTATCTAATGAATTTAATTAAGTGTGTAAATTATATTATGAGTCATTGATAATATGGTTGAGTACCCAACAAGAAGATTACTTAGGTAATTATACTTTCGAAGCAATTGCAGATGCTTAAAATGATCAACAAAATATTTGAAGATTAATTGAAGAACTTTACAATGAAAATATTTGGTCTCATTTTTAAAGAGATTGAAGCTACTCTATAAGCACAATATACCTTGAAGAAGTATTTTTAAGTGGTGGAAGCATATCTTGGTGGATTGAAAAACATGAAGAATAATAGAGGAACATAATGGATTAATTCCACGTCAAAGATAACTTAAGATCTTATGAGGATTCAAGAAGTTATTCAGTGTTCAAGCATTCAAGTAAGATCATTTCAAAGGTTTTAAGATGACTTGGAATCAATCATTGAAGACTGAAGTGAAAAATGAAGTGTTGACACATCAAATAATTTCAAGCAGATTTAACGACAGAAGTATTGACACCATACAAATATAGTCGCTACCTTGACCATCTCTGTTGAAGACTTTTTGAAGCACTAGAAGCTATTGTCAGTATAAGCACCCCATTTTTGCCTGCTTGGTAATCTCCGGGCCGACTGAATTCAATTTTCAAACATTACAACACATATGAGCCTAAGACGACTCTTTCAAACTCCAATCTAGTCAACTAATCGCTTCCTGGGCCCATAAGGCCTAATTGAAGCTGAAAAGACCATATTGCCTTTAAGCATTCCAGGCAGCTTTCCAAGATCGGGCAGTCTCAGGAACCAATGCTAACCAAGCAGCTTTTCGAGATCGGGCAACCTCAAGAACCAACGCTATCCAATTAGCTCCTCGCGATCGGGCAATCTCTATGACTAACACCTTATCAAATTCTAGACGGTTCACTTCTGATGCCTGCTAGCCCGCCAATATAGAATGTCTGTCATGTGGTAGTTCTCCAAGATTAAGCATTTTTAGGGACCAACACCACCCTCACAAATAGCTTTTTGAGACTAGGCGTTCTTAGAAACCAACACCACCCTTCAGGTAGCTCTTTGAAACTGGGCGAGCACAAAGACTAACACTGCACAGTTAGGTCTTGGGAACCAACAGCTAGGTCAACACCAGCACCTATTAGCCCGACTTGGTAAAAAATGACCAAACTTGGCCCTTAGGCCTACAAGCACGTCATGAGAAAATTCAAAATCCCTCAAGATGGTAAGTCCGCTTTTCCAAAATGTTCCTAAACAGTTAACCATACTCAACACGCCATCTTGTCCAATTCCAGTCTCATTCCAGTAAATTCTGGTCAAAATAATCATTTTGCCCTTGAACACCCCAACACAGTACAAATCCTACTAAACAATGAAAACGTCTTCTAGGACCACCCCGAATAGTCTGGCACGCTTAACATGCCACTCCAACCCATTCTGACCTTTTTCAACCAATTTCGATTAAAATAACCGTTTTACCCCTAGCGGCCCGAACGCACCCCGAAACTACACTGGCCTTGGGTATTGAATGGTGATTTTCATCATACACCTCTGTTTAACCCAAGGTGAGCCCCACGACTCTAAACACTCCCGACTCAACAAAAGTCCCAAGGAGCGTCTTGCAAAGGCTCCGCTAGGGTTGCCTTTTCTCCTGATTCCCTAATTATTATGCATTGTCAAATGATTTGAGAAATGAGTAAACCAATGAATTCTCGAAAGCTCGTCTGTAGGTCTTTCCATTAATATGGCTCGATTAGATAGATTGCTTCTCGAAACCCCTCATCATATGACTTTCAGTAACCTCTGGAGTGTCTCACAGGCACTTCGCCAAGGTTGTCTTTTTATTCGATTCCCTGACAATAACACATCGTCGAACAACTTGAGAAATGCGTAAATTAAGAAATTCTCAAAAGTATTTTCAGAGCACTTTCCATCGATACGGTCCGATCGGAAAGATCGCTTCACGAAGGCCGATCACGTGGCTCACAAATAGCTACTTTTGAATACCCGCGAAGAATATCATAGACGCTCCCCAAAAGTGTATTTTTGGACACACTTTTCGAGACGATATCTCATTCATCCGAACACCTTTTAAGCTCTTCAAAAATTCAAAGTTCTTGAGAAACACTAGGAGAACATTGTGAACGCAACCGATTTTTCCAAATCTTTCTCGGATTGCAAAATTATTTAGGTAAATTTTAAACGAACATTCCCGATGGTGGAGTGTATGTTATATGTGCCCAGATTTTGATCAGATTGATCAAATTTTGCTTAACTCTTAAGATTTAGCCAGTACAATGTGTGCCACATGGCATTCAAAGAGAGGAACAATAGGGCAAAATTTGCCCAGGCACATGTACTTCCTCTCTAGCTTTGCCTATAAATACAGGCCTCCCCTTTGCATATTCCAGAATCGAAATTGGTAACGAAGCTTTGCAAAAACTACTCCAAAACCTCGAATTCCGATATACATCTTACACTTCAAGCACTTAAGCTAAATTTCATCTCCCTCTAACCCATACACTACATCTATATAACATTCAATGCCATAAAAGGCCTCATTCCAGCCCCTTCAAGCCTCTCCAAGGTTATTCAAGCTCAAGTCAAGGCATCCATGGAGGTTTGAAAGTATTTGAAAGCAAAATGTAGAATTCTCTTTACATTTTTGCAATCCCCACTCCTCTCTTCTCCCTCCTAGCCTACTTAGACTATTCTCTATTTTAACTCCTATCTTCTACTCCCTTTCTTGTATGCTTGAAACAATAAAGCTTTTAGTTCATGCCTAGAGGAAAGTTTGTGTAAGGAACTTCTCACAAACCTACTTTAAGATTGCATGGCCTTAGAGCACCTTACAATTTGTGAAGCCTATAGCCTTGTATGATTCCATGACCCCTTTACATATGGTTATCTTGCTCATGTTTTGCATGCTTCGCTTTGTTTTCATATTCACAATCATTTTTTTCGAAACTTTCACTATCTCTTTTCTATATCATCCATAAAGCTCCATATTCAAATGATTCCCTAAAAATGGTCCTAGAGTTGGTACCTTGAAGCTTAGGTCAAACTCTCAATTTTCATACCTTAGAAAACCATCTTTAAGTCCTTTGACTTTATTATACAACCCTACATTTCATTATTTTTCAAAGTTGCACTAAAATGACTTTCAAATCCTCTTTTTCTACGTTGATTTTCAAGGATTTTACTCTCTTGAACTTTATGGTTGAAATGGTTCCTTGGAATCCTTTCTTGAGTGGTCTTCTCATTATCTTAACCATATGAACTATAGTTTATTAGAGTTGGTTCTATTCACTTCAAAATGGTTTTCAAAACAATTCCCTTCAAAAAGGGGTTCTCAAGTGGCACTTTCTTTAATTTGCATAAAAACAATTTCCCTAAACTATTATTTTCACCTTGACTTTTAGAAATTTTACTCTCTTGAATATTGTGGTTGGAATGGTCTTATAGAGTCATTTTTTGAGTGATTTCCTTCAAATTAACCATATGAACCCTTATTCTTTAGAGTGGTCTTCAACCTCTTAAAAGTGATTTTCCAAAACCTTATTTCCAAAACTAATTTTCAAAGGATCATTCTCTTTAATTTTCAAGTCTTCAAAACTATCTATTCAATGTTGATTTTCATAAGTTTTGCTCTCTTGAGTTTGTGGGTGAAATAGTTCTAAGATAACCATCTCTTGAGTGGTTTCCAAATATCAACCGTAGGACCCTAACACTTACTTGAGTGGTTTTTATAAAATAGTTTTCAAAACCCACTTTCAAATTTCATGTATAAAACCACCTTCCCCAAAACCCTAGTTCAAACCATCATTTCAAAACCACCTTCCAACCCTAGGTTAACTTGAACCTAGGTGTCTAACCTTAGGTTAACCTAACCCAAGTTAGTTAACCCTAGGACAACCAAATCCTAGGTTAACCTAACCTTAGTTAACCTTAGGTCACCTCAACCCTAAGTTAACCTAACTCAAGTTAGTTAACCCTAAGTCACCTCAACCCTAGATCACCTTAACCTTAAATCAACCCAATCTAGGTTTGTAAGCTTCAAGCTCCAACTCAAAGACCCCTTTTTAAATAATCTTTCAGCTCAAAAACCATTTTCATAACACACTTCCAAAAACATCCTACTCTCTTGAGATTTTCAAAATCAAATTCAAAATCTTTTCAAATACTTCCATACTTTATCTTCAAAAATGCTTCCAAGAAGTCTCTTAAACTTGTCTTACCTAAAATGGCTTGACACTTAACAGTTTCCAAAAACTATTTTAAAAATGTTTTCAAAGAACTTAAAACCCTACAGTGTCCCTACCCCTCTTATAGTTAAGGATTCCAAGGGAAGGTGATATATTAAATACAACCTCCAAGGTTGTCCATATTAGGATTCCAAAACCCTAAGTGTTTTTCAAAAGCCCTTTTTAAAAATGATTTTCAAACATCACATTCTTGAAGCAACCCTAATCCTTTCATGGTTAGGATTGTTTAAATATAAGTGAGATATTCAAGAAGCGTTCTACAACCCAAAAGTTTTAAAAAACCAATGGAAAGTCTCTAGCCCCTTTTTCAAATTTGTTTTCAAACTCATTGCCCTAAAGAAGTTTAGTTCTTCAATGACTAACCTCTTAAAGACGATGAAACATTAAACATGTCTTTCATAAGATGTTCAAAGACTACTTTTAAAATTATTTCAAGACAAGTTCATAAGAGCTCTTGTGACTCAAAATCCAATTTTCAAGTCCATAATCAAATTTTCAAAACTTTCAAAACTCTCGAGTTATGTTCAAAAACATTTCAAAACACTTCAAAATCCCATTTCGAAAGCACTTTCAAAAGCTTTCAAATTCTATTCCAAAAACACTCCAACATCCGATTTCAAATCAAAATTCTCAAGTCCTTCTTTTCTCAAAGACCACAAAGTGTCTTCCATCCTTTCCAAAGACCTCAAAGCATCTTCAAATATTTCAAAGGGCCTAATGCACCTATTTTCCATCGGGCTCTTGCCCGAACTACGAATGACCTGATTCTCGCTAAATGAAATACGTAGGCAACATAAAATGGTGCAGTCATAACTTTTATTTCAACCCAAGTTACCTTTCCAAAATTTTTCATCAATTCAAAAATTCTATCTCAAATCCCTTCTAAATTTCCATGTTTTCAAACAGTTTTTTCAAAACTTGCATCATGCATCATTCATCCAAAAAATGATGACCAAACCTCATTTTTAAAACTCTAAAGTAGATATTAAGTGGATGATAGTAACTGGTTAATCTAGCGAGTGAACAAATGGAGATTAGACATGTAGCTACCGAAAGGGCAGATAAGGTGATGACCTTATAATATCTTCCCTATATGTAACTAACCCCCGTACCATAGATTTTTGTTTTCGAAAGACTAAAATGAACTTATTTTCAAAAAGGGCTTAAAACTCTCTAAAGGTTGCCAAACAACCTATTTTCTTAAAAATCCTCTCTTGAAGAAGTTTTCCAAAACCTTTTTCTAAAACCCTAAGTTTAATCTTTGGATTATACTTGTGTTAGATGACCTAACTCACCTTAATCAAGTTAAGTGGCGAATCCTATTTTTCTAAAAAAGCCCTTAATCCAATCAATTTCAAGTTTAAACCTAGTCGCACTCGTCGTTCTAGGAGGATGAGTTCTAATGACAAAGTACTGTGTTTTTTTCCTAGCCAAAAGGACTTGGTTTCAAAAACGGGGCACGACATTTAGTTCATCTTTAAGATGGTTGATACATTATCAAACATCGTAGAAGATAGTCAAAGCTATTGCTGGTACTGTGCAATATGGTCAACACCCTTATTAAAGGCTCTCGATCCTCAAAAGAAGAATGTCCACAACTATTGTCAACACTATACAAATATGGTTGACAACTTACTCAAGACTCAACCAACTCAGATCATGCTCAAAGTTATTGTCAACAGATCTTGATGTGGTTGACACCTTGGATAGTTTTTATCTTCATTATCTAGGGGTGTGTATGGGTCGGTTTAGTTCAGTTATGTGCCAAAACTAGAACCAAACCGGTCTTGATCTGTTCCTAACTTTTAAATCAAGAACCGAACATATCGTCCAATAAAACCGAACCAAACCAATCAGAGTTGGTTTGGTTTAGTTTGGTTCTGTCTTTCTTGAGTTGGGTCCTTATATAAGGCACAATAACCTATTTTATTCATTGAAAAATATTTTTAAAAATCCATACATTCTGTTTAAAATGATACTAAATACCACAAGTAATACATACTGTTTAAAATAATACCAATTACCAACCAACATCTCAGACATAATACCAAATTACCAACCAATATCCTAGACATAATACCAAATTATGACCATATTGCTTCAAGGTTCTAGTACAACCAAATTACATTCCACTAAGCATAAAATCATAATATTGTCTAGTTAATACAATCTCATAAGATTACAAAACCAAATAGATAAAAATTCAAGGTCAAGCTTTCCAATGTCAACTCCCAAAATAAGCCACCATTTCTTCTTAGCTTCATCTTCCTTTGGCCAGTATAAGTCAATTGAAAATCATGTGAATATCATCATGTATAATCATACAAAAGACACCAGATAACACATTAGAGAAGGCAAAGCCACAAATGGTAAAGCCTGTGGATGTCATCATATAAAATTCTACTACAAATAAATTTAAAGACTGTGCCACTATAATGATTAGAAGGGCCCTCATTCCTTCATTTACAACAGTTGGTTGTATTTTATAACAGTCTAAAATTTTCACCTTGTCAGAACCCAAAAAAATAAAAAAAAAATTCCATGAGATAATGCCACTGGCTAGATAGAAGGCTTATCATGAACTGCAATTCCGTTATCACCATACAAAATAACCACTACAGTTGTGTAAGCAAATCTCTCTCTTCACCACTCCCTTTCTTCTTGAGTGCAAATCAATCACTCCATTAGCTTGGGAGTTAGAGAACTACGAAATTGATTGAGTATATGTCCTCCAGTACTAAAAGCCGACTTAGAAGCAACTGTAGAAACTGAAATAGCCAAAACATCCCTTACTATTTGTGAGAGTATTTGTACCTAGAGGAATTCAATTTCCACCAATTCAAAATTTCAAAGTTATCCCTATTCTTTTCAACACTTTCCTTTAAGTACCTATCCACCTTCTGATTTTAAATCTATATTTTCTTCTGTCGCGCCCAGATTTTTCGCACTCGAGGAATACTCACCCAAGCGGCAAAAATGTTGTACTCTCTCGTTAGAACTCACCCTCCTAGAAAAATGAGTGCGACTAGGTTTGAATTGAAAAATTGATTTGAATAAAGGGCTTTTGAAAAAGATTCGTAGTCGCCACCTAACTTGATCAAGGTGAGTTAGATCACCTAAAAACTAAGCATAGTCCGAGAACTACACTTAGGGTTTTTGGAAAACGATTTGAAAATATCTCCTCAAGAGAGGGTTTTTTAGGAAAACAGATTGTTTGGCAACCTTTGAAAAATATTTAGCCCTTTTTAGAAAAATAACTCCTTTTTGGTCTTTGAAAACAGTGATTCTAAGTTCGGAGGTTGGTTACGTACAGGGAAGACGCACTAAGCTATCACCCTACCCCGCCCTTTCGGTACCTACATGTCAATCTACCCTAGATTCACCTATGAGAGTCTTTAATTAACAAATGTTCAACCCTATTCACTTTAGAAAAACAATGTTTGAAAACTAACATGATGCACGATATGCAAGTGTAATAGAAGAGAATTGAAAGATTTGGAAAGAGATTGATTTGAAATTGATTTGATTTGAAAATAGATTTGAAGAGATGGAATTGAAATTGGAAAGTTTGAAAATTGAAAGTAGAAATTTGAAAATAGAAATTTTGAAATTGGAATTTTGAAAGTAGATTGGAATTTGGGATTTGAAAGTATGGAGACCGCACCTATGAGGGTGGAATTGAAAGTTTGAAAAGTATTGTGACCGCACCCATAAAGGTTGCCTATGTATCCCTTTGAGGGAATCAGGTCAGTAGTAGTTCAGACCGGAGTCCGATTGAAAATAGATTGATTTGAAGAGAGATATTGGATTGGAAGAAAGAGATTGAATTGAAAATTAGATTTGATTTGAGATTAGAAGAGGAGATTGGAATTTGAAATTTTGAAGATTGGACTTGCTTTGGAAAGATTGATTTGGACTTGTTTTAGAAAGATGAAGGTTTAGGAAACCTAGACTTAGGAAAGGTTTGACTCGACTTGGAAGGTTTAAGAGATTAGGAAAGGTTGGATTTAGGAAATGTTCAAATTAGGAAAGGTCCAATTTGGGAAAGCTTCAAATTGAGAAAGTTTTGAAATTAGGAAAGTTTCGAAATTAGGAAAGTTTAACTTAGGAAAGTTTTAGGTTTAAGAAAGTTTTCAACTTTAGGAAAGTTTTGAAATGGGAAAGTATTGAATTTATAAATGTTTTGAATTAAGAAAAGTTTAGTTTGAGAAAGGTTTAGAATTTGGAAAGTTTTAAATTAAGAAAGTTTTGAATTAGGAATGTTTGAAAAAGGGAAGTTTTGAATTTAGAAAGTTTTGAAAACAAGGAAGTTTTGAAAATAAGAAAGTTTCGTTTTGGAAAAGGTTTGAAAAAGGAAAGTTTTCAGTTTAGGAAATGTTTGAATTAAGAAAGTTTTGAGTTTAGAAAAGTTTTAGATTTGGAAAGATGTTGAAGTTTTGAAAAATTTAAAATTTGGAAAGGTTTAGGTTTAGAAAGATTTAACTTAAGAAAGTTTTTGAACTTAGAAAGTTTTGAATTTGAAAAGATTTGAAATTTAGAAAGTTCAAGATTTAGAAAGTTTTAGAGTTTGAGTTTTAGAAAATCTTGAAATTAGGAAAGGTTTGAGTTTAGAAAAAGGTTTGAAAACTTGAATTTGGAAAGGGGGTTGAATTAGGAAAGATGTGGAAGTTGAAAGTTTAGGAAGCTTATAGTTTAGGAAGGTAGGAAATTAGGAAAGATTTGAATTAGGAAAGATTTAGCTTTTGAGTTTTAAAATTTAAGAAAGATTTCTATGTTCAAGTTTTGAAAACTTAAGGTTTAGGAAAGTGGAAGTTTAGGAAGGATTTGAATTATGAAAGATTTGGATTTTGTTTCTAAAAGGGAAGGTTTGATTTTGTTTCCAAAAACGGAGGATAGGATCTAGTTTCCTAAACGGGAATATTTGATTTGGTTTCCTAAAGGGAAGATAGGATTTGGTAAGGATTTGGAAAGGGAAATTCTAGAAACCCTAGATTTGGAAAATTATAGTTTCGACGTAGAAAATAGGTTTTGGAAGCATGTATAGTTTGGATGTGAAAACAAGAGGTTTTGGAAACCTAGGTTTGAGGCCAAGTTTGAAAATCATGTTTTTGGAGAGAAAATTAGGGTTTCCTAATTATGGGTTCTAAGGCTTGACTTGGGCTTTAAGGAAAGAGGATTTTGGAAAGTATGTTTTCGGAAACGAAGGTTTTTTAGAAAGGAAATCCTAGGGAGGAGTTTTTAGAAAGCGAATTTGAAGAGGGAGTTTTTGGAAAAAGATTTTAAAGAGAAGGAGTTTTGGAAAGTGTGTTTTTAGAAACGTAGATTTTAAAAGGAAAATCCTAGAGGGGAACTTCTAGAAGGGATATTTTGGAAAGAGAGTTTTTTAGAAAGATTTTTGGAAAGAGATTGTTGGAGAAAGTTTTTAGGAAAGTGAATTTAGGGAGTGCTTTTAGAAAGTGAATTTTGAGGAGAGGATTTTGGAGAGGAGTTGAAAAAGGGAGTTTTGAAAAATAGATTTTGGAAGGGCGTTTTTGAAAACAATTTTGAAGAGGAGAGTTTTAGGAAAGTACGTTGAAAAAAAGATTTTTAGGAGGAAGGATTTGGAAAGAGAATTTTTAGAAGGTGTAAAAACATCTTACTTTCCTAAAGCAATTCTAACCATAAGAAGGCTAGAACCACTTTAGGAAAGCGGTTTTGAAAACAACAAGATTTGAAAATATGGACCGTATTAGTCACTTTTAATGTAACACTTTTCTAAAGCAATCCTAGCCATGGGAAGGCTAGAATCACCCTAGGATTGTGGTTTTGAAAACATGTTTTCGAAAAAGAGATTTTGATGCAATTTTGAGAACAAGTTTGAAAACGATTTTGAAAACAACTTTGAAAACGGATTTTGGAAGATGCAAGACTATGATATGCACAATGCAATTTGGGGTCATGAACATACAAGGCTAAAGCTTCACCACATAATCAAGGGGGCTGGACCCACGTGGTCTCTGGTTAGACTAGAAGAAAGCCCCCGACACGGTGACTCTCCAACAGTCTAATCCTACACGTGGACCGGGAGTCCCCTTGTTTCAAGCATGCAAAGAAAGGGGGGAGGGGAAAGAGATGGAGGATTAAAATAGAGAAAACCCAAGTGGGTCAGGAGAGAGAAGAGAGAGGGGGGAAGTGCGAAAATTTAAATAGGGAGCCTACCGTATGTCTTGCTTATTTTGCGCGCCGTGCTGTCTTCGGTCTTCGGTCTTCGGTCTTTGTCTTGATCTTCACTTTCAGTCTTCAAGAGTTGTCTTCAAGCTTTGGATGACAGCTCTTCAAGTCTTCAAAGGATGGTTGAAGGCTAGTGTATGAGTATATGGGGGGAGTGTATAAGTGTATAGGAGGCTAGGGTTTGTGTATAATGGCTAGGGTTTGGAGAATCTAAGGAGGCTAGGGTTTTGGAGGTGCTCGAGCTTTGTATATCGAAATATAGGATTTTTAGGTTAAGTTGGCGGATCCCTTTCACGTTGAATGAGGCTTTGTATTTATAGAGGTTGGACAATACTGGCGCCTGTTGCAGTGGCGCCAGGCCAAATTTTACACTGGCGCCACTAGGAGTGGCGCTAGGCCATTTTTTAGTAGTGGCGCCAACCAATTAGGAAAGGTTTAAGGTCAGCAAGCAACGTATCTTTGACTAGATTTGGGCGCTTGTACTAGTGACTACCATGCAATTTTTAGCCTAGCTTCACTAGGAGTGACTCCGGAAAGTCCGAGAATGATTTGAAGGAGCCGGGAATGACCCGAAAAGTCGGAAAGGAGCAGGAACACTTAAAATAGTGTCCTGGAGGTATTTGACTTAAAAAGTGAGGACAAAATGTGTCGGAAAGATTGACCGGGCCTTTAGGGGCAAACGGTCAATCGAACTAGGAAGCTGCCGGGGCGAACTCGGATTGTCCCGAAAGAAGACTTGGGATCTGGAAACATTATTTAAAATATTTCCAGAGGTTGCCGGTTTGATTCTCAGAGCCGGCGTGGTCGGAAAAGGAGAATGGCCCACTAGGGGCAAAACGGTCATTTTGTACCGGGTTTGCCGGAACTGACTCAGAATGATCCGGAAAGGTAAAAGGAGGTTGAGAACACTATAAAATTAGTCTCAGGAGGTTACCGGTTTGATACCCAGAGCCGGTGTGGTCGAGAAAGGTGAGCGGCCCACTAGGGGCAAAACGGTCATTTTGCACCGGGTTGGCCGGAACTGACTCGGAATTGTCCGGAAAGATAAAGGAAGGTTGAGAATACTATAAAAAGTAGTCTCAGGAGGTTACCGGTTTGATACCCAGAGCCAGTGTGGTTCTTGGGGCATTCGGATGCCTAGGGGCAAAATAGTCATCTTGACCGAAAAATCTCGGGAAAGGTCCTAAGGGCAGTTTGGTCATTTTTCACCAAAGTGGGTTAACAGACACTGGTGTTGACCTGGGTTTTGAGTGTTTCCGCCACTCCAACGGCGGTCGTCGTGACACAGGGATTTGTTGTCAATTCCCTATATAGACCTATTTGTGAGTATTTCCACTACTCTAACGGTTTTGTGAGTAGTTTCGCTACTCGGACCGTCTCGACGAATAAACTGTCTCGAGAGAGGGATTGGAAAGGGGTCTTACCATCTCCGAGGAGACGTGCCTGGGTTGGAACCGTCTCGAGAGTGAGATTGGAAAGGGGTCTTACCGTCTCCGAAGAGACGTGCCTGGATTGGAACCGTCTCGAGGAATAAACTGTCTCGAGAGAGGGATTGGAAAGGGGTCTTACCGTCTCCGAAAAGACGCGCCTGGATTGGAACCGTCTCGAGGAATAAACTGTCTCGAGAGAGGGATTGGAAATGGGTCTTACCGTCTCCGAAGAAGCGTGCATGGGTTGGAACCGTCTCGAGGAATAAACTGTCTCGAGAGAGGGATTGGAAAGGGGTCTTACCGTCTCCGAAGAGGCGTGCCTAGATTGGAACCGTCTTGAGGAATAAACTGTCTCGAGAGTGGGATTGGAATCGGAAAGGAAAGGACAATGCCGCTAAGGGCATTTTGGTCATTTTGCCTCTATTTGGGCCTGAGAGGCCCGCGAAGCAATGGACAGACGGGATTTGGACCTAGAGAATTGGTTTCGATAGGAATATACCCATAATGACTTGAAAACAAGTCTGGACGAAGTGTAGACTGCCGAGCGGTAAAAAATGGGGTGCTTACATCTGCTTCCTCCAAGTGCCTTAAAAAACCTGTTTCAAGAGAATTCACATGTTCATCTGGTTGATCAACTTCCATCTCATTTGAACCATGACTCATCCTATTTAGAGTATTACTTGAAGTAGAGTCAAGCATTTGGTAATGTACAAGCATACGGTTTATGAGTTCTCTTATTCTCCTAATTAAATCACTTACCTTATCAAAAGCATCAATCAAGTTGTAGCAATACTTCACATATTTAAATTTATACTAAAATCCAACACTACTGCAACCAACAACATCATGTTCATTTTATCAATGTTTTTCTAATATTTGTCAAACTTTTCCTTCATTTTCATAGCCACGACACTTAAGCAAGGATCACTATTCTTGGACTAATCACACAAAATTTGTTCAATTGCACAAACTTTATAAAAATAGCAATTTAAAGTAACATACAAGTGTTGAGGACTGCAAAATTTTGCATGACCTGGTTATAGTGCATACGCATACTATCAAAAATTCTAATCTTATTAGCATATCCTAATCTACGTTATTAAAATTATACCTTCAAGATCTCTCTAGTGTGATCCCGAATAACAAATAACAGCAACAAACACGAATTAAGTAATAGTAACAAGCACAAATTAACTGCTCGAACTTAATCTTCGGACTTCTGCTGTATTCCTCATATATACCTACTCTAGAGAGAGTGGGCTCACAACTGCTAGGATTTATCTTCCTCACAAAAATGTGCATATCTCAATTATGAGCAAGTGTAACCCTAGCTGCTGTTAGAGTACGTATATATAGA
>CM065387.1:40335000-40425000 GCA_033060915.1 Euryodendron excelsum | reverse complement strand
CAAAAAACATGTTGGGAAATCTAAGAACATCTTGAGATCAAGAAAAGCAAGAAACAAGAAACAAAAGGCTAAGGATTTGCAGTTCAAGCACAATGGAAAAGCAAGAAACAAAAGCTCAGGTCAAGCAAGAAACAATGGAAAAGCAAGAAACAAAAGGCTCAAAACACAACAAATAAAAAAAGATAATGAGAGATTTTGTCAAAAGACTGGGGATTTGTAGATCTTAATAAAAAAACTTCCAATCACCTTATATAAATCAACTATACAAAACAATCACCCAAAGCCCCAAACAAAACTGGTATAGGAAATAAAAAAATAAAGGAGTAAATCTAGGTTAAAATTTTTTGGGGTCGACTGATCAACCCTCAACCCGAGAGAGAGAGAGAGAGAGAGAGAGAGAGAGAGAGAGAGAGAGAGAGAGGATTTACCTATTTCTCGAAGAGTTCTAAGGGAGAAGAAGAGAGTTGAGATTGAGAGTCTAAGAGGCCAAGGCTTCGTAGAGATTTGGAGGGCTAGAGGCACAGTCAAAGATCGAAGAGTTCAGAGGGAGAAGAAAAGAGTTAAGATTGAGAGTTTGAGAGGCCAAGGCTTAGAGATCCGGAGGGCTGGAGGTGCAGTTGAAGATCTAGAACCCTAAAATTATTTCACTCTTTTATATAGCATGAACAATAATCAAGTATGGTGAGTGCATTATATATCTATAGGATTGGTTCATGGTTCGGTTCGGTTCTGGGTAAAAATCTTGCAAACCTGAAAATTGAACCTAATTGCTCAAGTCTGTAAGTTTTAGACCCAGAACTGAACCATGGGCATGGTAGAATCGAACCAAACTAATCCAAGAATGTTGGGTTGGCTCGGTTCTCGATTTTTTCAAGTCTTTTATGCACCCCTATCATGATCTATATTCAAGTTCTTATCGACACCTTGAACGGTTCTTGTCAATATAATGACAGTGTGCAAATGAAGTAAAACAGCCCCTGGAATGGTTGACACCTTGTATATATGGTTGACACCATCAGAACTCGAATTTGTAAGTTTAGAAGAAAGTGCTGACACTTGCCTTGATAGCTACCATGACACCTTCAAAACTGTGTTGAACCAGATTTAATAGTGCTGACACCTTGAAAAAATGTGTCAACACCTTGCCTCCAAACAGTAAATTCTGGGTGCAACGGTCATATTTTTTGAATGACTTGACATGCCAATTTTACATTATAATATACCAAAATTGTCTCCAATGGCAAGAATTGAAGGAATGCTATATATAGAAGATCACTGGCACATCTATGAGTGATAAGAATACAAGATCAAGTGCTAACGTGAAGATTCATTGATTATATCTTATATTCTATTTTTATTTTCTTGGGGGTTTAGTGTTTGAGCTAAAATTTGTTTTATTCACTCTTTAGAGAGATCACTCATTGTATCTAAACTCTTTATTACACTTGGGGAATGTTGTAAACCTTACGAGTTTTGAGTGTGGTTTGAAAAAAAACAGTTGTAAGTTTTAAGTGTAGCTTGGAAAAAACACTTGTAAGATTTAGAGATCTTAGATAAAATCACTTGAGCTTGAAAGTTTGGGAAGAACTCTTGTAAAGAAGTGAGTTGAACACTTGAACAACTAACAAGCTATGAACACTTGAACAACTAACAAACTATGTAAGAGACTTTACATAATGAAGATTATCTTCGAGAGGATCGAGAAAGAAAGGACCTAGGCAAAGGATCCGGCCGAACCTCTGTAAATGTTTGTGTCTCTATCTCTTTCTCTTTCTCTATTTTTTTTTATCATCATCATCATAATCTACTTGCATATATATATATATATATATATATTACATTGTATTATTGTTCCTTTAGATTGTTCATTGTTAATGAGTAATTATTGCTTTAAAATTTTAAAAACTTAATTCACCCACTTCTTGAATTGTAATTTTGGGCCAACAACGATAACAGTACTTGTCATTCACTTGGATTTAAGCATTATATAGAGAGCCTACCAAACACACCTAACGTAAAAATTATTGAAAACAAGGATACTATCTTTCCCTTGATTATTTTTTTTTTTCTATTTAGAGAGATTCATAAAATAGCAACTGCATATATATAGTTGAGAATTGCAATAGGTCAGACATAAAACTTTACAAAACTCAAATATGAACTTCGCCCCAAAAAAAATTGCAAACTTGTGTCTGCGGATCATTGAAATTATTAGGATCTGTCTGTATCTGATGGTGTTTTTGGATTTATTAATTAAATTCGTATAAATAGGGTATTTGCCTGCATACTTATGTCTGCGGGTAATATTCATTAGAAACTGATCCATGAATACCTATCCCAGTTTTCATGTTTTATATATATATATATATATATACCATCTGTTGGCTTTTTACTTCCGAAACGCTAACCCAATAAGTGGGTATATAAAAATTATGCTAAATGTAGTACTTAAAAATAAGGTTACAATTTATCTGCCACTGGATTATATTTTCTATTTAGGAAGATTCATCAAATACCAACTGCGTATATAGAGTTGAGACTTGCAATACACTAGATATAAAATTCTACAAAATTCAAATATGAACTTTCTCAAAAAATTGCACCTTTTTTTTTTTGTTTCTCATTTTATTCTACTGGACCTTCCATTGATGTAGTATCATATTTACATCATTTAAATTCAGTAATATATACAAAGGATCTCTACTTTGTTAGTAAGGAGTAGGGTCCCCAATTCGGAAGGAGCCGGCCTACAAAATCTTATTGGTGGTATTTCTATTTTGTTTGTTTGTTTGTTTTGAAAAATGTTATTCTTTCAAAAAAAAATTTATACAAAAACTCCATCAAAATAATATGGTGATGATATTTTTATAATTAAGAACCATCATAAAGATATTTTCATTTCAAAATAGGAGCTGATTGTCATGCGTAAGATCTCATTTTCTGGTTTCTCCTTCACTACTTAATATGATTGTTTTGAGCATTCATGTGCCAATTTTCTCCGTTGAAGGTCCATACAATGCCGCATGAATCAACTTATTTAGTTTGATGTAGAATGTAAAATTCAAAAATCAACAAAATGGATTAATCAAGCAATCTATTATCAATTAATTCCTTTTCAACATTGTTGGTTCTCTCCCATGTTTCTGCAATTTTTTTCTTAATTTGACCCTAAATTAGTTCAATTATCAAGCACAAATCGTCATTGATAGTCATATATTGGTCGGATTACACAGTCTTACCTACAAAAGTTCATAATTATTTCAGTTGTAAACTGGAAAATAGAGTTTCCTTTTCAAAATTAGCTCATGGTTGAAAGCTCAAAATATTCCTAAAATTACAAGTTAATGCTAAAATTATTTTTTTGTTTTTTTGATCACAAATTGCCCACTGTAACTAACCTATAGTATGGTGGCATTTTAATGAGATTAAAGAATGTTCATTTAGATTCTCAAGAGACTTTTAGATGATCATGTGATCTTCAAAGAACTCTTATCCAAATTTTCCAATATGCTTTTGAACTTACGCATGCCAATCTAATGATCATCTCCTTCAGACGACAAGTGGGAAAGGCAATGATTCCACGGCCCGTGGTTTCTTTTTTTTATGCGTGGAATTGAGATGGGTTGTGGTTTGAAGTTGTTTGAAAGGGAAAATAAAATAAAATAAGAAAGGGTGGAGATTTCAGAAAGAGACCCACACGTGAGAATCAATTCAACCGGAGACACAGTACCACAATCCCACATAGGTTACCACCGTGGCTAGCATTCCTCTTTACGTTTACTATTGGCAACTAGGGTACGATTATTGGACAGCCTTTCAACATTACCGATAAAATTGGAATCACGTAAGAGTTGCCGTTGCCTGCCCGGAAAAAGGAAAGCAAACTGAGGAAAGAGAAGTTTGGTGCTATCTTTTTTAAGTGATTAAGATGGGGCAACCCAACCCATATTTCTGATCAAATGGACAGTCTTTTAATACAAGCTGAGGGAAGCCAACAAGTAGTAGTAGTTCACATTACAACTACAGTACTGGGAAAATTAAGAAGGTATGGTAGGGGTTCTATATTCAAATAAGTGGTGAAACTTAATGATGCGTTTAGGAACCGAATTTATTCAGGGAAAAGTAAAAGAAAAAAAATGTGAGGAAAAAAGAGATAAAATGAAATAGTATTTTTTATTCTTTTTTTTCTCTTTAGGGCCAGCTCAACATGATTTGAGGTATAAAGCAATAATTTTAAATGAGGTTCTTTATATTTTTTAATATCATTATAAAAAAAATTATTTAAGATTATTTTATTTTGAAAACCGGTGTTTTGTTTTCCCTAAAGTTAACTAGTGTGGTAATGTTTTGGCCATTTTTTACTGTGGTTATTTTTTCTCATTTGGACCAAGGCCTCATTTTTCAGGGAAAAAAAATATATTGTAGAAACTACGTAGTCTCAAAACTATGCATTGTTTTAAAAAATTTGGAGCCTTTAAAAAAATTTATTTGTACAATTTTTCCGTTAAGCCAATACTTTATTTTTAAAGCTAATTAGGGGAGTTCATTTTATGCCTTTTTTTTCTTTCTTACAGGCGTTTTTTAAATAAATAAATAAATAAGAAGATGTGAAAACTATAGATGACTTTGATTGTAGCAGGTAATATTTTAAAATTTTTGAGGCCTTCAAATTTTTTTATTTCTATGGTTTATTAATTATTTGTTGAGCAAATGTTTTTTTCTTTTAAAGTTCACTGGTACAGTAGATTTTGGAATTTCTTTTTCTAAAAGATATTTTTTTTCTATTTGGATTTGGGCCTTTTTTAAGAAAACAATTTTATAATTATATAGGGCCTTATTAGATTTTAAAATTTTGGGGCTTTAAAAATTTGAACTCCCTAGACTTTAGTTTTTCTCAGTTGGACAAAAGCCTTTTATTACAAAAAAAATAGTGTAAAATTATATAGAGTCTTACTGAGTTTTAGAAAATTTGAGGCCCTTAAAATTTTGAAGACCCTAAGCGATGGCCTTGTTGGCCTAATGGAATAGCCGAACAACCTTTTTTTTTTTTTCACCACCAAATTCTTAATCTAAACACAAGGTAAAAGTTTAATGGAGCTTACCTTCTAAATTATATGCGATAATAGGGTTTGCTTAATTTGTAATCCATCTTTGGTCATGAATGAAGCCCCTGCAGTTACCTCTGATAGAACTTCTGCTGCTTTTTGCCCAAAAAATCAGAAGGATAAAGCATGTCGAGTGTGAATTTGGACAAGAGGTCAGGTTTCTATTCAAAAGCACGAGCATGGACCCTGCAGTGTGAATTTGGGGAAAAAAAAAAGGCAGATAGAGATGGCTTTGCTATTGATGAGTATGTAATTCCAACTGTTAGGTTTGGAGATGGCCAATTAAAATTAGTCTCCTCCGGCAGCATTGAGCAAAAAATGGGTTGGCGTTATGATTGGGTGGCTAAAAAGCAAAGCTCAGTCAATTGCAAGAGAGGAAGTATTGCGCTGTCAGATTCAAGGACTTAGCTGAGGCGTAATTACAATCAATTGACACGCTTGACTTTGATCAATATTATTATGGGGTGGGTGGTCACGTTCAGCCTATATATGGTGTGAAAGCCCTTCAATTGGATTGTGCAAGTTTATTTACTTTTTTTAACAACCGATTGGAAATTATTACAGAAAAATTTATCAAACTGGAGACTATCTCTTTGAGAAAGTTTCACATTCACAATTTTTTACCAAACTCAACAACTACACATAAATCATAATAAAAACCTTCACTAGAAAAGTCAAACTCAATTTCAACAAATGAGGTACTAAAATAGGTAATGGAATGCCACCTAATCATATGAGAATTGACTGAATTGGGAAAGTTTGCAAGCCACTCTCCAAATAGTCTTGATAACGAAAATCAACCCTTGAAATGAGAAAATTTGAATGGTTTGGATTAGCTCCAAGCGTAAATCAAGGTTTTGGTAAGTCTCATAATCCTTTTTTTTAATACATCGGAATAAAAGTAAGTCTCATAATCAAAGTATAGAATAGCCACTTGTCTGACATGGGTACCCATCATCTCATATCCATATAGTACCTTCCTTTAAA
Organism: Euryodendron excelsum; assembly: GCA_033060915.1. Classification (NCBI taxonomy): domain Eukaryota; kingdom Viridiplantae; phylum Streptophyta; class Magnoliopsida; order Ericales; family Pentaphylacaceae; genus Euryodendron; species Euryodendron excelsum. Next base: position 40,418,908 of record CM065387.1, on the reverse strand, counting down.
TACATTAATATTGTCCAAGAACGTCCACGTTAAATCGCATCACTTGCGTATATCGACGAAGATACTTCCCAACACCAATTGAGTGGTAAATACGTTTTAACTTTCTCATCCTTTAGTGACTTTCACGGAACTTTCATCACTTTGAGCCTCTAAGCGAACATGCTTATTGGATTTCGTTGACTATGATCCAAGCTCTAATTAATAGCATCCATGGTCTGAACCCTACATATTAATAATTTGAAGGCTAAATTTTGTTTAATGTTTTTAGCTTTATTTTGTTGTGAACGTAGTTCTCACATCGCTCCCACACGGCGCTGCCAAGCGCTATTTATGTGGTGGCTCCTCTACCTGGTCTGACGCGTTTTAAAACCGTAAGGCCCTGAAGTGTCAAAGTGGACAATATCCGGCTAGGATATGGGCCAGCCCGTAACATGGTGGCCCATGCAGGTCGCGATGGGGGGGTGTGTTGTGAACATAGTTCCCACATCGCTCCCACACGGCGCTGCCAAGCGCCATTTATGTGGTGGCTCCTCTACCTGGTCTGACGCGTTTTAAAATCGTGAGGCCCTAAAGTGTCAAAGCGGACAATATCCGGCTGAAATACGGGCCTTTTACCCTATCTTTGGAAATTTCCATCCCCAAAATTCTTTGTGCTTCTCCTAGATCCTTCATCTCGAATTCAAAACTAAGGTGAGCTTTCAATTGATTGATCTCCACCTTGCTTTTACATGCAATCAAGATATCATCAACATATAAAAGTAAATATATAAAGGATCCATCTGCAAGTCGCCTGAAATACACACAATGATCGAATTGGCTATGAGTATATTGTAGGTCCATCATTAAGCTGTCAAAACATTTGTACCATTGCCGAGGTGACTATTTCAAATCATCGAGATATTTCTTCAAATTGCAAACCCATTTTTCTTTACCAGCTACTTTAAACCCTTCAGGTTGAGACATATATATCTCTTCCTCGAGGTCACCATGTAAGAAAGCTGTTTTCACATCGAGTTGAGCTAACTTGAGATCATATTATACAACCAAAGCTAGCAATATCTGAATGGATGAGTGTTTGACAACTGGAGAGAATATCCCATTGTAGTCAATTCCCTCTGTCTGAGCATAGCCCTTGGCTACCAATCTAGCTTTGAATCGCACTCCATCCTTGGCTGCTTGGTCATCTTTCTTATTAAAAACCCACTTACGTCCGATTGACTTCTTTCCTTTAGGAAGGGGCACAAGCTCCCAAGTCTAATTTTTATAAAGAGACTACATCTTTTCACCCATTACCTTTGTCCATTCAGCCTGTTCACTGGATTGAATGGCTTCCTTATAAGTGGTTGGAATGTGATCCCTTTTTGCTGATAGTGCATATGTCACATAGTCTGCATAATGTGTCGATAAACGCATATCTCTTCTCGGCCTATCTACTACAACTGATTCAGGTTAACGTGGACGCATTGTGACTGGACTATCAACCCCATTCTGTCCATCCTCTACATTAATGATCACTGAATCCTTTGGAGTAGAAAACTCCACTGTCTACCAATCACTCGGTGCTTCGCTACTTGTGCTACCTTTAATGAAGTCTTTGTTGGCCCAAAAGGCAACCCAAGAGGGGGTGAATTAGGTTTATTAAAAATTAAGGTAATTAAGATCAATAAAAATTAATCTAATCAATGAAACAGTAGCTTAAGATATATGCAATGCAATGTAAACAACAATGGAATGAAAACAAAGCATAAGAAAACACACCAAGAATTACCGATGTTCAACTACAATTCGTGGTCTACGTCCTCACCCCAAAATCCCCTTGAAATCTCCTTCCACTATACAATCTTCAATTACAAAGTAGATGCTAATTTTCAAAGTGCTCAGCTCACTTTTACACAAGAACTTATTCCCAAGTTCTTCCAACTACCAAGTGGTTTTGTTCAAGATCCACTTCAACTTACAAGTGTTTTTCTTTTACAAGAGTACACTCCAACTCTCACTTACAAGTATATGAATAATATATGAACGAAATACAAACACTCTATGAAGAGTAAAATGGGAATTTAATAGCTAACAACTACCAACTTGAGAACGAAGAGAATTTTCAAGTTTTTCAGCTCAATTAATCAGTAAATGTTGTATCTCTTTTTTCATAAATGCATTTGGAGGCTTATATATAAAGCCTTGAATTGATTTTGCCTATTGAAGGTTGTTAGAGTTTCATTAAATGCGCGCCCACTTCAATATAACATTTAAAAATATAGCCGTCAGTCCTCAGGTATCGACACTTGCTTTCCATGTGTCGACACATTAAGTTTGTATTCTTCAGATTTTGTCCACTGTCTTCATGTGTTGACACATCAACCCCATATGTCGACACGTCAAATTTGCATTTCTCAGAGTGTGTCCACTGTCTTCATATGTCGACACATCAACCTCATATGTAGACACATCACCTAGAAATTGTCCTTCATACTTTTCTTGATCAGTTTAGTTTCAAATAATCTGGGGATGTTCTTTAATGGATCTTCTCTTTAGGGAATGATATTTTTCAAAACCACTTAAGATCTTCAAGGAGTCTTCTCTTTATGGCATGATGATAGTTCCAAGTCTTCAATCCTTTAAAGATGTCTTCCATTCAATTTGGATTGAATTTTTCTTTTGATGATCATATTTTCTTTGTTGCCAAGCTGCCAATTTCCTTGTCATTAAAGCAGAGCTTCTCTTCTTCACTTTCGAGCTCTTTCCATTTACTATCGATATTCTTTTCATTCATTTAGAGCTTCATAGACATGATGTCGATATCTTCTTTTTCAGGATCATTTCATTAGAGGTTGGATGAAGTCTATTTTTAAGTGCTCTCAATGCATATCAGCTTTCTTGAATCTTCACAGCTCTGATGTAGTCCTTTTGTGAATTCTTTATAGGGGTTTTGCAGACACGAAGAATCCTCTTCTTGAACACCTTCAATCTCTTGGAATCCAAATCTTTTGTTTGAAGTTTGAGTGGATGCAATTGCTATGTTTTGGTGCATTGCTTGAGCTTATAAGTGTTGTGCATCCATTTCGATATGAATTAGACTTTAATTCAAACTTTAAGTCTAAATTATAATCCTTGTTAATCTGCACACTAATTAAATGCATTAGTAAACATAACACAAGGTTTAGTTATCATCAAAATCAAGGTGTAGAGACAACAATCTTTCTGCTCATGTGACTTAAGCATATCAAACTCGTTGAACGTGACATCTCTATTGATAATGACTTTATTTGACTCCATGCACCAGAGTCTGTACTCTTTTATTCCAAAACTAAAGCCTAAAAACTTTGCTTTCTTAGCTCAGGATCAAGCTTATTCTCCTGAACATGATAGTAAGCAGGGCATCAAAAAATACAAAGCGTGTCATAATCAGTAGCATGAGTACCTTTCCATACTTCCATGGGTGTTTTCCTGCTATTGGTAGCTGCGGGTAAATGGTTGATGAGGTGGCTAGCATATGTCACAACTTTAGCCCAAAATTATTTGCTGAATCCGGCATCCAATAACATGCACCGAACCTTCTCCAATAAGGTACGGTTCATCCATTCTGCCACCCCATTCTGTTGTAGGGTCTTCCTCATAGTGAAGTGTTTGTCTATTCCTTTTTTTCTAGCAAACTTCCAAGAAAGGGTCATATTTGTATTCCCTTCCATTATCAAATCCGAGTTGCTTGATTTTTCTGCTAGTCTGAGTCTCCATCATTGCCTTTCAATTAAGAAAGACTTTCAACACTTCATTCTTATGCTTCATCGTGTACACCCACACACGACGAGAATAATTATATAAATTTCCTCGCCTTTAACCATTCATCACCACAAGAGCTGCTATTACCACTTTCAAAACTCCGCTAACAATAGTGATTCTGAACCCCTTTGAATCGAGAGATTCAAGTAAGATAAGATTCTTCTGTAAGTCAGGCACATATCAAACTTCTGACAAGACCCAGACTGTTCCATCATATAGCTTCAACTGAATGCTCCCTAGCCCTCGAGTCTTACAAGCATTGTCGTTGCCCATAAGAGCCACTCTACCATCAATCTATGTGAAGCCAGTGAACCAGTTCTAATTGGGACATATATGATAGGTACACCTGGAATCTATAATCCATTTATCAGAATGGAAAATCAATGCTGAACTCATCAAGGAAATGTCTAGATCTTCGTCTTTTTTAGCGACGTTGGCTGGGGAGGGTTGATTCTTCTGTCGTCCTTTTAGCTTTGGATAATCCTTCTTCTAATGCCCTTTATTGCGATAAAAGGCACATTTGTCTTTGGCAAGTTTCTTTCCGACTGATCTCCCACGTGTTCTCGAACGAGAACCTCCTCTTCTTTTGGGATTCCTTGTGTCTGATCTTCCTCTTGTTGTAAAGGCTTCACTGGATGTATCATGATGGCCTTGTTTATCCTTCCTGCGGTACTCATTGTTAACCTGGACACTAGATACATTGTTGAAACTAATCTTTTCCTTCCCATACAATAGTGTGGTAATCAAATGCTCATATATATCTGGCAAGGAATTTAACAAAAGTAAAGAATTATCTTCATCTTAGATTTCGACATCCAAGTTCTACAAGTCAGCAAGTATCTTATTATAATCATTAAGATGTTCGGACATGAAGAGACCTTCTTGATACCAGAATGGAAATGGCTTCTGCTTTAGGTACACGCGACGTGGGTGGACCTCACTCTACAGTGTGGAAGGGAACTCAACCTGCAAAATTATTGGATCAAACCAAGGCTCTGAAGCACAATGAAAGTGAAAAATTTTTTTGGTGTTCCCTTAGTTTGAAGTTTAATCTTTTTTCATCATACCTAAATTGCCCATGATCAAATAATTTTAATTCTTTTTACCTCCTTTTAATATGACTGTTAAATAGAGTTCTGAAATTATGTGAAGCGAGTTGTGCATTTGAACTACTCCTCAATGATTCACTCCTCGTCACAGTTACGCAACTTTATGCAAATTTTTTGGTTTGTTTAAAGAATGACTATCGCACAGATAAATTATGCAGGATGACCTTTACATCATATCATCGCATTTATGTGGTGTGACAGTTTGTCAAATTGTGACATTTCTAATCATCTTTTCATGATGAAAATTTTAAATTTGAAAACTGTTAGGAAAGTTGGCCATTTGTGCATTGTTTAGATGAGTTAAATGAGATTGAGTGCTTCTTAGTGTATGTATTTATGCTCAAAACAAACTCCAAACCAACCACCAAAGTCAAGGAAACAAAGAAAAACAACAAGGAGTTTCCCATTTTTTAAAGGCCCCAAGCAGCCCTGCTCTAACGGACTCCACCCCGCTTTAGCGAGCTCCAGCTCCTTTAAACCCCTTCCAGTGCACACCGCTGTTAAGCAGACTCCACCCCACTCTGGCGGACTCATCCCCAAAGCCAAAATGCTTCCAGTACACCCCGCTCTCAAGCGGGCTCTCACCTCGCTCTAGCGGGATTTGATATTTCAGCAATTGACTCCCGTCCAGTAAACCCCGCTCTCAGGCGGGCTCTCAACCCGCTCTAGCGTGGTGCACTCCCTAAGAAGGTCTTGACAAGTGATACCTTCTACAATGTAGACTTGGCAAAAAGTCTTTGATGTATAATAAATGCTTAGCAGAGTGTCAGGCTGCGTGTATGACCTTGTGCTTTCAAAAAGAGAAGGTTTTCTCCATTCCTCCATGCAACTTGAAGATCTTCTCCATTTTTTCAAGTATCTTCAAGATCTTCTCACCTACATTGCAGTGCAATGATGATTCTATCAAGAGAGCTATGCCCTACTAGAAGCAAAGATATCTCTCTCACTCCTTGATGGGATATAGATAAAATGAGAGTGTTCTTCATCTGAAAATTGAGTCTTTTACATTGTCCTCCAAGTGTTTGTAAAAAGTCCTAAGAAGATTCCACTCCACTTCATCCCCTTACTTCAAGAAGCTATGGTGGCTTGAAGGAGTTCTAGTGGTTGGAAGGATCATTAAGGATTCAATAAAGTGTCAAGTACTCTTGAACAAGCTCGTGGACTCAAATATTAAATGGTGTAGATTCAAGCTTTGTGTTGAGGATTCAACAAATATAAAGGGTTATAAGCTCTCTTGTACCATTTGTTCATATTATAGTGCTTGGTTTGAGCTGGGCTAGAGCTCGTGATTTTCTCTTGCAAGCGTTTCTACGTTAAAATTGCTTGTGATGTTGTGTATGGTTCAATCTAGTTTCTCTATAAAAAATGAGTAGAGATCTATTCACCTCCCCTCTAAGTCCACATATGATGCTTTAAGTCCTTCTACAAGAACATTTGTTTTCTCAAGAACTTATCTATTTAGTAGGAGAACCCTCATGGGTGTCTGCCTACTTTCGAAGATGCTTCAATCAATTTTTATTCCAAATAAAAAAACACATCTCAAACGTGCTAAATTACCTTCTGTCTTAGTTTTGCATTCAAAAACTACCAAGGGCAAATAAGAAAAACAATATCTTCACAAATTACTCCACGTTCCAAATATAGCTCAGTGTTGCAGTTTTTCAAACTTTTTGGACTCCATCCTTCCTACTGCCGACTCTATCACAAAGACCCATTGTCTCCCGCGACAATCCTCTTTACGTTTTCTTCTCTTCAAAACTTCACGATTGGGAGTTCCATTGCATATGGGAGTTCCATTGATTTTTGAATTCTTACTCCTAACGGCTTAGCAAAACTGAAGCATTCGGGAGTCTGTGCCTTCCTATGCTCAATTGTCGAGTCGGAACAGTTACAAACTGTAGCCACGCATCTATGCGTCTTCAATGGAATCATCACCATTGTTCTTACTAAGTTCAACGTTACAGCAATGAGGTGAGTTCTTTATCATCAGGGGTTTACCTTTCTCTTTTTCTTTTTTTTTCTTTTTACCCAATAAGAGCTTCTCACTGTTAGCAGAGTTCTTTATCACCATTTTTCTTCTCTTTTTTCACAACTGCTTCAGATTTTGAAGCTTTGTGGAGTGTTCAATCCCCAGTCTATGCACTGACTACAGTGCAAAAAAACCACAGGTATGTTTCGATTTACGATTTCTTTGTCCATCTGCGAGTAAGCAAATTGAAAATTTCTATGTCGAAAAATTATGTTCTCACACCTGGATTGCTGAGAAAATCATTTTGGTTAACTCCCACAAAATATATTAGAATCACTAATCAATTAAATTAATACAAGTGGTTTTATGCTCTCAATCTGAATCCAATTATTTTATATATATGTTCTTCAAGTATTCATATATATAGCTATTGGCTCCTAATCAATTAAATTAATACAGATACATGGGTTCATATCTTATCTCCTCAAAAAGAATTAACTTCACTTGCCTTGATGTGCATACTTATATTATCAATGTCAAGTGAAATGTCAATATGGGTTCCATGGACTTCAGGTGCTGGATAAAGCACGAATTAGCTGTCTATGATGTTATAATATCATAGAGACCCTTAAAAGCATATTATAACACATTGAGACCCTTACAAGCCAACTATTTCGGGTGAGATTCATTGTTGAGTATGCGGTGCGCATGGGTTTGTTGCTCCCTTCCCACACCCACTCTCCTTTTGAAATGCTCACAACATGTGAAATTTTATAATGATATTTGGATAGCTCTTTTTTTATTTTTTGGTCATTTGTCTCGGTGTTGTGTTGTCACTAGCCGGGCGTTTGCGATCCAACCAAAAGTTCAAGTTGTTAAGTGGTGCTGTTTACTCTCCTTATATGGCCCAAGACCTCTCTTCTCCTATCCGATATGGAATCATGATATACTCTCTCATTCGAATTTGCGACGCCCTCGTCGCAGGTCGAACAATCCTGCCTACTCTACTTGAGCACTTAGTGTAAAATCAGATCAGCAGTTGAGTGGCTCTGATACCACTTGTCACAGGTCGGACACTTGTCATACAATCCAAAAGCTCAAGCTATTAGGTGGTATTGCTTACCTCCCCTTATATGGCTCAAGATATTTCTTTTTCTATATGATGTGAGATCATGACATGTGTACTCTGTGAACATGTACACAACTTATCATGTAGCCTAAGATCGGAATCAGAGTATAGTAGTCATGCTTGCTTTTTGGAATGAATATGGTTCTTCTTTCAACCATGTTGAATTATGCTTTTTAGAAGGATATGTTTTTGTTTCTTCAGGACTTCATAGCACCATCATCTCCGCCCACTCAACTCTATTTTTAGAGAACATTATTTACCCAAAGGCAGTCGAGCAGCCACCTCGCCTCCTCCTCATTTTCATCGGTGAGCAGTTCAAGTAGCCAAAGACATTCCATTGCCATTGTTCGCAAGAGTTCAAGGTCAAGTCATGAGTGAAGGTGATTAGAAAACTCTTTCTCAGAGGTTAAAAGCAACCAAACACATTCCACCAGCAAAGATCAGTTTAGTTCAAGGTCTGGCCATGAGTGGGAGTGATTGAGATAAAAAAGAAAAAAGAGAGGTTATTTTCCTGTGTTCATTTATTGATTCTTTTCTGCAATATCTTGTCCATGTCCTACTTGCTGAACTTATTTTTCATTTTTAAACAGCGTCAGTGTGCCATAAATAAAAGCTTTTGTTTTCTTAATAAATAACAAAATAAAAAATATTATGCGTTTGGTGAGGCTTGCAATAATCTATTTTAATATATAAAGATAACATCTTGAAAAGCTACTTATGTTTTTTTTTCTCAAAACTATCCCATTTTTTAACCGTTTAAGGGAGTGGTGTTTGCATCTGATTTGGGGTTAAAGGATGTGCACTTAGAGGTTGATTCATTGTCTGGTATAACAGTTATCTATTCTGATGTTGCTGATTTGTCTCCATTTGACTTCTTTTATCAGGTGTTTGTTGTAACAGTTTCAATCTGGCTGCATTTCACACGTGAACCGAAATTCTGTTGCTCATTTGTTGGCTTAATTGGCGCTGAGGGAGAATCATCTCTACCTGGATGTCGGAGGTCCCTTCACTCGTTTCTTCTGCAGTTCTTTACGATTTGTTGTAATGGTGCATAATGGTTTGCTGATTTTGAATTACATTATCAAAAAAAAAAAAAAGTAGCCTTGGTCTTCAATACATTCGTGGGCAAATATGGAAACACAGTAGGGCAGTTAAATCCGAAACCTCCATAATCCAAGCAAACCGTTGCAATTTTACCGTTTTTAATGAGAAGGTTGTACTGTGACGATGGATATGGACATCGTGCTCTAGGGTTGCTCTTTCACCGTCAACAAAGACGACAATAACAACATCGTCATCATCGTTAGTGCTTTTTTCTACCATTAGGTAAGTCCTGTTGGTCATATTATTCTTCAAACACTTCACATTTTGATCTCTTCAAAAATGGTTTTGTAATTACCCATTACCCAGTTTGCTGTATGTGGAGTGTTTGATAAAATGCTGCAGTGAGTAATCCCTTCTCTTTATTTGGCTTTTTTTTTAGCGTTAGACGTGATTACCTATGGTACTCAGATTATGTATGTATTTTAACAAAAATTGTGTTTTTGAAGAACCCTTTCCATATTGAATCATAAAAACTGTGCCTTTCAAACATAAAAGTTTTGGATTTGTTCAGATCTTTTGTTAGAGATGACGTGATTCTCTGTGTCAGATTTCAAGCACTCCCGTTTTTTTTTGAGGCATAAAAATCTTAACTTCGTTTCACAGTCATAAGTGGCATATGCCTATGTTGGTGTGTTTTTTTTTTTTTTTTCACAGAGATTCCATTCTTCAGCCTGCTATTAAGTTTAACCTTTATTTGTCTTTTACTGATAAACTATGTTTGTGACTTCGGTTAACATTTTTAGGGCTAAAGTTGAATTAAATATCTACATTAGACGGCAATATTCAATGTCAGATTGAATTCTGGTTGTTTTGGATTTGAATTACACACCTCATATTATTCTCTGTGGGCTTTTAAATTTTGTTCGTCCAACAAACCTGTAAGAAGCCGGCTGTAAGGTTTCACCTACAGACCCAACAACCATACACCATGGACAATTGCCAATGGCCTTGGTCCACCATTGGCCGAAATGCTTTACCACCTTTTTTTATGAAGCTACGTTATGGACTTCTGAAAAATGATATGGGCATTCCCTTCACCATAATTTCAAAGCTTTACCAGCATGTCCATAATTCCAATGTGCCGTGACACACGCAATTTATATAAGCCTTTGCACACGTAATGTGCATAAGCCGGGGATCATCAAATTACAAAAATTATGTTGTCTTATTGGTGATTTAAAATTATGACACCATAAGAGATGGTAACTTGCATAAGCCGTGGCACACACAATGTCCTCCGCCAATTTTATATTGGTATTTATACGGCCTATGAATCCTCTTGAATGGTGCTTCTTTTTTTTTTTCTTTAATTTTTTTTATAGTTTGTATTTGTGTTCTTTCTTATACATGTAATAGCTTCTTCTTTTTCTTCTTATTTTTTTTTCCATTGTATCTGGTGTTCTTTCTTATACATGTAATATGGTTTAGTGTTTTGATGTTTTGGCAATTAACTTTGTTCCCTCATATTTGTTAGGTTCAATTCGTAAGAGTTGGTGCTTTGGTTTAAAATCTTAACATTTCGAGCCTGTTTCATCCTAAGAAAGAAAAAAGAACCAAAAAAGAAAAGAATTTGATCCCTTCTAATATCAATACATTTAATAGATATCATTTTAGTTTGGGATTGCATTTGCATAGTTAATGTAAAACAAACCTGAGTCTTTTTGGCTTTCGAAAATATATTTTTTAATGATATTGAATATAATACATTGCACACCCATCGCGTGTGCTCCACCCTTTAGTTCAAGTGAAACTTGTGTGCTTGAACTAATTCAAATTTGTTTAGGCACCAAATAGAATGGGTTCCCTAGGAAATAAGGCACGGAAGGGAGCCACTATGGAGTTCGAAGAGTGAAAAAACAAGCTTTGAGCTATCAATCCTGTAAAAAATCAAATAAATAGAGGAAAACCCGCTAAATTTGAAATTGTTAAATATACATTAGGTTATTTGAAATGAAAATTTGCACATATTACACATATCTAATGAAGCTTCTTTCTCACATATAAAAGGTATGCTTTGAGAAGGCCAATGATAATTCGATACTTTGGTCTAAGGGATAAAAGTGGGTAAAAAATTTTGCTACTCTATGTTATCTATGGAAATCAAGGAATAAGGAATGTACTGAGGTCCCAACCTTAGATCTACAAGAAACTCTTTTCAAAATTTTCCAATATGCCTTTGAACTTACTCCAGCCTTTCTAATGTAAGCAAATCTAAATCTGCTTACCATAATGTTTTAAATAAATGATACACATTCAGAAAAGCATACAGAAAAAAATATACAAAATGATGAGACGAGGCTGTGAGATTATCACTTCATAACAAAGAAATACTAAGATGTTTTCCAATTACATAACTTTTATTGCCACGTCATTTTGCTGCAAGATTTTGTACAAATGTTTTAAAAAAATAGTATTTTTGTATTTTAATTGTGTGTAAGGCTACTCAATATGGTTGGCTTAAGTTCAATACTAATGGAAGGTCTTGGAATAACCTAAACTCAGCTGCCCACGGGGTCTTGTTCGTGATGGGCAAGGAAGGTGGATCGATCAAAGGATTCTTTGGGTAGATGGGCATTAATTCATTTTTAATTTTTAAGTTCAACCCAAGATAAATTTTTGGTGTTAATCTTATTTTGAAGACTTCTCATGTTTTCGTTATGCCTAAACTCCCCCGGTGAAACAAATTTTATTGTTTTTATTCCCATTTAATTTGACCATACCATGTGAAGCCACTTGTCCATCTGAACTACCTCATCCAAGATCCCACAATTCTATTCAGTTACACAATTCCATGCAAAATTTTTGGTGTTAGTTAAAACTTAAAAGAGTGACCATCACACGGGGACTTCTTGGTCATTCTCATGATCCAGTTGCCAAGCCACAAAATTTGGCTAAATATTCAAACAAACGATTGTAAGAAGGGATTTAGAATATTTCAATATACATGATCGTGACAGAAGCTGTATCCAAAAAAGATGAGAAAATATTCAATCATTTTGCTGATGTAGTATCACATGTCGATTAAATCATGTCAAATGAACATGTTAAAATCCTAATTACCATGACATGTTCTCAATTAGTGGGATAATCAGAGAAAATATCTCCTTAATTTTAAGTGATTAGATAAAAACACATGCATTTGGTATGATTTAATTAGCTTGTGATACTACATCAGTAAAATAACATGACATCATCATTGCATCGAATATTTTGTCGAAAAAGCTGAATACAATTTTTTTTTCCCGGGAAATTGGTAGGTTTGTTTTGAAAGAGTCCATGGGAATTGTTTTTTTTTTTTTTTTTTTTTTTGAGCCTTTCATTCACAAGTGTAAGTAGTAATAGGCAGACACCTGTTGGTCAAAATGCCACGTCGTTACTTCACCTCTACATAATGCCAATCCTGCTATTTGAATTCTCGGATCAAACAAAGAATGTGAAGCACAAATAAACGATGTCCAGAGGTTAGGCTCTCTTGCTATGTTAGATCATGAATTTCAAAAGGGAAATGAAATTACTTATCTTTTCCATTTACATTTCCTTTTCCTTTTGAAATTCATGATCCAAAACATAGTGTCTAGGTTTTTCGGATCTTGTAATGGTTAGTTTCTCAATACTGTTTGCAATTTTAACTGATTTGAAAATTTACATATGTATACTTTTGCATGCAGTCTGTCAAGTATTTATATGTATATATATTTATATGTTGTGTTCTTAAGAAGTTTGACGATTAGATCATGTTTTTAGGAAATGTTTGGACATAAATTATTTAGTAGCTTATGGTTTATACTTATAGACTTTTTAAAATGTGTTTAGGTAAGTAGTTTAAAAAAACAGTTTATGTCTAATCATGTTTTTGAAAAAAATTATTTTTAAAAGTAATTTTTTAAAAATAGCTTATTACTTATGATTTATGACTTACAAACTAGTAATCCAAACATCCCCTTAATGTTTATTAATTGATAAATTCGTGCGTGGTTTGTTTCTGCATAATATGATGGAGGCGTAGTTATTTGATTCGATGATCTGAAAACAGAAAATTCCAGCGTCCTTTTTATAATGAGTAGGTTTATATTCATCCCTGTTTGGTTTCTTGGAAAAGAAATGAAGAAATTGCTTCCAGGTCATCGCATTCATTTAAATTATTAGGATTTGTCTGTGGATTTACGAAACCCCAACTATTCTACGTAGCTGCCAGTCTAAGCCGACTATTTTTTGGCTTCATTAGTTATTGTTCCTGCTGGCTCGCTCGCTGTCTTCATGCTCCAGCTGCATCTTCATCTGCTTGGTTCGGCTCAAACATAGTCCAGCTGGGTCATCTATCTCTTGGAAATGCTCAAACATAGTCCAGCTGGGTCATCTATATCTTGAAATCCTCAAAAAGAATCTAACCAAAGATTTGCTCTGGTGAGATCACCCGCGATGACAATGGGCGCTCTTCTGTGAATTTCATCAAGGGTTTGTATATTTGGGAGTGTGTAAGGCTTGTGTTGTTTAATTTTTAGTTGTTGATGCAGTTTTGAATGTGATTTTTTTTGGGTATGTGTAGCTGCTTTCCTCCTTCACTGCTCCTTGTTTGCCTGTGTTATATTATCCCAAAATCTGAAAAAACTCCATTGTTTTAAACTGGACTTTTCTTATCATGAAAATCTTTGATCTACATGAAAGAATAGGATTAGTATTCTATGATACCCGAACAATGACACATTTTAAAATTTGGAATTAATATTTTAAGGAGCAAACTTGCCAAACAAAATATTTTGAAGTTTCAAAGCATGTCGACCACTCATAGTTTGGAAGCATTTGCAACAAATCATAGGTACCAGTGACCTATAGAGTAAACTGTAGATAGACTGTAGATACTTGCAATTACTCGTAAATCATAGCTATCAGTTTAGCGGAGAGAAACAAAAAGAGAGCCAGCACCTCTCACCCTTGGGAGCAAAATCTCTCACTCTAATAGGTGAGTGCAAGCCTACACATAACTGATCTAAGGCTAAGAACCAAGTGTCAAACAGGGGCAATCATAGAGCATGCAGTAGATCAGACCAAGGTCACTCATTTGTATGCGTAACTCAGTATTTGATCTAAAATTTTGTGTTTGCAGCTGTTAAAAGAGTCTTGAGACCTACACAGCCACTTTTTAATTCTGTGTTTAGATCCCAAATTTATTAATGAAAAGGAAAATGGAATGAAAAAGAAAAAAATCTGGCATTTTTGTTTAGTTAGATTGGGAAAACAAGAAGGAAGTGAATATGCATTTATCATTAATAAAGGTCAAGAGAAATCAGATAGCACAATTTTTTCACTTATTTTTCTTTTATTTTCTTTTACTCACAATTTTTTCTTATAACCACATAATAAGATTAATTTTATTTCCTATTTTTTTTCCTCAATCCAGAATCCAAATAAAGTGTGAGTGATTTGAAAGAAAACAAAGGTTTCTCACTGATAGGTTTCTAACTGATATTTATTGAATACATATACATATACACATACATACGGGGTATTGCTTTTGCGTAAAGAGAGAAAATTGAAATTTCCAATCACCAAAGTTGCAGAATATAACATGGTAACCAAGAAAAATAAAGAAAATACGAGATGGTAAAATGTTGCTATTCTAGCAATATTTATGGTTAGTGAAAGAAATTAATTATGAAAAATCTTGAGAGAGAGTATTTTCCTCTAGACGCGGCTGTTGAAGTTCCCACTGCTCTTTATCAGTTCTTGCAAAGAATTTGGAGTTCGCTAGAGTTAATTTTCTCTCTTTGTGTCCTCTAATCAAATCTTAGTTACCAATATAAAAAGTTGAAGCGAAGAACGTTAAGAGAAACTGAAACAGAAAACGCATTTAAAAATTATAAAGAGATAAGGGAAGATAAAAACTATTGAGAAATTTATAAGAATCTTACTACGAAGCTTTTGCGAAACTCAAAGAAGAACTTTAAAAAATTTAGTCGAGACCTTTAAGAAATTTAATGAACACTTTTAGAAAATTTAGTAAAAACCTACATAAATAAATTTATAGATACCTAGTTAAAACTTAAGGAAAAAATTATATAAATTTAATATTTAAAGTTTCCAAAGTATTTTTCTTAAAATTTTCAAGCGTTTCTGTAACACCTTTTATTGGCAATTTGTAAAGAAAATAGACGAAAAATTATTGTGTGACTCGCATATGTTCACAAAAGTATGATCTTAAGCCTAAATTGATCTTTTTTATAATAATAATTGTCTAATAATTGAAATGTATCTTGAATTGCCCTTATATTATAAATCATTTTAAGGGGTATTTCAGCTATTAAATAATTATTACAAAGGAGAAGGTCAATTTTAGGTATAATATCATATTTTTATAAACATGTGCAAGCCACATGAAAATTTTTTCATCCATCTTCTTAACAGATTGTTAAAATAATGTATTAATTGATACAAATTGATAATTAAAAGATTAATGTGTTACATTTTAAAGTTTAAGGGAGTTTAGTTGAGTTATAGTTTACAGAGTGTTGTTGTAATTAATCCTGAAACCAAATCCCAAGCTCGTCATTTAACCTAAAAATATTTTTATAAAAAATAATGTTAAATAATATAAAATTTGACATCAAAATTAATATTAAAATATAAAAAATATTATTTTATATATATTTTGAGTCGAACATACTTAAAAATTATTTTTAAGCCCGGTTTATTAAATTAATTAAGCTTAAAAAAAAGGCTTCGGCCGGTCATTGGTCCTTGCAACCCTATGTTGAACGGGCGGCACGTGTGAACGATTCACGGTTCTGTAGGCGAGCCGGTTCAAGCAGCACTAAGGTCAAAATTGTATTTGTTCATTGTATTCTGTGTGTGTTTCAGCTCCTTCCTGACCTGAGCAGCCTACATTCGCCGCTCCACTCTCAGGGCTCTAGTTTTTCTCTGTCATTCCTCTTTGGCTCTGGGTTCTCTCTCCACTCCAATCGATTGCCCAGTGCTCAGTCCCCTTTCGACGCCTCAGTAGCCGCAGGCAGCCTCCAGGTATTCTCTCTCTTGCCTTCTCTCTCATTTATAGTTTATTCCTCTTTTAATCTTGCTATTAACTCCATTCGACGCCTGCCACTGCTCAGTTTCCTACCGGTACCCCCTCTCAATACTTACACATATTGATATATGTATGTAATGTGTAGTACATATATGTTGATCTGGTTGGTTTCAACAATTTCTGGTGTTTAGCTGGTGCTTCGATAATGTAACTTTTAATCATTGTCATCTACGTGCCTCCTGTTACTTTTTGTATGCCCGTCCATTGTTTGCTAATGTGCTTGACTGAAAATTGGCTCTCAAATTCATCCGCCAAACTCCCAAAAATTAAGAAGATGAAATTTGTTTTACTTGCAAACTATTTTCAATGGAAACATTTTACAGAGTAAATTATTTTATGAGTGCTTTTGTTTATCTTATTTTTATGGTAGACCACATCGTCCTTTGAATGAAATGTGATTAGTTTCTTATTTCTGATGCATTCTCCCAATAGGAAGTGTGGTGAGTCTCGAGGATGGAAATGGGTTGGGTATGGGATGGGATTGCCTAAACACTACCCCGACCCTGGTAGGAAAAACCTCCCCCACACCCCATCCCACAACTTTTAGGCGATGACCCCTATAATCCCATACCCATTTATTTTTAAAATTGGGTCAGGTCGGGTTAACCCTTATATTTCTCATTTTTTTTGTTTATCACATAGGCATTATTTCTCTAATCTCACTTTTTAAAAAAAAATATGACAATTAATCTACATAACAATAGGTAGACAATACTTTGTTATATATATTCTCTATACATACTAAGTGGTACTTATATATTATTATAGTATAATAACGGTATTCTAGTTATTTTGATATATAATAAGGTTGGGGTTGGGTTTTGTTCTTTTTTCCACACTTTGTCCCATACCTACTTCGGGTTTTGTTCTTTCCCTCATAACCCGCCTCTAACCGTTTTATTAGACCCCCATACCCTTCCTATTAGGGTCGGGGCAGGTCGGGAACCCTCTTCTTTGGGTTGCCATCCCTTTGAGTCTGGTGAGTGGTGATAGAATGAGTCCTATTGCCTACATGATTTTCATGGGTCCTCACATTTTTTAAAGAATTTTAGGATGATGACCTGCTGAATTGCATGCCACTTTAGGTAAATTTCAACAATTCGATCAACACAAATGCTCTTCATACTAGCTGGATTGGCATTGTATGAACACCTGTAAGTGCATGCAATACTTATTATTTTATATTTAAGTATCGACTATTGAGTAATTCAAGCAGGTAAATGTATTTGGATGTGACTGTGTGTGTGGGATGAATTGTGATGCTTAGTGTGATATTGAAAAAGTTGCATTCGATTCTTGTTCTTGATCTTGCATCCAGATAATGAGATTGTGTGAACTTTCCCCCAAGTGGTTATTTAACTTTGCTTGTGCTTTGATATAAAATATAGTACCATTGGTAATTTTAGTCCTTGGTGTTTAGAAATTAGAATAAATATTTGAGAAAATTTAGGTATTTCAGTAATTTTGTCGTAATTTTAATATGTATTATTAGTTCGTAGTTTTTAAAAATATTCGTAACGTTATTATGATATCACAGTTTGATTCCGGTTGGCCCTACGTTTGAATCAGTGACGCTTGACCCGTTCCCTTTTTTGATTCGCTCAACGTTCCGATTTTAGTACATTGCTTAGGAGGTACGCCTATATGTATTTGTGTGTGGAATTCATTGATAATTATGTAAAGAGTACTGTAAATCAATTTGCATTGAAATATGTTTTATTTCTTGCGTTCAAGTTTCTTGAACAACATTGTGTGTAACTGATTTACTTTTTCTGCAAGTTTATTCTTGTGAGAAGAATCTTTTATAATTTTTTTTTATGCAAGTCATGATTTATTCAAATAGAAGGTTTGCTGTTATTAGATGGCAATTTTGGAGTTGGTTATGTTATATTTCCCAATTTTTTTTTTTAGTTTTCTTTACGGGTAGGTAAAAACTATTGGATGTCATGTATATGTGTGTTCATGTATACAACAGAACATTTCATAGGAGGTACGCCTCTGTGTGTGTGCGCGTGGAATTCATTGATAAGCTTTTTATTTCAAGAGTACTGGAAATCAATTTGCGTTGATATATGTTTTATTTTCTGGGTTCAAGTTTTTCGAAAGACATTGTGTAACTGGTGTACTTTGTCTGCAAGTTTAGTCTTGTGAGTAGAATCTTTTGTAAATTTTTTTATTGTGTGTCATGATTGATTCAAATAGAAGATTTATTGTTATTAGATGATGATTTTGGAGTTGGTTAAGTAACTTATATTCTATTTTCCATTTTTTTCTTTTTTTAGTTTTCTTTATGGGTAGGTAAATACTGTTGGATGACATGTATATGTGTGTTTATGCATACACTTTTGAATGCATTAATGTATACATCTACATGTAATTCTGTATTGGGCTGCATGTGTGTATAATCTTTGAAGGTTTCAGCAATTATAAAACGTAAGATTTGAAATCCAATCCCAAATCCAAATCCAAATCCAAATCCAGGTTACCAAATGCAGCCTGAAAGTATATAAAACATATTTAATAATTTGAATAAAGTAATGGTTGAACATAGTGGCGGACCCAGAAATTTCACAAAGGGGGCGTTGAAGTAGGAAAAAAATTAAGCTGTACCATTGTACTAAATACCAACCACTACCATTTATATTTAAGGTCTATGTTAGGATACTCATCTAATATAAAGAAGATAAAAATTGTAATGGATTTAGTACATAAAAATAAATGCTCTACTTTCCCACTAAAATTTTCTTCTAGACTATAAGGGCAAGGAAAAATTACTTTGGGAGGGTAAAGGTAAAATTACTTGGGTCTTGGGGGAACAATTTGCCTCTTTTATTATACATACTAAAAAATAAGGAGTATAACGAAAATTTTCAGAACTTTAGGGGGGCCCTCTATACCGATTTTGTCATAAATAACATATAGGGTGAAGGGTAATTTTTTAAAACTTTTTTTTTGGGGGAGGGGGGGGGGCATCCCCCCCCCCCCGCGGGGCCGCGCCCCGTGGGTCCACCAGTGGTTGAACATTAAAGTAAAATGATTTCATAAAATATCAGGCATATTGTATTTATCAATTTGTTGAACTTGAGGGCAAACAGTGATTGTATAAAGAACCTTATTTGCAGTGTTTATTGTCAGTACTACTGTAACTGGCACTATTTCATATGGTGGTAGATATATGTTCATCTGTATAGATGTGCACAAATAGTTTTTGCTTTTCCCTTGCTGCCTTTTCAGTTTCCTTTAACCTTTATCTGCTGGTGCAGATTGTTTCTAAAAGCTCTCAGCATGTCTGGAGAAGAGGAAGAAAATGCCGCTGAGCTGAAAATTGGAGATGGTAATGGCTCTATCTATTTTGCAACTATAAATATGGGGAGCATGTCAGTGTTTCCATTTTAATTTTAACACAAGAATTGTTCTTGTATATTTCTTGTTGTACATCATGCCCGAGATCTGGTTTGGCTCTGGAATTACCTTCTCACTCAAGTTGGAAATTTTACTATAAGTTGAAACCGGATTCGTAATTATACCTTATAGATGGTGGTGGCCAAATCAAGTGTTTCATCAAATTTTTTATATCTGAATTTGATTCTCTATTCCCCGGTTTGTGATGGACTCTTAGATTCGTAAAAAAGAATGCTCTTGAAGCTATATTCATATCTGCAACTGTAATGAGCACTATTCATCAACAACAACTGCAACAAAGTGAAAATTTGTAAATCAGAAAACATTGAAATGGAATTTCTTGTTTGTATGTATTTAAAGTCCCCTCTCCCCAGCTTTCACCGTTATGGGTTGCCTCTGATGCTAAGCTATTGTCAAAAATTGAAGAAATCTGAATGAAGGTGGTATCCGTCACCATTGATAACCAGTGGTCAACTACTGAATTATATTAGGACTTGATACATACATACTTGAAGTTAACTGAGGTCTATGAGTCTTGGTTGATTTGATTTGGCTCTTAGGTTCTGAAAGCATTCAACCTAATTTTCCCAAAGTAATTCATGGGTCAAGCAAGTTTCAGAGGGCCAGGGCTTCCTCATCCTATCCTTTTCCATTATATCGCGTAATTATTTCTTTGTGGTTGCTTCGTCTTTCAATAGGACTGACCTTCATTCGTGTGCAAAAATTCTAGAAGCATTGAAATTTTATGGCTTTATTTGTAAGCCTAATATAAACAAAGAAAGTCAAAGCTTATTTTAAGTCAAAATTTAGAATCCTGTTACCAGTTGCTGTATTTGAGTGCTAGACATTGAAGTTATTTAGGCTTCCCATTGGTCTTCTGAGGGAATAAATGGATTTATTTAGTTAAATCATCATAAAGGTGACAGCAAGATCATGGATGGAGTATTCTCAAGGCAGCTGGAATACCCTTTTGAATAGTGTTTTGCCTGCCTTTTATGACCTATGTTCTACTTAAGGTTGCAAAATACGCGATGCAGGACTTAAAATTTGTGGATGTGGAGATTTTGGTGGAATCAATGTGGACACAGTAGGAAACTTTATTGGAAAGAAATGGTCAACTTTTCTGTGGGAAGATGTTAAGATGATAAGTTAAATTGAGATTGTCTCACGAAACAGGACATAACATCTTATCCAATTCCAGGTCCCTTCTCAGTAGAGTTCTTTTAACCAAATAATACAACTTTTGCCTATTTGTTTGAGGTGCAATCCCCTTATCATGCAGCTGCACTAGGATGAGTGTTTTGGTGATCATGATTTGTTGTTTGTGGCGGTGAAGAGGGCTGTCTATTGGGGTTCTAATATGAGTGCTGGTGGTACCCTGATGGTCCAGATTCCATAAGCTTTAGACTTGTCAGATTTCCCAATCAATCTTGTGGGGACACTAAATTTTCTAATCTAGTGGATGTGGAATCCAATACACGGAGAAAAGAATTATGTGAGGGTGTTGTTTTTGGATTCAGAGGTTGAGACTCCTCTATCACTTTGTGGATGTCAAGATTGTTTTTTGTGTCCGTTCCCCCTTCTGGTAAATGCATAGTGAAATTGGGGTATTACTGAGGCTGCATTTTAGGAAGACAGGGGATTGGCTTCAGTATGTCAGGGGCACCTCTTCTTTCTATGATGTTTGGGATCTGGTAGTTCGCTCCTCCATTAAATTATCAATTGTTAATATGAGGAGCTCTGTTTGGTATTATATCAACTTGAATTGAACTCTGCATGTGAGTAATTTAATATTTAACATCACTTGCCTTATGCCTTAAATGAGGAAACTTCCCATTTTTTCTTGAGTTATCGCATCTCAAAGAGTACAGTTTCCCACAATTCTACCTCTTCTCCACATGGTTTTTGGTGGAGATTATTTGGTTTATTTTGATGCCAGTCTTGTAGGCCAAGTGCTACCTGGTTTCTCTTTCAACATTGCTGTTAGGGTTAAATTCTTATTGACTTCTGGATTATGCTAGAGATTGTGGATATTGTTGCAAGTCTATGGGCCAATTGATGTTATAAACATAACCCAAGTGTGTTTGAAGATCCATATGTTAAGCCTCGTACTATTTTTAGTGGAGCTAAGAAAACAACCCATTATTTTTTTACGTCTCCTCGCTTGCACATTATGTTAATAAACTTTAAGCTCCCTAGGTAAGATTCTGTATTGACCATTCAAAATGGATACTCTTTTTTCCTCAAGAACTGTGTTGTAAAATCTGACGGAAAGAAATCATATTGATGCAAAGGTGAAATGCTGAAAAAACCAACAAGGTATTTAACATACATACCTTATGTTGTATGGAATAGTTTGGTATGTATGGCCTTGCTAATAGAAGTGAGAAGAAAGCTAGAGTAATTGCGTTAAGTCTATCAAAAAGGAGGATTGAAGGTTTGTATTTAAAGATTAGGAAATTAAAAAGATGCAAAAACTTCACTCTGAAAAGTTATTGAATGAAAATTGTATAGTAGGTTTAGTTTTAAAAGAATATGTGACCTTAAGGAGACAAAAATTAGATCTTTTTGTAGCATTAGGGTATTTGAGCTAAAAAGTGCATCAACAAAGATGAAGACAGGGAGTATTTTAGGACTGGATGATTTCTTTTGAGGCTCGTAAGTGTTTACATAATGTAGGCTAGTCTCGGGTTAGCGAAACTATGTGACAATAGTATAGAAACCAAGAAAATGGTGCATGAGTGGTGAGGAAACATCTTACTACATGTATGTAAAAAAAAAATCACCTTGCCCTATAAATTCTTTTTTAATTGCTTTCAGTATTGTGAAAAAAAATATCTACTTCTATCAATGAGCCCCCAACGCCCTCTCCTAGTAACCAATTCTCTTTTTTTATTTTCCCCTTCTAACTTCATGAAAATTGTCATGCTTTCAAATTATTTTGGTTAATAATTCTTATTTTACCGTAAGTGAATGAAACTACAAAATAAATTCTTCAAGGTTGTTTTGTTTTGTTTTGTTTTGTTTTAACAGGAAGGAAGGCGCGGGTGAGGGGTGGTTTGTGGGAATCTGATAATTTCAAAGTAAAAAAAAAAGGGATCACAAAGAAGAATAGTTCCCTTTTCATAATAGTATAGATTAAGAAGACATTCTCTATTGTACCCATTATTGTGGTATTAAGCTTATGATTGGTGCTATGAAAATCTAGAAATATTTAAGAAAGCATAGATTGCCACTTGAATCAATAGTATTAGACAGTGTGTGGATTGATTGGGAGGTCAACAATGGGAGCTATATATTTTGTATGTATGGTATTTGTGGAAGAGGATATTAAAGATCTTCATTTGATTTTATGCACCAGGCAAAAGTGGTTTCATGAAAAGGTATGTTAACAAGTTTCACACCTTGGATTTTCATACCTTGGAAGATCTGAAGGCATGAAGTGTTCAGCAGAACAAACACAAGACTAGACGAAAATATCTTAACATCTAGACACTCATACTCTAAACTTTAAATACTTCCCAGCGTCACATCGCTTAAACCAATCATTATTACAAAATTTAACTTAAAGACTTAAATTCTAAAATTGCCCTAGCTCTTGTTGGGGTCGCTCAAAGCCCTCGGGTAAGGTGGCGTTTCCCTCCAAATGGGCATCTGAAATATTTCCCATAAAATGGATGAGCTATGAAGCTCAGTAGCAAAGTATTATCTCACAACACAATGAATTTGCATTTGTAATTGAAACGGTTATGAAAATGAGATAGCAGAAATCAAATCAAAATTTTGATAAAAAAATTCCATTTTCCCTTGCCTTTCATAGTAACACAATAATAGATAATAATTTTAAAAATTAACTTCCAGCATATATAACAATATAAGGCATCACACCTTTCGAGCCAATGATGTCACCCCTTTTGAGGCAATGATGTCACCCTTTTGACCAAATACTTCACAACCAAGTGATGGCATCACCCCTTACGAGCCCAATCAATTTTCACAGTGGCATCACTCCTTTCAAGCAAATAACTTCACAAACAAGTGATAGCATCACCCCTTTTGAGGCCAATCACTTATCACAGTGGCATCACCCCTTTTGAGCCAATAACTTCATAAACAAGTGACGACATCACGCCTTTCAAGCCCAGTTACTTCAATTTTAACCCCCAAAACAATTGATAGAACAATTTTCAAGCTATCTCATCATTATTTTGAAACAAATGTTTAGAAACTCATAAAACATGCTTTGCAAGTAAAACAGTTATCTTCAACCGTTGAAAATAAAGTACAGAATAAAATATTCGAATTGTAGAAGCAAGATTGGTTCCGCTTGCGGAGTGGTTTTAGTGTTCAGGTAGCTTGGAGAATGCTTCATTGGGATTCGTGCAATTTTGTCAAAGTATCATTGTAAGAAACTTTAGTTTTGTAACCTAATCATTTTACAAATGATGCAGGGTCTTAAAACTTTATCCAAGACTCTCATGTAAGTCTAAGTTACCTAAAATTGCCTTTGGATAATTTTCGGAGATATTTGGGTAATTTTAATGTAAATTCGTACTGCGAAAATTATCAAATAAAATACTAATAAATTCTAAAAAATCCAAAATTAATTTGTAAATGTTGTACTATAATATTTTAACTTACATAAAATAGTTTTGGTGGCTGTTTTGCTCAAATTCTATAAATTTGCATTTTACATAGAAAGTGAGTATTTTCTTTATTTGAGAATATTAAAAAATACATAATAAATAGTAAAAATTTCTAAAATATACCCACTCTCCTTCAAGAGTGTTTAAATCAGTGAAATCAAGTTCCAAAAATATTTTGAGGGATTTAGAATTTATAAAACAAAGTTTTAGTTAATTTGTCCCACAGAAAATTTAGGGAAAAATATCGACAGTCTTTGGATTGACCCAAGCAAGACCTAAGATGATAGTAAATTGTTTTAAGAGTATTTTGAAAAAAATAAATAAATAAAGCCCAAACAGGGTCTTCACGCCCCCTCATGCACCCCAAGGCGAGAGTGGTCTTTCACAGCCACTGTTCATCATCTTCGCTCGATTTTGACACCCTTCCGTAAAACAAGTTTTTCTCTCTTGTTTCTTAATGAAAACAAGCAATTCTTGAGCCTAAATTCAAGCTCTTAAAAAGATCTACCACTTTTGGTTTTAAGATTTTACAATAGAGGTCATTTGATCCCTAAAAAAATGAGCTGCAAGTGGGCTGGACAGACCTGCAACTCCACTTTTCTCCTAATATCTCTTCATTCTAAGGTGGTTTAAGACCATGCATGGATATTCTAACATATATGGTAGCTGCCCATAATATTTAGTTGGATTAAAATGCAAAAATCACAGTCATCTCATGCATGCAAAGCTAAACACCCAATTTTTGGTAAAATGGAACCCATTTTCATTCTAAGGTTCCATGGCCTTCAAGATCAGACTTGAATCAACCCTATTCCCAGAAACATCCTCCAAATACCCAAAAACAGAATACATGGCTGGAAATTAAAATGCTCAAGCTTCACTAAAACTAAGCTTGGCCGGAATCCATGGCTTTCTGGCAACTTTTTGGCCACCTTTGACCAAGCTCGTGGTGGTATTAATTTTTAGAGTGAGAAAGGGTGGTGGGTGTGGCTAGTAATGGTGGCTAGTAGTGGTGGCAGATTGCGAGTGGTTCGGTATTGTTGAAGAAGGCGAGAAAGAAAGAAGAAGAGAGAGAAAAGAGGTGGTTGGTGGCCATGGACCATGGTTGTGTGGCCAATTTCCATGGTTGGCGGGCTGAGGTTTTCCTTTCTCAACTGGGTTTTCGCTCTCACCCTCTATATTTACAATAAATGTGAGAGACTTCCTCTCCCATCCTTGTTTCCTTTCACATATATATACTCTCACACAACCATACAAAAGTGGCTTGGCTGCCACTACAATATATAATATTATATTATATATACATATATATGGAATTATAACACATATATGTATATGCATCCATGGAAATTAAAACAAAATAGGATTTAATTCTAAATAAAATTAATTTACTATTTTTTGGATTTGCACAAACTTTAATTGAAAACGTTTTGGAGAGTTTTAAAAATAATATTTAACGTTGCATTTAAGTTCCTTAAAATTCATCCAAAATCCTCCAATAATTGAATAAGTCATTATGGGGTCAAAATAGGTGTAATAATAAATTTTATTGACATTTGCTAATCTAAAATTAATTTACAAGCGCAGTGACCGCGTCCCATTACGTAATATCCCCAATGCTTGCGTCAGTTAAACACTAACTTCTTTCACGCCTTGGCCTGCGACCTCGATTTAGTTCTTTACATGGTACATAATATATATATATATATATGTATATTTTTTTTTGTTTTTTGATGATCGGATATTCGGATCAGCATGTGCACACTTCGACTAATCCCGTAGTTTGTGTAGTCTCTTGTCCCACACAAATCGGGTAATTACTAGGCTGAAGACTCTGGGGTTGGCCCAAGGAGTTGATAGCCCCTAAGAGTTTTCAAACCTTACCTTGGAGGGAGCAGGCTGCCCTAGCCCTAGCCCCAGACCTTGATCACTAGGCCAACCCTTTGGGGTTAACAAAATAGTAAGTGAGGGCATAGTGAAGATTGAAGACCAAGAGATATAAAGGGATAACTCTAAATTGGATATTTGGAAAGAAGCTCTAGAATCAAGTGGTTTTAACTTTAGCTGAATTTATGGAATTTAAATTTAGTAAACCTAGAGGTATACGTGAGGGTATAGTAAAGATTGAAGACCAAGAGATATAAAGGTTATATAATTATCAGTACATGGGCTCAATTATCAGTATTAAATTAGAATGATTTTTGCAAAGGAATGCTTCAGCATGGTCAAATAGTGGATGCTGAGATGAATGTGTAGCAACTAGCAGTTTTAGAAAAGATATAACTTGTAAGTAGCCCTTGATGAGTGGAATAGCAAAACAAGATTTATGAAACCAACCCTAAAGAGTTTGGATGAGGCTTTGTTGCCTTGAGTATAAAACTTGGAATTAAAAAATTCGTGAGGTGGTAGAAATGTTCCATATTGGACATAACATGAGAGAAAACCAACCAACATGGCTTGGGCATAATGCTGGTTTGCTTAGCCAATAGCCATATGCAAGTAGACCACCAATAAGGAAAGCCATGGAAATATGTGGTTTAATTGAAGTTGTGACTCTTGATAGGGTAAAATGATGAAATAACCTTCATGGGGTTGATTGCAAATAGTTGGGATGTTTAGTTGAGTAACAATACTACAAAAAGTAACAAATTTTAGGATTCAATAATGACCGACTTACAAAATAATTTGTAATACAAGCAGTATTTGTAAAGTATAGCATATAGACATATAGTTTGTAAAATTTTTTAATTTTGGAAAGATTGAGGGAATTGTTCATAATATTTGGGATTTTCAATAAAAATTTGAGAATTATTGAAATATGCAGGACAGATTCAATATTCGTTCATTTGATGAAAATATTGGATTAAATTCAAAAGATGTTTTCAGAAGATGGAACTTTGTTACTATGGTTGAATTGATTTGAGATTGAGAGAATCTTGTCGTTGGGAAGGGACTGTTTTTGTGAATCAGAATGAATCTTATTGCAAAGTTGCAGCAAGAGCTTGTTCGGTTTTTATAGCATCAGCACAAGTTTTTTGTCATTCTTTCCTTGGTTCATGATTAACACATCAAGTGAGGCTATGTTTGGTACGAGGGAATGAAATGGTCATTCTTATTTTTATTCATATTCCCTTGTTTGGTACTACTATTTAAAGTTGGAATTACCATTTTCTCTTTCAATTGTGGGAATGGCCATAACATTCCCACATGGAGTAAGAACATAAAAAAAAAACTTGGTAATATTTTTGTTATCAAATTTTTTTAAAAAAATAATTCAAAAAACCAAATATTTGGCAAAATAATTCAAACTTTGTAAAACCAGTTTGGCAAATGTTTTTTTTTTTTTTAATAGTTTTTTTTTAATAATTCAAAAGCAAATTTAAAAAAGTTGGAAAATTTTGAAAAACAAATACTTCTATTTTTTTGTATTTATTTTTAAAACAAATTTTCTTCCCTTCTTCTCCCTGGCCACCCACTATCACCATTCACCATTCATCCCCCCTCCCTTCCCTAAATTACGTTTAAATGAGTTATAAAAAAGGTAAACATCATTAGTGAGAATGGACGAAGTACAAAAAGATTAATTTCATTCGCTCTATTTTTTATTTTTTATTTTCTATTCCAAATTTCCAATTGATACTCAATTAAGTCCAAATATTAATTTCTGCATCCACTGTTGTTGCCACCATCACCACCCTCCACCACCAACCCCCTCCACCACCCACCGCCGCCGCCGCCGCCACCGCCACCACCAGCACCAGCCACTCCCACCACCCTCCGCCACCCACACCACCCTCCGCCACCCACCGTTGCCACCGCCCACCATTACCAAATGCCTAATAATATTTAATAAATAATATGTAATACTTTTAATGTTCTATATATAATATAATATCAAATTTCATATTATATACTAAAATTTCAGTCTATTCCATTCTAGCATTATTAATTTGTTTAACCAAACAAGAGAATGAGAATGATCATTTTATTTCCACTAAGCAAACAAATAATGGAATGGGAATGACCATTCCATTTTATTCTTATTATTATTCTATTTCCATTCCTATTCCATTCCATTGTACCAAACATAGCCTGAAAGTAGTGCTGCACATCTTAACTACAACTTAAGTTCAGCTTGCAAAGTGCAGTTATATAGGTCACAACCTAGGTGGCCGAGCATGTCACCTTCTTCTTCAGCCCCTTAAGCTAACAAGGCACCATCACATCACATCGGGTCCGGCTAATGTACGCCGTGCCTTTGTCCCAATCTCGCTTAGAGCCAAGCTCTATAGCCTCTGGAGTAGGGGCATTCAAATCCCGCTTAGTGTCTGATTTTTTTATTATCTGAACACGTGAATTACACGGCGAAGACGTGCTTGAGACATGCCTTTTTAGAAATTAGACCAGTAATTGCAGTAATCCATCTCTTTTTTCTTTTCATCAGAAGAAGAAGAAGAGAAGAAAAGTAATAGCAGGGAAAAAGCAGCAGTAGCAGCAAAGGAAGAATGAAGAGCAGCAGCAGCGCAGAGAAAGAAAAAAAAGAACAGGCAGCAGTGGAGAAGGAGAAGAAGATCTGGTTACCTGTTGAGAGAGAGAGAGAGAGAGAGCACCACTTCGCACCTCAATGAATTTGATTTCTGATGAGCCATGTGAACATGTGCCTTTTGAGAGAGAGAAGTAGCAAAACCCGCTTCACACTCCCCTATGTGTTAGATGACCCATGTGCTATGATTAAAGAGGAGAGACAGAGGAGCTAGTATATTAAAAAACTTTAAGCATGCGCACACAACACAATAAACTATTCAACTTATGCCTTTATGATGTAGCTATATACATTTAAATAAACAAATCTGCTTACAGAAATATTTTTTTGGAAAGTAAAAAAAATTATTTTTAAAATAGTATTTAAATAATGTCATTATTTATTATTTAAATATAATATATATATATATATATATTTTTGCCATGTCTTGTTTTTTTTGAAATTGCTATGTCCCGTGTCCGTATCTATATCCGTGTTATTCTCTTTAACCTACCACAACAAGATAGAGATCTTCACATACATAAGATACATCAAGACAGCGACACTGTGAAGAGAAGACAACAGACATTTATGGGGCATTTAATGATGCCAGTTAGTATATCCCATGTATCTCAGTGGATCTCGGATGCGGAGTTGATCCCTCTGAAGCTGAGACGGACATTCAGTCACGCCTGATAGCTATGAAGCATGGACACAGACACGAATGTCAGACATGCTGACACAGCAATTTTCAAAAAGCGCAGGACACGACACGACAGGAACACGGCAAAAAAATATATTTTTATATACTTTTTATATGTCATATATATAAATAATTACACAAAGATAGTTAAAATTAAGCAAGATAACACTAATTAAAATTCAAAAATAACATATTCCACAACTTAAACAAGAAGAAATCATACTCAATTAGTCAATTATATTCAATCACAAATCATAAAGTAAACAAAGACATCATTAAAAGTAAAGTTGAAGACAATACATAAAGTCTATGATGTTATAAACTTGTAAACTAACCAAAAACATTAAAATGTCAGCCATCCATTATCATCTAATATAAAGTCTATAATGTTAAACTTATAAGCTAACCAAAACATGTTAATGTCATTACAATCCATCAACCATCCTTCATCATCTAATATAAACTCTGAAAAAAAAACATGCTACAAATTTGCAAAAAAAAAAAAAAAAAAAAAAAACTGAAGCAGCAAGCATCATTGAAGCAGTGAATAAATTCTGAAAAGAAAAAAAAGCAGTATTGAAGCAAGGAGTGAAGCAGCAGGAATAAAAGTAGTGACTAAATTCTGAGAAAAAAACATGCTACAAATTTGCAAAAAAAAAAAAAATCTGAAGCTGCAGAGCATCTTTGAAGCAGTGAATAAATTCTGGAAAAAAAAAGCAGCATTGAAGTAGTAGTGAGCAATCTGAAGCAGTGAAGAAGCAGGAATGAAGAAAACAAATATAGATGGCTAGAGAGAGAGAGAGAGAGAGAGAGAGAGAGAGAGAGAGAGAGAGAGAGAACAAAATGACCTCTACGCCAGATTAGGGCTTTCAGAGATGAGTTCGGATAGTGCCATATTAGGGCTTTCATAGATTAGTTCGAATAGTGCTAGGTTTGAACTCTTCTTCTTCTTCTTCGATTGGACAGTATAGAGCTTTCTCTTCTTCTTGTTGGATCGAACAAAGGCAGGCTAGGCTACTTCATCTTCTTCTTCATCCTCTTCTTCTTCTTCTTCTTCTTTTTCTTCAATCGATTGAATGAACAAACTAGGGCTTTTTTCCTCTCTCTCTTTCTCTCTCTGTGTGTCTCTTATGACAAACTTGTTTTAACATAAGCCAATATGATCCTTTTTTTTAATTCCCAGATTTTTTAAGTTTACCTATTTACAAAATAGACCGTTTTTTTACTTTCAATAATTATAGCAGAACCTGCCGTGTCCCTAAAGTGTCTAAAATAGGACAAGTGTGTCCACGCCGTATCCGCAAAGTGTCCGATTTAAAAAAAAAAAATTCAAACACATAAAATGAAGTGTTCGACACGTGTCCCCGCATGTCCCACACGTGTTCGTGTCGGACACTTGTACAACACCTTTAGGGGAGTATCCGTGCTTCCTAGCCTGACGGGGTTAGCTCTCCCTCTCACACCTTATTGCCATGTAAAGGGCTTCCTTCCTCTCTTCAATTGTAAGTTCGTTCAAGGCTCCTAGTTCATCAATGCACTAGGAAGTCTAACATCTCCAATTAACCATTCTCTCTCTCTCTCTCTCTCTCTCTTAGGCTGCTATTAATCCTCTCCCTTCGCTCTCTGCCTGGTTCAATTCAGTGACTGTCATACTTTCTAGAGGGAACACATGCACCCATGACCTCTACGGTCACCCACACAAAGGAGTGGAAGGGCATCTGCACTTTTTCTCCAGATGTGTTTCATTTAAGAGTATTTTAGAAGGTTGTGTCACCAAGGAAATTTAGAGTAGCTTGTTGATGTAATGTCATATTTACTGTTTGCTTTGTCAAATGTGCTTAATTTGTTTTGTTAATATAATGTTATGTTTAGCAAAAGGAAACAAAGTCATTTGAGTTTGTTTGCTATTCTCAAAGGGACAAAAAAATGAAAATAAAGTCACGTTTTTGTTTTATAATCACTTTTGATTCAAGCAATTATACAAAAGGGACCTCATAAATTTTTCTGTGCTTCATAAATTGAGGTGAAGTTAACTAATTCTCTATATACAAACTTGATAGAAATGAAAATTTTCAGTTAAACGCAGGATTTTGTCAGGAGCATCTATTCTTTATTGTATTGGTGAATTTGTAGCGCTATAGTTGAGACAAATAAACTGTATATAATTCTGGTGTTTGACTATGTTGAATTATATATAAATTTGGCTTTTGTCTTGCATGCTCATTGACAGCTGTTTTTGTTCAGAGGTGGCCTCAGTAGTTTTTGTTCTTGTACCCAACTTCTTTAAATTTGAGGTGCCATTTAACATTTCATTTTTGTTTTGTTTTGTTTTCTCAGAATTTTTGAAGGCTAAGTGTTTAATGAATTGTGAAGTTGCCTTAATTCTTGAACATAAGTATGAGCAGCTTCAGCAGACGGCTGATGATCCAATGAACCAAGTTTCTCAGTGAGTATTGGTTTGCATCCTTTTGTCTCTCATCCTTTCATTTTTCTGTGAATTATATATAAGATCATGTATTAGTGCTGCTGATAAACTTTTTGTTATATTGCTCTGAAACCATGAAGTGGCTCTTTTGTATGAATCACCACTAATGTGCATTGTGTGTCAGTTTAGTGGTTTTAATTGATCTACAGTCCACCATGTCATTGGTTAATGGCTTAATAGAAGTCGCTGAAACTTCACAGGCCATACTATGGGTTGACTGCTTCCTTGGGCTTGGACAGCTAGATACCTAGATTTAACATTGTTAAATGGAGAAGTGAGGGATTATGAGATTCCCATCTTTAGCAGAATTAAATGGAGGTTTTAGAATTCATAAGAAATACTGCAAATTGGCTTCTTCTCTTACCTGACGGAAGAATATTCACCTCTTTCCTGATAATAATAATTGCGGTTTTGCCTTATTAAGGAATATGCTCAAGTGAAATATGGTATCTTTTTGTGTTCTCCAGCTGAAAAAAATTCAATCATTTTTCAAAATTATCTTATTGTCGTTGGTAATCCAATTTGTGCTATATAATATGTTTAATTCTCAAAATTATTTTTTCTTAAGTCGCATACAATTTGTTTAACTGTTTTGGTTGCCCTTTTTCCCCCTTTTTATCTCTGATTTGTTGGGAAACCTGATATTGAGCTAATCCTTTTATATATATGCCATTTGGTTCTGCAAGATCACTCTTTGGTTTTTCAAAATTTAAATATTGTTTGTATGTGACTACAAAATATTTGTAAATTAAGTTACCATGAATTCATTGTGACTTGAGGAAATTAGCCTTTAGATCCTGAGTTCTATTGAATCATGATTTCTCATTTGGGACTGCTTTTTCTGAAGACTATATGATGACCTGGAACTGATTAAATATCATTTTATTTCTTCACAGAATTTGTCATTTTATTTCTTATCTTAGGGCTTAGCCCAATTCTAATTGCTAAAAATATAGTTCTGTCACCTATAATTCAAGTCACATTTGAATAATTGTAACTCTTGGATTTAGAATTTTCTTCTTTTTTTTTTTTGGCATTTTCAAATGCAGCTTCTTTGTTTGGAAGATGAAAGAACATATTGTGGCCATCATGTGAAAATTTGTCTTGAATATTGCCTAAATCTTAGATAAAACATCCTATTCGCATTGGTTCCAAGTGAAATCGTTAATGTTTGTTGATATATTGAACTTATATGTAATTGGTCACATAGTTTGTCTAACTTTGATAAGTTGTTCACAACATTTTTTCCAGATTCATGAATAAACTAAGCTAGGTAACCCGTCAACATAAGGAGGATTGCCAGATAAATAACATAATGAAAATGCAGCTTCCATTAGTCATCCCACGAAATGTAATTTAGTTTTGGTTTTCTTTTCTTTCCAGAGTATTTGAAAAGTCACTGCAGTATGTCAAGCGCTTTAGCCGCTACAAGAATCCAGATTCAGTCAGACAAGCTCGAGAGTATCCTTTGCTTAAATGGAAGTGTTGCAATGTTGGTTTTATGTGTGTTCTGAACAGTTACAGTCCAATGGATGAACACCTCCATTTCTTGTTTAGCTTTCTCTTCCCGTTTTGTATTTTTTTTTTAATTCGATATTTGTTGCATCACTCTAGCAGTTTGTTCTTAACTGATATTTAGGATCCTTAGTAGATACCAGTTGGCTGAATTTGAGGTACTTACCCATCACCTAAATAACTGAGATGCATATAATTATTTATTTTATTTAGTTGTTAGCCTCATGAAAGAACCTAAAAATGTTCCCTACTCGGATGATACAGCTTTGTGTGCTTGGAAATCTTTGCCCTGAAACTGTGGAAGAAGCTATTGCTATGGTGCCATCTATCAAGGTAGTTTTATTTGTGACAGTTTCCTTTTGCTGTAGAACAATGCTGTTACTTCAACTTTTGGTTTTACTAGGAATAGCAATAGATTGTTGTACCAATAGCCAAAATAATACATGCATGCATGATTAAGCTTTTAAATGGAAGGAAAAAAAGCATGTAACAGGTTCCAGTGAGTGTTTATAACTTGCATGTGTAAGAGGAGGGCATTTTTTTTTAACAACTATCCACATTATCCATATTGAATGTTTAGAAAAAGTATATTGAGTTTCGTAATCTCTTAACAAATTACTTTCATTTTTTACGATACAAATCAATTGAGGCTATAATTAACTCATTCTGTTGTTACCTCATTCACTTGTGACACCACTATAGTTTTCTGATTGATGGAACTAGAACAAAACCATGCCAATGTTTTGCGAGCTTGATGGGTATCATCGTTATTGTTAGCAATTTTTGATGTCACTAAATGTGGCTAACTTTAGGTATTTACAAATAGCCATTTTTTTCTTGGTATAATAGATACTGGATACCAATGTTGGTTGTCACTTTTTACTTTATAGCCTTGGCAGAGCATCTAAAACTACCATTATAAATGTGAAATTATCTAACAATATCACAGTAGCATTTTATCTAAAATGAAATTAATTGTTTTTAAGTAATAGAAATGTCACAAAAGATTGAAGGCTGGTGACATTAGTAAGATATTGCATACCTATATTTGTAAATAGGAGAGTTCTCTCTCTCTCTCTCTCTCTGGTTTAGCTACACTTGGAAGATACTGTTCTAATAATATTTGAAGAAAAAAGTGATGTACAAACAGAGACCCCTACTTGTTTCCTATCGTGATATTGTGCATGAATCTCCACTTGGCATGCCTTCTGCTGACTATTTGCCAGAGACTACCTTGCAGATATCTCCTTGGTCACCCTACAAGGGTGTGCCATAGCAGTCCTTTCTGTAGGCCTTGGATGAAAATGCCAGGGGCATTGTTTAAGGTCCTACGTTTTTCAAATCAGGTCTCCATTGGCATTTGGCTTGAGTTGCACCCCCGAACACAGTTAGGAGTAGGGCCTTTTTAAGCATGGTGCATGGCCCAATATGATCCATATCTCACTGCCTAAGGGGCCATGGTGTAGGTCTTGAGCTGCATCATGGTCCTACATAGGATATGTGGGTTTTATGGTTTAGCATCTAGCATTGAGGGCTCATGCACCCAAGTGTTGTGGCATGGGTTCGAGTCACAAGAATCAGTCTCTGGAAAAAAGTAGGGGTGAGGCTGCCTACCTTCTATTACTCTCAAACACTCTACTATAAGCAGGAATATTGTAGGACCTTTACCTAGCATTGAGGGCTAGTCAAGTTGTGATCCCACCTGCAGGCTCTGTAGTGCTCTGAAAATTCCTTACCCAGCTGAGGTGATCTCATGCCGGGCAGGGTAGTGCTCTGGACATTTATTACCTAGCTGTGGTGATCTCATGACGGGCAGGGTAGTGCTCTGGACCTTCATTACCTAGCTGAGGTGATTTCATGTTGGCAGTACTTTGTGCACTTGCACTCCTTTAAGTTGAGATCAGCCTACCTCATTTTCCAACAACTCACCAAGAGGGCATTACAATTTGTATCCTGGGCTTCAAATATTGGCACATCTTCTGCCTTCTCCCTAAGAAACCTCAACTTGTGGAATCCTGATTTATTCATCACCATCATACGTTTATTACACATGTTACATATTCAAGTCACAAGAATCAGTCTCTGGAAAAAAGTGGGGGTGAGGCAGCCTACCTACTATTACTCTCAAACCCCACTATAAGCAGGAATATTGTACGACCTTTACCTAGCATTGAGGGCATTGGAATTCATATCTTGGGCTTCAATATTGGCACATCTTCTGCCTTCTCCCTAATATGCCTCAGCTTGTGCAGTCCGATTTATTCATCACCATCGTACGTTTATTACACACACGTCACCAAATTTGTGAGAAGTTACCCTATTACCCCTACTAGGTGTTGAGGCTTTTCTCCCAACCATTCCCCAAGCATAATAAATGTCTCACATACCATGGGACAATCACTAGCTGATTCCTGTGCTTGGGCATCATCAGAAGGCGATATCTTGCAGTTTTGCATTTGGAGCAGCCAAGTGTGATTGTTAATGCACATCCATGTTTTGTTTATGTCTCGTTTGATCTTGATAAATTTTCTATTGAAGGAGCTTTTCTTTGTTTTGCAGAGTAGAGGACGTGCTCTTGATGATGAGGCAATTGAGAAAATGTTGAATGACCTATCTCTAATAAAGAAATTTGAATAGTGCCTCTTTATTTTCTGCTGAAGCCATGTTGCGTGCACTCGTAGGAGACTGCAGTATTTGCCCCCGGGGGGGGGGGGGGGGGGGGGGGGGGGGGGGGGGGGGGGGGGGGGGGGGGGGGGGGGGGGGGGGGGGGGGGGGGGGGGGGGGGGGGGGGGGGGGGGGGGGGGGGGGGTGGTTGTGGGGTGGGGGGGGGGGGGTGTGGTTGGTTGTGTCGCTATTTTGCTATGTTAAAACGTTTGCTTGACGATCTATAAAAAATTGGTGAAGTTTACTGCTTTGTAACGGACTCCAAATATTAATGTTACATACATGATCAATAGTTAGGAACCAAACCAACTTATTTTCACAATGTAAGTTATCTTTTGTAGCAAAAGGAACTTCAATTAAAACTTTAATTCTAGTAAAGAACTCAGCAATGTCATGAATCAAGCTACACAAACTACCCTTCAAACAAAAAAAAAAAAAAAAAAAAAAAAAAAACTTTAAGAAGACAACTATATATCTGGAAGAAAAAAAAGTAAAGAGACCTATAATCTATAACATGGAAGAATTTAGGAATTGCATGCATGTCGGTCAGTCGTATAGACAAGAGTTTCGAAAGGCTGAAACCCTTCAAAGGCAGGTGTGATTGCCAATGCTCGCTTGCCGTGAAATCTCACCGCCGTTTCTGATGCAGTTCCAGTATGGTCTTTTTGATTCTTCATCATCTTCTTCTTCTCGACAATAACTGTTGAATGCTGGCCTTCTATTGGCTCTGCAACTGCTCTAGTTTTGTTATTCATATCCTTGGCAGTGAGAAGAAGAGGTAAAGGCAAACCCAATTCATCCCCAAAGTGGTCGGCACAGACAGTCCCTACTGATGACCCAAAAGCAGCCATTGTTACTAATAATAAGTATCTCAAAAGTAATCCCCAACACACACAAAACCCCAAGCTAAAGGTCTGAGACAGGAACCGAAAGGGAAAAAGACTCTTCCAGACAAATCTTAAGCTCTTATAGTTGATGATGAGAGAAGAGGTGATGGCTATATGTAAGGGATGTATCTATATATATTCCAATATTTCAATCCTGGCAGAGACAGGATTCCCTGAACCTAACATCTTCAGGACTCGGAAAACCTAAAGAGTTTTTTTTAAGAAGAGTACGTTTTAGGAAGTCTCAAATTTATTTATTTCCATATTCTTCGTTGTGAGACTACACAGTTAGGAAATTTCCTAGGAAGTAATAAGTAGTAACTATGTTCCTAATAATTCTTAATGAAAATTTCTCTGGAATATGGTTAGGAATGTTGATTCTCCCTTTTATGTCAGATTATTTTTTATTTTATTTTATTCTAAAATTTTACTCGACTCTTTATCAATTTTTGTGCACTAAACCTACTTTTTCCCACTTAAAAAACTACCACTGACTGAATGGAGTCAAAACCCTCTAACAATTTAAAAGTCAAAACCCTAAATTTTAAGAAATTAAATCCTAAATTTGAATGCAACTCATTAAAATTGTGATCCTGATAGTAAACCCTTAGCATAAACAAATTTTGAAAATCAACTCCTCCATAAATAAACACAATTTGTAGTCACTTAACATGTTAAAAGCGCAACTTAACACTAATTGAACCCAAATCAATAACCCATCAAATAAACAAAAATAGAAAAATAATGGAACAGTCCAAATGTTCAATAATTATACAAGATAGATGATACAATAGCATAAAAGCGTGAAATATAGTGATAGATTTACATTTGGTGGAAAAAAAAAATCAAAAAACAAAATTTTCACCTAAATAAAAAATATGGAGTTCTATTGAAAAAAGTAGATTATTTATTTGCCCCAGTGAAAGAGGTCAGTGAAATTCAGTGGACCTAGCGTGTTCATATAGTTCCCAAAGTAAAGAATCTTTAAAAAGTCGTGGAAGGGTAGAAGGGCTGAGAAAAATACTACACCCAAGCTATTGCCTAAGAAATCTATCTTGCATTTTGCACTATTTCGTTTAATACCACATCTGCCACAATTTTGCACTTGAATCCATGAACATATATAGTGGACCAAGAGCCGAAACTATTCTTTGACACTGGGGTCACAGCTCTTACTTTGATGAAATTTTATTTAAACCTCATGAATTTTAAGAATTTGTACTTTAGTCCCTTCTTATAAGATTTAAAAAAATTTACCTTGACCTTCCAAAATCTAAGAGAGATTTTATCTTAGCCCCTTAATAATTTAAAAAATTTTACTTTAACCTTCCAAAATTCAAGAGAATTTTTATACTAATCCCGAAATTTAAAGGTTTTTCTTTTACTTTGACCTTCCAAAATTCAAGGGAACTTTGATCTTAGCCTTTCAACAATATTAAAAATTTTAACCTTGGCCTTCCATAGCCCCACTCAACATAATCCTAGTTCTGTCCTTGAGTGGACCTATTCCAATGATCATTTTAAATAAAAATTTCATGGGATTATATTATCGGATGCTTATTATACCCTCCTAATATTAATTCACAGTTTGTAGTGTAGCAACAATTGTTACAATGTGATTGTGGAACTTAGAACTTTTTATTTTGATGATAAAATTTTGATCGGAATGTATCTAGTTACAACTTGTGGCCAAGAATCGAATGGTCAACTAATATAGTATTTGAATACAACTTATATCAACTATTAAAGTTAAGAGACTAGAAATATTGAAATCATGTTTGAAATACGCAAAATCGTAAACAAATGGGATAATTAACTACAGATTTGGAAAAACACTGTTGATTTGGAAAACCAAAAAACTAGTGTTATGCACATGCACTGCACTGCTTGTTTTACTGGAAACCTATACAATAAAAAAAAAAAAACTAGTGTTGTGCACATGCAATGTTCATTTGAAAGTCACAAATCCCTTTTCTTTTCTTTTCTTTTCTTTCTTTCTTTCTTTCTTTCTTTCTTTCTCTTCTTTTCTTTTTTGTTTTTGTAACCCACAAATTTCCTTTCAATATTTTGTACGTTTTACAACCATAACGTCATCAATCAACATGCTACAACCTTGATTCTCTGTAACAATGTCAGATAACAAACTCCTACTTCTTTGTAACAATGTGTGATTCCTGAACAATTTGTTGGAAAGCAATCAATTTGCTTTAGTTGAACTACCCAATAATGAACCATAAAAAAAAAAAACAAAAACAAAAAACTACCCAATAATGTAAAAAATAGAATATGTGAAGTGAAAGCTGGAAATCTATTGACAAGAATTACATGGTTCAAAAGGGTGGCATAAACAAGAGAGATCTGTTATACTCTCTTATACTCTCTCTCTCTCTCTCTCTCTCTCTCTCTCTCTCTCTCTCTTCTTTATAATTTCATGGTAAGTTGACAATCCAGTAGTGATTTGTCACCAACTCCAAATTGAGATGTTACGTACATGATCGCACAGTCAAGAAGAGAACCAACTTATTTTCACACAAGCAATATCTTTTTCTTGCAAAATGGAACTTCAATTAACATTTTCTACTAGAGAACTCAAACAATTAATGTCATAAATCAAGCCACATTCCCATTCAACAAAATACGCAAAAAAATAATAATAACAATAATAATCAAGAAGAAAACAATAGACATATCTCTAACATGAAGAATTCAGGAATAGCATGCATGCATGCATGTCTGCATGTGTGTCTAGTAAGTATCAAGCCACAGAGTTCAGTGATAGACAAGGATTTCGAAAGGCTGAAACCCTTCAAAGGCAGGTGTGAATGCCAATACTCGGTTGCCATGAAGCCGGTTTTGATGCAGTGCTGTTATGGCCTTTTTGATTCTTCATTATCTCTTTCTCAATGACAATAGAATTCTGGAATTCCACAGGTTTTGCGACTGCCTCGCTTTTGTCATTCATGTTCTTGGCGGTGGTAAGAGGCAGAGGTAAACCCAATTCATCCCCAAAGTAGTCGGCACAAATGATTCCAATTGATGAACCAAAAGCAGTCATTGTCAATCCCAAACTCAGGCGCAAATTAACCACAATGCAAGCTCCAAACAAAAGATTTAAGAAAGGGACAGAATGAAACGAAGACTCTTC
This sequence comes from Euryodendron excelsum, assembly GCA_033060915.1. Lineage (NCBI taxonomy): Eukaryota > Viridiplantae > Streptophyta > Magnoliopsida > Ericales > Pentaphylacaceae > Euryodendron > Euryodendron excelsum. The sequence goes on along the minus strand of CM065387.1, from coordinate 40,378,770 downwards.
GAAGCAATCTCAAAGCTAGCTCTTAGTTGATGATGATGAGAGAAGAGGTTGAAGGAGCAGTGGTTTATATATAGGGAATGATTCTATATATATGTTAAAGTCAAAAGGTGCACATGGCGGTGCCTTTTGCACCAAACTCTCCGTGTAGACTTTGGTGCCCCTATGTCTCTTTATCTTTGTATGTCTCCATTTCTCTCCCTCTATAAATAGATGTTTGTACCTATTGTAGTATCATCTCATTATCTTGTAATGTAATCTCTCTGTATTTCATAATGCATTATGATACTGTGCTATAGCTCTCTATGTTTCCTCACTCTCTGTGCTCATCTTCTTTCTATTTCTCCAACTATTCTAACATGGTATCAGAGCATCCCATGCTCTCTTTCTCCAACTATTCTAAATGGTATCAGAGCCACCGATCCGTAGCCTCACTCATCTTGTTTTTCAACATTTAGCCATCTCTTCAGTAGCACCTTCTACTGTCATCACTTTTGTCTGTGCTATTACTCTTATAGCATCTTCAACCAGTGTTCTGTTCTCTATTGCTCTTCAGTAGCATCTTCTTCTGTCATCGCTTCCTCCTGTTGCTCCTACAACATCTTCAACCACTACCCCATGATTTTTTGGCCTTTCACCAGACACCATAGCTTTTTTCACTCAATCCGATGGTCACACCACCGCCACCAAACTATGGCCTTTTTTGCTCCGAGCCTCTTGAGGCATCAGTCACCATGGCCAGATCTACTTCGAGCCTTTGAGGTTGCCTCATCATTGCCCATTTTTCTACTAGCTGCCCCCTCATCTTTTCTCTCTCCTAAGGACGAAATCAAAGGGCGAAGAGCTTATCTCTCCTTATTTTCTAAGCCTTTAGCCTTTCTACTTAGTCGTGCAAGGTGGAAACATGTGGAACCTACCCACATGCTTATCTTTTTCTCTCTCGTAAAATTTTCACACCCGTATCAAATATCTCACATTTTCTCTCCACTTATCAATATTTTTTTTTCCCTTTGTGTTTTACTCAACTTTTTCTCTCCCATTACAAATCAAACCAAAGACCCACTTTAGAAGTCTTTCTCTCTCCAAGACTCCAAATCATAAACAAACCCACACGGTGGGATGGAAACATGCAGGACTAGCTCCCTCACATTATTATTTCCTCAAAAAAAAAAAAAAAAATTCATGGCTGCTAACCTATTCTCTCTGCACTCTCACCTTTTCTTTCCACTCACTTTCACCTTTTTCTCTCCACTCACCAATCTTTTAACTCTCACATTTTCTCTCTCCACTCACCAATGTTTCCACTCACTCACCTTTTTTCTTTCTACTCACCAATATTTTTCTTTTACTTATTCCATGTCTCCACTTAATCAAAAGTCTACCTCTAGCGATTCTTCGGCCGACCTGATTTCTTTCTCTCTTTTCTCTACTGCTACTGTTGCCCTTTTTTCTATTGCCCCTGCTTCCCTTTCTACTGCTACTACTGCACTCCTTTCTCTGCTGCTACTACTGCCCCTTCTTCCCCTACTACTGCTGCTTATGTTCTCCTTTTACTGTGACTGTTACTCTGTCTTCTCCTTCTACTGTAACTATAGTCCCTCTGGTAATCCTACGGTCGACCTCTGGTGCCTTTTGGTATTCCTCTAGCTGTCCTTTGACTTCTCTTTGGTAGTCCTCTAAGGTCCCTCCAACGACCCTTTGGCCATGCTCTAACTATCCTCCGACTGTCCTCTATTCTCCAAACTCAAGTAGTTCTCTACTTTCCCTACTTGAGTTTGAGGAGGGTTGTTAAAGTCAAGAAGTGCACATGGCGGTAAAATACCTTTTGGCACCAAAGTCTCCGTGTAAACTTTGGTGCCCCAATCTCTCTTTACCTATCTTTCTTTGTCTCTTTATATCTTTATTTCTCTCCCTCTATGAATCAAGGTTTGTACCTATGGTAGTATCATCTCATTATCTTGTAATGTAATATCTTTGTATTTCATAATGCATTACAATACTGAGCTTTAAATCTCTTTGTGTGTTTCCTCACTCTCTGTGCTCCTATTCTCTCTATTTCTCCAACTATTCTAACATGGTATCAGAGCATCCCATGCTCTCTTTCTCCAACTATTCTAACAATATATTCCATATGTCAATCCCTAAAGAGAGAGGATTCCCACAACCTAACACGTTTAGGACTAGGAAAACAAAAAGAACATTTTTCTAGATGAGTTCATTTTAGGAGTGTGTTCATGAAATTCATGACTCTCAACCTATTCTATGTATAAGGTAGGAATTTTATTTCATCAAACACACCCCCCCAACTTGCATTTTGCTAGTCCGTAGAAAAATAATATCATCTAAATAAACGAAAGGATAGTTCTCCACTTTCATGAGAGTCCCGAATGCATTGAGTGAATGGATCAAGCCTTTCAACCATTGGGTTACCCCTAATGGACGAGTTGTGTCTCGTGAGGGTTTCCAGTGATGGTACCCACAAACATCATTTGTGCCCGCATCCATAGATATTTAAACAGATAGCACCAAGCATAACTCAACTTCAAACTTCAAAGTTTCAATTCATTCTCATGCCCAAGGCATACACAAGATTGCATCTCATCTAGTAGAAGTGACAAGTCAAGTGTGTGTGATTCACCAAAGTACCATAGATTCCTCATTACGAACTTAAGCACTTGCATCCTTAAATTTTGATTTCAAAAACTTACCAAGCATTCACTCAACAAGAAATGAATCTCTAGTAACTCTCATGGATTGCTCTTCTAATAGGAGTAAATGGATATAATCAATAAAATCCATCCCATCATGAAGAACGTATATAATATGCGGCAAATAAATTGACATAACCTTATGAAAGAATATTCACAACAAAAATCAATCCATGCAATTAACACAAGAATTCACTAACTGAGTTCAGAAGGGTTGCACACTTCGAATCTACAAAGGCTTTCAATAATTGTAGCGTTCAACAAAAGAAATTGGACAACTAACTTGCCATGTTTTAGGGTACGCAAGGTGCACTCAACAATGGTCTCTTCTTTTGATGTTCTATCTCACATCCCAGTCCTTTTTTTTTTGCAATGACCTATCCCCATGAAGCTCTTATCAACAAAACTCTACCTCATTTCTTTTTATAACGGTCGTGCTTGTGCAATGGGAACTACCTTATAGTGACATTGGGTTCTAACAAAGCACCAAACTATTCTCTGTTGTAGCTCAAACTGGGTATGGACAAGGTGCATTCAAGTGATGACTTCAGTGGTATCAGTTGAATTAAAGCCAGTATTGTATCCAAAGTAAGCAAAACTCAAAATTCAAACATGTCAATCATGACAATCAATTCTCAATGAGGGAATCAAATTAAAAAATAATGAGGCTATTGAACAGGAGAGATGTGGAACAATTTCACCTTGAGTAATTGTAAAACACTCTGAAAGATGATATAGCTCTAAAACTCACAAGGCATAAATCTCCGCTTATTTAAAGATTAGAATGTTCAAAAGTACGCAACTTGGTACTTAGGGTACTATAGTCGTGCATGTGAATTGACTTTTCAACTTCGGTTAATGAAATAAAATCTTGCAAATGCATTGAAGCTAAAAGTTTGAAATGAAAATCCAAAGCCCAAGTATGTGAATGCCAAGAGCTATCCATCCATGTATTGAAGAACGCACATCACAGATTATAGTGTATATTCCACTCAACACTCCTCTAACACAAAATATTATATTGAAACATGATGATAAATAGGGAATGTCCATTAGCTAAAATCTAAGAGTGCGAGGTGAGAATTCTGACTTATAGAGAAAATTGCGTTGGGTGCTGTTTACTTGGTAAACCATTCTCAAGATAGATACATGAGGATGCATTAAAGCCCGAGTGTATCCATTTAAGTTATATCATAACAACCAAAACATTAACAGAGTTTTAGATCGGGATGATATACATGCACAATGAAATGCAACCTAAACTCTACACCTCCCCAATGATTGCCTACTATTCCTCATCATTTGCTTAAGCATCTTCCTCCTCATCCTCAACTTGCTCCTGCTGTTGATGAGCCATTAGCCTAGCTATCTCTTTCAGTATATCTGTCTACTTGCTTTCATGATCCTCAAACTTCCTCTGCTGCTCCTCTAATTTATCAAATCATCCCATAATCAACTGTAGAAATTCCCCAAACTCCTTCTTTTGCTCCTTTAGTTTCTCTTCCAACTTTTTCAATGTCTCGATTTGGCCGTCCATTTGGAGGTTCTGCTATTCTACCATTTGTGGTAAGATCAGCATTGCTAGTCGACCTTGCCTATGAAGACTATCCCTCTGAGGATGTCCTAGCCCACTGTCTTTTCTTATTTAGCCTGGTTTGCTGAGCCTTGGATATATTAATGGATGCTTTATTAATGGGATACTAAGTCAATTTCTTAAACAAAAGGCAGAATCAGCCACTTTGGCCTTAGCAAAGGCCTTCGTAAGCAGGCATGAGAACAGGATACTGGTCATGAGATCCTCCAAACGGTGGTTGTCATATAGTTGGTACCACATTTACGATGGGATTTCAATGGAATGATGCGTGCTTATAGCCCATGATAATTTCTCCTTCGTTCTGCTTACCCTTGAAGTTCGGGCGATTGGAATCAAACTATGACAAGACCATAGGTGTAGAGGTAGGTACCTGTCATTCAGTACATTTCTCCCCACAAAATTCTTACTATCTGCCTACCTTTCTCCTTCTTTTAAAATTTTAGTGGTCATCGCTGTCATATCAATCTTTTCATTGACTGAGTCTTTAAATTGGGCGTTGGTGACTCTGCCCAACTAATAGATCTCGACAAAAGTGTCTGGAGTTATGACTACAGTCTTGCCCTTTACCCAAGAATCTATTTGCTAGGCCTCGGGTGTGATGCTCGTCTTGGAAATATTGGCCATCCATTTACCACACAATATAGCCACTGCACCTCCAGAGAAGTAAGCAAATTTCTTCCAACCCTGCCCCTTAATTTCATCCTTTTAGTTTATCTTGGAAGGCCATAAGATTGATCCCTCGCTTGAGGACAAGTTTCTTTCTTCTCCAGATCTCAGTATACCCTTTTTGTGTCTCTTTCGTTTTAAAACACTCTGCATTAAAGTCAGGTGGGCCACTAGCTTGAGAACGAGACTAGGCAACCGACATAATAGCTTTGCTCGCATCATCTTTCTTGGCCTTGTCTTTGGCCTTAGTTCTTTCAGTCATGCTATTCCCTAGATAAGACGCCCAAATCACCCCCAAACAGGAGATGAGTTCAATGAGCTAAACAACAATAGATATGTGTAAATGAATGATTAGTAAGGAGGAAACACATCAACAGTTCGATTGCAAACCCAACGAGACCCCATCGGCCCACTGAATTCCCAAAACAATCCCCAATTGCACATTATAAAGATAAGGTTTACGGAGTTAGCTTTTATAAAGTCATGTCCAATAATCAACCCAAATGACCCAACAGACAACCATTGATTCGATCATAAACAATTCCCAAAATCAATTTTGAAATAAGCAAATGGATAGACAAGAGCATGCATATAGTGTTTAAGCCAACACACCACATCAACCATTCAAGTATGAATCAAAATAACCCAACCAGCCCACATGAAACACCACAACAAACCCCTAATGCAATCAATCACACCAAGCAAAAACCAATCCCCACAGCCCTTGAAAACAATTTCGAGCAAAAGAGAAGAAGGGAGTTGAAGCTCGAGCGCGAAGAGGAATTACCTAGATTAAAGTCTCAAGGCACCTAGAAAAGATTTGAGAATGAAATGCAGCCTTGGAGCCCTAAGAATCGCAACGTCTCTCTCAAAAGAATTTCAAGTGGCAAAAAAAACAGAAAACCCCAAAATTTTCAAATAAAGGCTAGTGGTCAATCCTGTGTTGACACTGAAACAATCTGGGCAATGAAAGCCCATGGCTTGTCAGGATGGTAGTCAGGTCCGTCCTGACACTAGGCCAAGTTATGGGGACAAAGCTCTCAGCTCGTCAGGACGATCCACTTGGACGTCCTGATGCTCAGAGAGCAGCAAAGAGCTTTCTTGAGTATTAGCTCTTAGCTTGTTAGGATGATAAAATTTGTTGTCCTGATGATCAGAGAGTAAAATTGACTTTAAAGAAGAAAGAAAAGAAGGAAAAAAAAGAAGAAAAACCAACCAAACAACTAATTGACTGAAAGAAGAGCTGCAAACCCCCCCCCCCCCCCCCCCCCCCCCCCCCCCCCCCCAACTTTAACCGACCATGGAGCCCCATGTGTAAAGACAAGAAAGAAAAGAAGGAGGCGGCACGAAACAAAGATCCTAAAAGACCCAAGACACCAAAAATGAAAAGACTCGAAAGCCTAAGATACAACAAAAAGAGGAGATGGGTGGGAATTACTTGCAAGGAGGTGGGTCATGAAGAGCTAGACTCTCCACCTCTCTCACAAAACCCTTAAGATAGGGTTTCAGGCAATGGACATTGACCTTGAATTCATAGCCTGTATCTGGGTTATAGACAGTGATCGCCCCATGAGATGCAATGTCTCGAACAAGAAGTGGGCTAGTCCATTTACTGCAGAGTTTACCCGGAAAGAGATGCAACCAAGTATTATATAACAAGACCTTTTGACCGACATGAAACATTTTTCGAAGAATGTGCTGGTCGTGCAAGGTCTTCATTTTAGCCTTCGCAACACGTGCAATTTCAAATGCATCATTCTGCAATTCCTCCAGTTCAGATAACAGAAGTTTTCTAAGAGTTCCAGTTTCATCAAGATTTTCATTGAAACTTCTAATGGCCCAGTAAGCTTTATGTTCAACCTCAACTGGGAGGTGACAAGGTTTGCCATAGACAAGCCGGCAGGGAGACATGCCTAATTGCATGTTAAACGCAGTGCGATAAGCCCAAAGCATATCGACTAGTCTTAGAGACCAATATTTACATGTGGGGTTCATGGTCTTCTCTAAGATTTGCTTGATTTCTCTATTAGCCAATTACACTGGACCACTCGTTTGTGGGTGATATGGGGTACCAATTTTGTGCAAAACCTCGTATTTGCGCATTAAAACCCCAACGACTTGTTGTAAAAATGCTTACCACCATCACTAATGTTGGCGCAGGGCATGCTAAAGCGCGAAAATATGTTTTCTTTAAGGAACTTGACCACAATAGGGTGATTATTGGTACGAGAGGCAACCGCCTCAACCCACTTGGAAACATAGTCGATGCCTACCAAAATATACAGATTGCCAAAAGAACATGGGAATGGACTTATGAAGTCATTACTCTAATAGTCAAAGATTTCAAGCACAATAATGGGGGTTAATAGCATCATGTTTCAATGAGAAAGGCTCCTTAAGTACTAAGAACAATCATAAGAAGTGCAAAACAAGTGGACATCTTTAAATATGGTGGGCCAGTAGAAGCTGCACTGTAAGATTTTGAAAGAGGTCTTCTTAGCAGAAAAGTGGCCCCTACATGCCCCAGAGTGACAAAAAGACATGATGGATTAAAACTCATCGTCAGGAACACCTTGACGTATAACCTGGTCTGGACAATATTTAAACACATAGGAGTCATCCCAAAAGAAAACTTGAACATTCCTCAAAAATTTCTGTCTATCAAGGCAAGACCATTGTAGAGGAATCTTGCTAGTAGCCAAGTAGTTGGCTATATCGGTGTACCATGGTGTGATAGATGAAGAGGTGAGGGCATGCACGACAAACAGTTGTTCATCCGAAAAGTTTTCATTAATGTGTATGGGATTGGGAATGTGATGCTCAACAAGAATCCTAGACAAATAGTCGGCCGCCACGTTTTTTACTCCTTTCTTATCATGGATGAACAATTTAGTGGATCAAACGTGGTTTAACATCCTGCTTGGTGAGTAGGTATTTTAGTGCGACATGATCAGTATAGATAATGACTAATGAGCCAACTAAGTAGGACCAAAATTTGTCTAGGGCAAACACGACTGCTAACAACTCTTTTTCTGTGGTTATGTAGTTAATTTGCACCTCATTTAGGGTTTTACTGGTATAGTAGATCACATGGCTTTTTTTATCTACCCGCTGCCCCAAAACAGCACCCATAGCGAAATCGCTCGAGTCATACATTAACTCGAATGGCAAAGACCAATCTGGGGACTGAAGAGTGGGTGCAGTTATCAAAAGCCCTTTAAGTTTATCGAAAGCTTCTTGGCAAGCAAACGTCCATTCAAATGGAACATCATTGGATAACAAGTAGCACATAGGGCGAGAGATATCACTGAAACCCCAAATGAATCACGGGTAAAAGTTGGCATACCCAAGAAATGAGTGGATGTCCTTAATAGTGAGAGGGGAAGGAAGTTTTTGAATGAGTTTAGTTTTTGCTCTATCGCCCTCAATCCCCTTACTCGAAACGATATGACCCAGGACAATCCCATGTGTCAGCATGAAGTGACACTTCTCTCAATTGAGAATCAAGTGGCTCTCGATACATCTTTCCAACACTTTCTCTAAGTTATCTAAACCCTCAGGACAGGTATCTCCATAGACAGAAAAGTCATTCATGAAACCTTCAACAATGTGCTCAACCATATCACTGAAAATGCTCATTATGCACCTTTGAAAGGTCGCTGATGCATTACACAAACTAAAAGGCATGTTCTTATAAGCATAAGTTCTGAATGGACAAGTGAATGTGGTCTTATTCTGGTCCTCTAGTGCAATCTCAATCCGGTTATAACTAGAGTACCCATCCAAGAAGTAATAAAACGCCCTACCTACGACCTCTCAAGGACTTAGTCAAGGAATGAGAGAGGGAAATGATCCTTACGAGTTTCCCCGTTCAAACGCTTAAAGTCAATACACATGCACCAACTGGTTTGAACTCTAGTTAGCACCAACTCATTCTTTTCGTTAAGGACTACAGTGACACCCAACTTTTTTGGTACTTGGGTTGGACTAACCCACTTAGAATCGGCGATAGGATATATAATACCTGCATCAAGAAGTTTCAAAACCTCTCCTTGCACTACGTCTTTTGTCATAGGGTTTAGTCACCACTGCATTTGCCCAACAAGTTTAGCCTCAGACTCAAAGATTCTGTGTGTGCATATGAGAGGATTGATACCAAGCAAATCGGCGATTGTCCAACCTATTGCTTTCTGTGTGACTGTGCAACACCACTTTTAAACTCTCCTCTTGGTCTATAATAAGACTAAAGGATATCATAACTAGGTACGACTCTACCTCCCCTAAAAATATGTACTTTAAAGTGGAAGGAAGAGGTTTTCTTTCAGGAATGGGAGCCTTGAGCTTCGACAGTTCAGGTTTAGTAAGGCTAGGAGACAAAGGCTAAAAAATGGGGGTCCATTGACCCATCGACATGACTGGAACATGTTCTAGCCCGATGACCTCACTACCCACAGGATCTCCTTCAAGTGTGTGAGTCTCTAACCCCTCACTCCAAACTAGTACTCACTTAAGAGAGAGAGAGAGAGAGAGAGAGAGAGAGAGAGAGAGAGAGAGAGAGAGTGTATAATCAGAACCTGGTTTGGTCCTACGTAATCCATGATTGGAAGGTGATATTAAGGTTTCTTCCATTGCTAATTACTACCAAAGGCCTCCTATGAACAATATACAGAAATAAGAAACACGACTACTCTGTACATTATTGATTGGTTCCAACAGAGAAAAATAATGACTTGCCAACAAAGTAATTGTCTATCCATATTGTTGAATTGCAAGCTACTTCGCACAACTCTTTTCATGTCTCCTCTATGCAACTTTCCTTCAATGGGAATTTATAAGTATCCATTAGATTATTGCAAACTAAGAGGAAGGGTGATGGAATTCTCTTCAAATAAGGACAAGGAACCTGAAGGACATACATTCTTGCAACTAATTAGAGCTCACTGAGCAACTTTACAATGGAAGCTTTTGCAAATATGCATGAAATAAATCATGGAACATTTTAAAGATCTAAACTTATGATCCACAATTTTGTGATTGGTAAACATGTATTAGGAAACAATGGCAACAAGATATAATGTGAGACTTGTAACTACCTAAGCCTAAACTTGAAACCTCTACTTGGACTATATATCAATAAACATTCTATTCTTTCAATCTTTTTCCAGTTGGATATCAAATTATGATTCTGCTTTAAAGGGGATGTACTTAGAAAGAAATCTCAGAAATGATCCTAGTGTGATTTGATCCAAGGCTTAGTATACAATCCATGATTGGACCTAGGATCCGAGCCGCTTTCCCATTTCCTCTTTGCCAAAAGTCAAAGAGAAGAATACATAAATATTAGCATGATAAAAAATATTAAATCTGCAGACCGGGGTGTTCAGGGGGGGGGGGGGGTGGGGTTTCAATCACTATACCAGAAACTTAATAAAATACTTTAATGATTTTGGAATTCAGACATTTATCGTTATGAAAAGGCCAAACAATTCTCATACGTATATAGAATGATTAAATGAAATTACTTAGTGGTCGACTGGAAAGAGATATTGAAACTTACTTGAATAAACATTGTCTCTCTACATAGTTGGATTGTGGTTCATTTCCTACAATCACGTCTGCCGAGGTAGAATCTTTGAAAGTACACACTTCGCAATTCATAATTGAAGGTACTTAGAGTGAGTTAGTACAACAATCAAAGTTCAATTTCTCAAGAGCTGTGATATTTGATGGCAATCCCTCTAAGCTCATGTTCATCTTAGAGTCCAAAGGTTGATGACGGGTAGTGTAAGCTGCTCACTGCGAAAAGAAACTGGTGCTGATCCTAAGCAATAAGAGTCCCAAAGTAAAAATTGAGAGCTTAATCTGCTGAAACATGAATTTTGAAAAAATTGGACTATAAACCCATTCCAATTACTATATCAGTAGAGGCAGTCTTCTCTATGAGTTGAAGATGCTAAGCCTCACCTCGTCAATCTATATTGAACCATATCCAGCAATGCCTAGAAAGTTGTCGAAGGCTTTGTGCTCCACATAACATTCTTCTACATTATTAATTCCTAAAACCAGAAATAGGATAGGAAGAGAAGAAATAGAAGAAGGTTTTGCAATTAATGCACTTCTTTCAAATGATTATTCAGTAAACTAAAGACAGCTCCTAGAGACATTAGCCAATTCTGTCTATATGGTTTGTGTTCCTTTTTGCAATTTTTTTTTCTTGCTCTGTTTTTGAAAACCTCAAATAACCACAACAAACTAAAAAACTATTAAAAAAGTAAGAAAAGGAAACAGATGACAACTAAAATATCAGTGAAGCAACTTTGCTAAAATCATGACTCTACATATGTTACTGAACAAATTCAATAGGTATGATTCTGATTATTACTTGAAGAAATTTGATCGAGTTTTTCATATTCTGACAAATAATATCTACAAGATTATTTAAACTATAGAAACATTTCTTTTTGGTAGCATATCTCTTCACATCCGAATTTAGTAAACATATTGGTTTCAAACATGAGCCAAGTAGGCAAGAGACCTAAAATGAGGAGAGCTCAGTCAGTGAATTTAAAAAATCAAAATGGTATACATTCAGCCGTTAATGTAGTAAGTTCAACAATATAGGGATACATCTAACATGTATTCTCATTATTTTATATTTTGAGGAGAAAGAAGAACTTCACTGATGTATTCTTAAAATTGTACATCCTTAAAAGGTTAGAGAACATTTTTGCAAGTTTAGTTCTTCAACAACGTTCAGTGGTAAATAGTGCATAGGATCCCTATGACTAAAACTAAAGTTGATCTAACCTTCTTTGGTCAAATTCTAAAACCAGATGAATGTAGACCTTGTAACTAGGTCTATAACTAAAATTGTACTATAGTTTGCTCCAAATTAGAATAGTTTTCCTGACCACTAAAAGCATAATAAGTACACTGAGACTACAATATGATGGATAGATTGAAAATTTATTTTTACAATTGAGTTTAGCATTTAAATATAATACTAGTCCAATCATATATGCTTAAAATTATGAGGACAGATCCTACAAAAGTTAAGAAAGATAAATGAAAGAAAAATACAGGATAAACAACATTAGTGGTAAGTAGATATGATCATACGCGTATTTCGTGGAGAAGTGGGTCTGAAAGTGTTTTCTCTCAGAAGACCATGGCAACTTGACACTGATACATTAGTAATCTTGACATGTTGACAGAAGATGAAATTATATACTAAAATGGAAAGCCTAAAAGTAGTATTTGGAATACTTAACAAGCTGAGGGCATATATAAACATAAATACATCTTTGTTGAAGACATATGAGAATATTATCATGTTAAAGAAGAGTTTTGGGAAAAATACTATGATGTGTAACAAGTGCATTCAATTCACATCAAAAGGAGGGATCAGATGTGAGGAAATAACATACTAATTATAAGTTATGTACCTGAGCGTGATAGAAAAGAGAGTAATTCAATAATTTTTTAATGCTTGAAATTTCAAAATATCATAGAGGGATAGGGAATAGATGATCTTGAGCCCAACTTTGCATTTTGATAATTCAGTTCCTCTTCCATGCTGCTTGTCTCTGGAAAACTCAAGAAATCAAGCTAACATGTTGGATAAGGTGGAAAAAGATATTAATAATTCCCATACCAAACTATACCAAAAATAAAAATTTTTTTGAAGACACAATTTTTTGAAAAGTAGATTTCGAAAAAGAAGAAAAACTATGTTTTATAGGTTTTTGAATTGATGAGATTGGACACTACAAAGGCTTAAAAAACATTATACAGTTCACAACCAACTTTCAAAATAATTCAGATTTATTCTCATTTTTCAAGTCAGTGTTCATGTAAGACTTTATCGGCATGGAGAGTAACAATGTTGAGCTAAAATTTATGTTAGAAAATTAAACTTCATATCCTAAAATATTAAGTGTAGGGTATGTTGCTCACTTGATGAAGAATCCGGTTTTGATCATAAGAAATAATAGTCCCCAAGTACAAATTGAGAGTTTAGTCTGCAAAAAAGAAAGGAAAAAAAAGGAGGACCTTTGAATAAGTTGGACTATGTAACCAATTTATAAATGAGTAGAGGAAGTCTTCTCTATGAGTTGAAGATGTTATGCCTCACCTCATCATTCTATATAGAACTATATATTGCAATGCCTAGCAAGTTGTCAAAGGTTTGGTCCACCACATAGCATTCTTGTAAACACTGCAGGAATTCCTAAAACCAGAAATCATGTTAGAAAGAGAAGAAACAGAACGAAGGTTTTCAAATAAATGCAGTTTCATGAAATAATTATCCAGTAACCTGAGACAACTCCTAGACACAATAGCTAATTCTAGCTTTGAGATTATGTTTCTGTTTGTCAATTGTGTTTAGTTTTTGCTCTGATTTTGCAAAACTTCAATGACAATCAAAACAACAAAAAAGACAACTAGAATATGACTCATATGAGTGAAGCAGTTTTGCTAAAATTATTACACTTTGACAGTGATACAACTCAATAGTTCTTATTGTGATATCACATGAATCTAAAATTGATTGAGTTTGTTATATTTTGACCAGTTAATGAAGTTAAAAAATCAAAATGTTCAGCGTATCGTGTAGTGAGTTCCACACTATAGGGATGTTGGCCCAATAGTGCAACCCAAGGAGGGGGGGGGGGGGCATGAATTGGGTTTTACAAATAATCACCAATAATTTTAACTAAAAATCATTTAAACAATTTGATTAATCAATCTCATAATACAATCTAAGTGTGTGTGCAATGTGTTCAAGCAATCTCAAACAATCACTGAAAAACAGAACACAAAATAAACACAAAGATTTACTGAGGTTCAGCCACAACTCGTAACCTACGTTCTCACCCTCAAGACCCCCTTAAAAGCTCTTCCACTATAAAATCAACAATTACAAAGCAGGTGCTAGTCGATCCAGTGCCCAGCTCACTTCTCACAAGAGCTCTTTTCAAGCTCTCAAATCTTCCAAGTGATTTTGTCCAAACTTTACTCAAACTTACAAGTGTTTTTTCCAAGCTACATTCAAACTTACAAATGTTTTTTTCAAGCTACACTCAAAATTACAAGTGTTTTTTCCAAGTTACATTCAAACTTACAAATGTTTTTTTCAAGCTACACTCAAAATTACAAGTGTTTTTTCCAAGCTACACTTAAACTTACAAGTTTACAAACCCACCCAAATAGAATGAATAAGGTTTACACAAAGTATCTCTCTCAAAGAGTGGGTAAAATCAGTGTATATCAGTAAAACCTCAATGTATCAGTAAAGCAATAGTAGCAGCTGGGGTTTATGCCTTCAAATTTGTTTGTTGCACTTGTATATATCTCTCCTACATGTATATATGTTGTGGGGGTTATATATATATGCCCTAGCTTTAATTCTAGCTGTTGGTGGTAGTGGAGGTTCCATTACACGTGAAAATGGCAGAGTATAACGTTTAGAATTATAATCGTTATAGTGACATGTGTAGACCCCTAGACTGGAAGTGTCGATACCTTGCTGCTCTGAACACTGTTCTATTAGCAATCTGCCTCCATGTGTCGACTCCTGGGTGTCGACTCCTTTAAGTTTTAGCTTATATCTCCAAGGCACTGTCTTGATGTGTCAACTTTTCTGGACTCAAGTGTCGACTCTTTTAAGTCTTTTTTAAAGTCGGCAATCTGTCTCAATGTGTCGATACTTTTGGGCTCATGTATCGACTCTTCTGATGCCTTATCAAAGTCGTGTACTCTGTCTTCATGTGTGAGTTGGTGCAAAAGTATAGAAATTTATACCTGAATTTTCTCTTCCTTCCTTAAGGAATATATTGCTCCCCCTTACTTAAGGAAGTCAAGCACTTGGTGCTTTTGAGTCCATATGAAGCAAACAACAATCTTGTACTTTTCTCCCCCTCTTTTGAGGAGTGAAAGCACTTATGCTTTTTATCAAGCAATAACAACAATGGTAACAACATTTCAAGCATTAAAGCAACAACAATCCTTCTACAATCCTTCTCCAATACTTCTCTCCCTTTTTGACAATCAATCAAATAGAGCTAGAAAGACAGGTACAATAGCAAAAAATAAAAAATTTTAAATCAAGAATATTGTTACAAAGAAGTGAGCAAGTAAAGCAAATCAATCAACCATTCAATCAAAAAATTCTTTAAACAACCACATTAAAGATTTCAATTAATCAGAAAATTCCAAGCAGCCACATGAAAGAGTTCATACAACAAAAATAGATATATATTAGGCATCAATAGATTGTAAAACATCCAAGCATCTATCATATTACATATCAATTGTCTTGAGGATGACATTCCATCCTTTAAATATAAGCAAGAAAATAACCATGTGAGAGTGCAAAAAAGAGTGCAAGAATGTGAGGTTGCTCAGGTATCTTTGGGAGAGGATGAAAGTGCTGGTGTGAGTTAAACTGGGTTGTCTGGAGTATTGGAGAATTTCTTCTCAGGTCTAGGTCTTAGCCCTTGTCTGTGATAGGTTCTAGTTGGAACATGGGATTTAGGGATTGGATAGGCTTCAGTTGTCTTGCCTTTCTCAATTACTTCCTTCTCTTTTTCGCCAGAATATGGTTCTTGTTCTTCTAGTTCCTCACCTCCTTCTTTTTCTCCTTCTCCTTCCTCTTCTTCTGCTTCTTCTTCTTCTCCTTCACCTTCCTCTTCTTCTTCACTATTCTCTGGTTCTGTAAATTTTGCTGCTAAAGAGTGAAGAAGAGGTTGATAATCTGTGCCCATTACTTTCTTGATGTACTTGCCCAGATGTTCAACGGAAAGATTAATAGCTTGCAACAATTCTGACTTCATTTTCTGACCATCATTGATAGTGGCTCTCACTTTTGTTTCTAAAACCTTTAGCCTCATAGCTCCATTATCAACTTTAGCATCAATCTTGGTAAATATTTTCTCATTGTATATCTGCATTTCTTTCAAGATAGCCAAGAACAAAGACATATCCACAGATCTGGTAGATGAAGTAAGGCCCATGGGAAATAGTTCCCTCGTGGCATCCTCTATTTCAACATAAGATGACTCACCTTCTTCTACCTGTTTGCCCTTTGCAGGGATAGATCCTTCACCCTTCTCCTTTCTAGGAGACCAAAACCTTGTTTACTTTATGATATCCCATCCTCTTAAGGGTTTTGTCATTGTACTCATCACACAAAGGTTTGTGGGTCTTTTTCTTCTCCACTGTTAAGTTAACCTTAAAATGTGTAAACACTTTGGTTGGAAGCATCCCATAAGGCACACTCACTTTTCTTTAGAGAGCTTTCAAAATGTAATCTTTAATGAACATGCTCAAGTCAATTTTGGTGTTGCTGATGTAGGCTTAAAGAAAGAACAATTCCTTTTCAGAAATGAACTCAAACTTCCTAGCCTTAGGAATTAAAATCCTACAAATGAAATGGTGTACAAGTCTAAGGTCCAAAGATAAGTCATTTGCTAAGGGTTTGAATTGTTATAGCAGTCTCTTCACCATAGAGGACAGATAATTGAGTTTTTCTATCAACCTCATTTCTTTGAACTTCACCACCACTACCAATTGCTAGAATATGGCAAATAACATCTTTGGTGATGGTGAATGATTCTCCTTTTACCCAACTATCAATTTCTTGAGTGTCAAAACCTCTGTTGGCATGGGCATAAAATTGCCCAACTAATTTGGGATATACATCTTCCCTAATCCGTGTCATTGATTTCCAACCAAGGGCTTCTAATCTAGCCTCAAAATCAAAGTTCTCCTCAGTAAAGAATGAAAATTTATCCATCTATCATTCAAAATAGGCTTCAAAGAGAAAACTGAGCAATACTTAGCTTGGGCCTCATTGCTGGAGAAATAAGTCTTGTTTTTTTCAATTCTCTTCTCATTCTAAGTAGTTTTCTTCGATTTTTTCTTCTTCCCATGCCCCATAGAGGATTTCCTATGATCCTTTCTCTTTTTGTTTTTTGCCACCCTAAATGTCAACACTTCTAAGGTTTTCTTCCCTTTCTTCGTCTGGTCATATTTTGGTGCCATGTGAGAATGATTAATCGATTAATGGAGATAGGGAATAGGTTTGGAGGGTTCCAAATAGGTGTATAATGGGAGTTGAGAGGGATTTGTGGAAGGGTTTGATGGTTTGTGATGATTGAAGAAGTAGTTTATTGAGAGAGAGAAGTTTGATTTTGTTAAATAAACAGGGGCTTTTAAAGTTATTGAGCAACCGCACATAGGGGTCGACTCCTGGCTTCAAGGGGTTGACTCTTTTTTCTATAGAATTACTTCTGAACTCTTTGTTAAAATGGGTCGACTCTTGCTAATAGAAGGGTTGACTATTTTCAACAGAGGCCAACATAAGCTATTCTCAAGAAACAAGGGTCGACACCTAGAGGTCAGGGGTTGACACTTCCTTTATAAAATGTAGGAAATAACTTCTGAATGATATGTAATACATCAAATAAGCATCTAAATCAATTTCAAACACTTCAATAGCATAAGTAGGTATACACAATAACATAATCAATCAAGCTATTGGATTGCTCATTCCCAATTCTCTCATAATCATACAAAATCTATCTTCACTCAAATTGTGAATATATCAGCAAGTTGGTTCTTAGTGCTTACAAAGTCAAGTTTAATATCATCTTTTTGCACATGATCACGTATAAAATGATGTCTAATTTCAATGTGTTTTGTGCGAGAGTGCTGAATAGGATTCTTGATCAAATTGATAGCACTTGTGTAATCACATCTAATGGGAATATGTTCAAAAGTCAGTCCAAAATCCTCTAGTTGGTGTTTGATTCAAAAGATTTAAGCATAACAACTTCCAGCTACAATGTACTCTGCCTCAACTGTAGAAAGTGTAACTGAGTTTTGTCTCTTACTAAACTATGAAACAAGTATATTACCAAGAAATTGACAAGAGCCACTTGTGCTCTTTCTATCAATTTTTCTGCCAACATAGTTAGCATCTAAATAACTAATCAAGTTTAGAGATGTGCCATTAGGATACCATAATACAAGGTTAGGTGTGTGCTTGAGATATCTAAAAATCCTTTTAACAGCTATAACATGTGATTCTTTAGAATTAGATTGAAATCTAGCACATAAGCATGCACTAAACATGATATCAGGCCTACTAGCAGTAAGATAGAATAATAAGCTAATTATACTTTTATATAATTTGGTATCTACAGAAATACCTTGCTCATCTTTGTCAAGCGTTGTTAAAGTATTCATGGGAGTGCTTAATGGCCTTGTATCCTCCATATCAAACTTTTTGAGTAAATCTTTGATGTACGTAGATCGGTTTATGAAGATGCCTTCCTTTGTTTGTTTAATTTGAAGTCCCAGGAAGAAATTGAGTTCTCCCATCATGCTCATCTCAAACTCACCCAGCATACACTTAGCAAATTTCTTAGAAAACTTCTCATTAGTAAAGACAAATATAATATCATCCACATAAATTTGCATAATAAGCATATCATGGTTTCTAATCTTTATAAAAAGAGTGGTGTCAACTTTTCCCCTTGTGAAACCATTTTTAATAAAAAAATTTCTCAACCTTTCATACCAAGCCCTTAAGCCCTGTTTTAAACCATAGTGTTTTTGTAAGTATAAAAACATGGTTTCGAAATTTTGGATTTTCAAAACCAGGAGGTTGTTCAACATAAAACTTTTCAAAAATAAAACCATTCAAGAATACACTTTTTACATTCATTTGGTAAAGCTTGAAATTTTTTAAACATGAAAATGCAAGCAACATTCTAATAGCCTCTAATCTATCTATAGGTGCATAGGCCTCATCAAAATCAATTCTTTCTTCTTGACTATAGTCTTGAGCTGTTAGTTTGGCCTTACTTCTCACAATAATTTCAGATTCATCCATTTTTGTTTCTAAACACTCATTTGATTTCAATTACGAGATGATCTTCATGCTTAGGGACAAGGTTTCAAACCTCATTCCTTTCAAATTGATTTAATTAATCTTGCATTGCCATAATCCAAAATTTGTCATTTTCAGCTTCTCGAAAATATTTTGGTTCAATTTGAGATAGAAAAGCAAGATGGTTACATACATTTGTAAGAGATGATCTTGTTCTTACCCCTTGCAATGGATCACCTAGAATTTGCACTGTTGGATCGTTGAGAACAAACTTCCATTCTTTTGGCAGCCCTTCATTCATATCTTGTTGGTTTGATGGAAAGTCTTAATTTTCTTTCTCATGTAGTGGAGCTTCACTTTGAGTTGAGTTGATGTTCAACTTATCCAAGCTTTGTTCCACATTATTTACATCATTACTCACAATATGCTTTGACAAAGAATTTAGTTCATCAAAGGTAACATGTACAAATTTTTCAACAACTAAAGTTTTTTTTTATTGTAAATTCTATAAGTCTTGCTATGAGTAGAATAACCAAGAAAGATACCTTCATTTGATTTTGCATCAAACTTATCAAGGTTGTCTTTATTGTTGTTGAACATAAAGCATTTACATCCAATAATTCTAAAGTATGAAACATTTGATTTCTTATCTTTCCAAAGCTCATATGAGGTTTTTTTTTGAAAATTTTCTTACAAAAACTCTGTTTAAAACATAGCAAGCTATGTTAATAGTTTCAGCCCAAAAGTATTTTGGCAAATTCTTTTCACAAAGTATTGTTCTCCCCATTTTTTCCAAAGTTCTATTTTTTCTCGTAACAACTCCATTTGTTAAGGAGTTTGAGGTGCTGAAAAGTCGTGTTCAAAACCATTATCATCACAATACATTTCAAAAGGTTTGTAATCAACCTCACCACCATGATCAGTTCTAATTGCTGTGATTGTAAATCCTTTTTCATTTTGAACCTTTTTGCAGAACTTAATGAAGAAAATAATTGTTTTATCCTTGTGAGTTAGAAAGAATGTCCAAGTATATCTAGTGTAATCATCAACAATAATAAGAGTATATTGCTTATCTACTAGACTTAAGGTTCTAGTAGGTCCAAACAAATCCATATACAAAAATTGTAGTGGCCTAGAAGTAGAAAGCATATTAGTGTGTTTGAAAGAAATTTTGGTTTGCTTCCTCATTTGACATGCTTCACAAATTTTGTCTTTTTCAAACTTGAGTTTGAGAAGACCATTTACTAGTTCATTTTTCAAAATTTTTGAAATAATGCTTATATCAATATGACTAAGTCTTCTATGCCACAACCAACTATCTTCATTATTCATAGCAGCAAGACATTCTATTTTGTAAGAAGATAACTAATTTAAGTTAAAAATTTAAATATTGCCTTGTCTATGTCTAGTCAATATAATCTTATTGTCATTCATATTTACTACAGTGCATTTAGAAGATTCAAATACTACCTTACAATCTTTGTCACACAATTGGCTAATGCTCAACAAATTGTGCTTAAGGCCTTTAACAAGTAAAACATTTTCAATTGAGCTAGAGGAGTTTTTACCAATACTTCCTATAACCATGATCTTGCATTTGCTATTATCTCCAAAAGTGACCGATCCTCCATCCGTTGGTGTAAATGATGTGAATTGAGATTCATCTTCAGTCATGTGTCTTGAACAACTACTATCCAAATACCAATGGTTTTTTTGGGATTTTACTTGAAGACACACCTACAAAGACATTAGCTTAATCTTTCATCTTTGGTACCCAAATCATTTTGGCTCCATGGGAGTTAGTCTTCAATGATCCTTTTGGGATCCAAGCATTCTTAGGAGTATGAGATTTTTGCATAATATAACATCTGCTAGCTGTATGACCTATCTTTTGACAATAAAAGCATGTAATTTTTGTTTTTGAAAATTTTTTATAATTAAAAGGGTTGTAGTCTATTCCAGCCATATCAAGAAAGCATTTTTGTTTGCCAAGTATGACATCAAACTTTTCTTTTCTATTAACACATTTTGTAAGAGATTTTTCTGAATCATTTACTTTTTCTTTCAAAATAGAATTCTCTTTAATCAAAAATTCGTTTTCATTTAGTAAATCTTCACCCTCATTAGTGAGTGTGGATACCATCTTTTTGAGAATATTGTTTTTGTTACTCAACTTTTTAAATTCAGCATATAAATCATCAAAAGCATCTTGCAATTTATCAAATGAAAAAATAGATGGTTTAGTGTGTGTTACCTCAGATTCTTCCTTATGTGCTATGAGATATAGGTTTGCAACTTCTTGAGATTCAGCTTGCTCATTCGAGCTGGATTCCTCATCTTCATTCCAAGTGGCAGTTAGAGCCTTTCTTCTTCTACCTTTCTTTTCTTTCTTCTTTAGCATAGGACACTCAGCTTTAACGTGTCCTTACTTCTTGTATTTATAGCATATGATGGTTGAATCCTTGTTGTTGAATTCAACCTTCGCTTCATGCTTCTTTCCTCTTTTCACTCTTTTTTTCATGAATATTTTGAACTTCCTTGGAAAGAGAGCAGGTCTTCCTTATCATTATCTTCACTTTTAGATTCATTTTCTGATATGATGGACTTGAATGCAATGGATTTCTTTTTCTTGTCTTCCTTTTCTTGAGCATTTTGCTTTTGGGTCAACTTATAGGTCATGAGAGGTCTAAGAAACTCCTGAAGAGGCAATATGTTGAGGTTTTTGGCTTCTTGTATTGCTGTCACCTAGGCTTCCCATATCTTCGACAATGATCTTAGAATCTTTCTTACCAGTTCACTGTTAGGATAAACTCTTCCAAAAGACTTTAAGCCATTAACAGTGTAAGTGAATCTAGTGAACATTTCCGTTATACACTTATCTGATTTCATTCTAAATAATTCATAATTATGCACAACAATATTAATTTTGGACTCCTTGACCTGAATGGTTCCTTCATGAATCAATTCAAGTCTATTCCAAATTTCTTTAGTAGATTCACAAGTAAAAATTCTATTGAACTCATTTGGGTCTAATACACAATATAAAATGTTCATAACTTTGGTATTAGATTGCATAAGGTTCAAGTCATTCTTATCCCATTCATTTTCTGGTTTAGGGATAACTTCACTTTCAATGAACTTGGTAGGAGTTTTAAGACCATTAACAATGATCATTCACAATTCATAGTCTACAGATTGTATATATATTCTCATTCTATTCTTTCAATAGTTGTAGTTTTTCCCATTAAATATAAGAGGTCTATTAGTGGATTGACTCTCACCTAGAGAGCTTCCAAATATGGTTGCTATGGATAAAACTCTAAGGATGTTAAGCCTTTAAATGTAGAGTACTAGCTCTGATACCAATTGTTGGCCCAAGAGTGTAATCCAAGAGGAGGGTGAATTGGGTTTTACAAATAATCACCAATAATTTTAACTAAAAATTATTTAAGCAATCTGATTAATCAATCTAATAATAGAATTTAAGTGTTTGTGCAATGTGTTCAAGCAATCTGAAACAATCAACGAAAAACAGAGCACAAAATGAACACAAAGATTTACCGAGATTCAGTCACAACTCGTGACCTATGTCCTCACCCTCAAGACTCCCTTGAACGCTCTTCCACTATGCAATCAACAATTACAAAACAGGTGCTAGTTGATTTAGTGCCCAGCTCACTTCTCACAATAGCTCTTTCCAAGCTCTCAAATCTCCTAAGTGATTTTCTCCAAACTTCACTCAAATTTACAAGTATTTTTTTCAAGCTACACTTAAACTTACAAATGTTTTTCCCAGCTACACTCAAACTTATAGGTTTACAAATCCACTCAAATGAAATGAATAAGGTTTATACAAAGTATCTTTCTCAAAGAGTGGATAGAATCAGTGTATATCAGTAAAACCTTAATGTATCAGCAAAGCAATAGTAGCAGCTAGGGTTTTTGCCCTCAAATTTGTTTGTTGCACTTGTATATATCTCTCCTGCTTGTATATATGCCGTGGGGGTCATTTATATAGACCCTAACTTTGATTATAGCCATTGGTGGTAATGGAGGTTCCATTAAATGTGAAAACAGCGGAGTATGATGTTCAGAATTATAGCTGTTATAGTGGCATGTGTCGACCCCTAGACTGGAAATGTCGACACCTTGTTGCTCTGAACACTGTTCTATTAGCAATCTGCCTCTACGTGTCGACTTTTGAGTATTCAAGTGTCGATTCCTTCAAGTTTTAGCATATATCTCCAAGGCACTATCTTGATGTGTCGACTCTTTTGGGCTCATGTGTCGGCTCTTTTAAGACTTTTTCAAAGTCGTGCAATCTGTCTCGATGTGTCGACTCTTTTGATGCCTTATCAAATTCGTGCACTCTGTCTTCATGTGTCGACTCTTCTGATGACTTATCAAAGTCGTGCTCACCGTTTCCATGTGTCGACTCTTGATGGTCTATGTGCCGACACCTGATGAGCTAAGTGTCGACTCCTGGAATGATTGTGTCAACTCTTGCCAATACAAATGCTCAGGTTCAAGTTATTGACTTCATGTGTTGACCCTTGTAGTTCTAAGTGTCGACTCTTGGCAGTTCCATAGGCTTCATTATGCAAGACTTCTTCAACCTTCTTCCAATTCTTTAAGCATTTCATTGATATACCAGATTACGCTTCTAAGGTTTGAAATAATTCTTCAATGCATGTAGTTTTTCAAGAGCTTCTTCATGGCTTCTTTTGATTTGTTGAGACTTCATTAAATTCTTCAAAAGAGCTTCTAATAGTTGTGATATTCACTTCTCTTGATCTTGAACATCTTTAATCTTTTCGAAATGCAATCAATGTAATTTTATTATTTCCTGAACTCTTCAATCAACATTACTTCTTCCATTAATCTAAGCCTTCCTCAAAATATTTAAGAAAGCTTCCAAAACTTGAGATCTCTTTTCTTTAACTGAGCTTTTATGCTTCTTTAAATATTTTCAATCTCTTTGCTTGATCTGTCACACCCCATATAGGGATGAGACCGGCTGAGAGCCACACAGCCTTGGCCCATGACTCACGAAAGCCTAACACCTACTCAACTAATATAAACAATGAATTACCATGCTAATGGAAACTCCTCCAATTTATCAATTAAATCAAACCAATCCGGATATTCAATCATCCCAAGAATAAATATTAAAATCAATGATAATACTATCTCTGAATACCACCGAAAAATAAATTACTTTAAATATCAAAGTCTTATAACTAAAACAAGACTGTCTACTAGTGGAAGACAATAAGAAAACCCTATAGATGTCTTTACTCAAACATTTCCAGTTCCAAGAAGTCTATCTTTAACTATCATCTCGCTTGCTTGAAATGTTTTAAAGTGAGTGTCAGCACACAGCTTAGTTAATGATAAGCTTTGCAATAATACACTTGATAATTAAAAAATAGATTTGCCATACTGGATAATGGAGTTAAAATAACTTCTTAAAATTTTTTCAATGCATGTTCTTATACTTTGCATGCTTTCTTAAAGTAAAACAAGTAAATCTTACAAATCTCGGCAATGAAGCAAAAGCATCTCTTAACTATAACTAGTGCTAGTAAAAATGATAAGTGCAATAACTCTGAAAACTAATGATAACTCGAATCTCAAATCTCAATGTCAAATCTTATCTTGCGCTTAAGTCCAGTAAATCCACATCGTACTTAGAGTCACCTTAGGATGGCGCTTGAATTTTTTTCCTAAATCGATCTAGTTGAGGTTTTTCAACAACCGTTGAGAACTAGGTTTACTCCCTAGTTACCAGAGTCACTTCAAAGAGAGGGCGTATCCCCTAGACTTCTCAAAATGGTCTTAAGCACAATATCGTAAAGTTTGCACCATCTTAATAAATAATCTTAAAGCATGCATGAAAGAACTTTCTTAATAAAAGAAACTTATCTTTGAAAAATCTTCTCCACACATAATTCTCTCTTTTGAGTAATAAAAAAAATTGCATTACTCTCAAAAGCAATACATAATAATCTCAACTCATGCTCATTCTTAAAAGTAATAACTTCTCTCATATAAAAATAAAGCATTGTTTTTTTGTTAAAATAAATGCTTGTGATAATTAAAATCATTCTTTAAAAATCTCATATGCATGAGATTAAATTTTCAATTCTCATATTAGCAAGCAAAACCACTCACCTAATGTCCAAAGAATGTGAACCTGAAAATACAATGCGAAACTAACGAGTGCTACCTAAATTACAAAAATGAAAACCTAATATTAAAACATATTCTAAGACTGAAATTAACTAAAACTAACTTTAAATTCAAAATCTACATATCGAAAAACTTAGTGTCGGACTGTCTAATAATTAGAACTGCACCCGATTGGATTATCTACCAGATCTTCTCCTAGACATAGTCACGACTGCAGAAAATTCTGCACATTACAATTTTATTTCTTTACTCCCTCTTCTTCCTCTTTTCCTTCTATTTTCATCTTCTCTTTTCTTTTCTTTTTTTCCATGAATGAACCGGTAGTCACCACAGAAGCACTCCAGCCCCCCTTTTCTTTGTTGTTCCATTCATCCACTGATCAAGTTTCAAATAAACTAATATTCCAATACATCGCTGCTGCACTAATTTACATCAACACACACACCCACATATATGCATTATGCATATTTATCCATATAACATGCAAACAACCCCAAATTTTAAGGTCACCAAATCACCCTCTTTGTTATTCTTTTTCTTAAACCCATCACCTAATTATCAAAACACACCCACACACACCATCATCATCTCACACTCATGTCTGCTGTCATCAAACCCATTGATTGAAACCTACCCACAAATACACACATATTCGTGAACGTGGAGAATTGCATTCTCAGAGCCGCAACAATCACTAAAGTGTTCAAGACACATAAAGCACACTCTACCCACTCTATCGGCTAAACCAACCATCGAAGTATCTATAAACTATCGTATATATATGTAAATAGCTGAAATGCTATACTCCAATTCATCGCACCCATGAAACAGAAAAGAATCCAACCGAACCCAAATATGCCAATGTACTAATCTAATTAAAATTCCAATACAAACTACAATGCCCAAATCTAAATTCCATACCTGAATAATGAAAGCCAAAATGCTCTGACTATCTCTTTGCTTTCTTTACAGACTCTGGTTCTTTCTCTCTTCAACTTGGCTACTGTTCTTCCTCTCAATTAATCGGCTGAATAAGCTCTCTCTCTCTAAATGCGGCTGCTGCTCACTTTTCTATTATAACTCTCAACATAAATTGTATATCTGAACCCTACAATCTGTTTTGAGAAAGTAACATAACCGACCCCACAATATTTTCTTGGCGTTTAATCCTATGCATCCTAGTCTACTTACTAAGGAAATTAACCAATGATTGGAGTTTTAAAAATATACACCATACTAAGGTACTCTAATCCACACTATCCACATATAGACTACCACACACAATTAACTGCCCAAGTCCATAAGATTATGAAATTAAACTCTTAAGATAAATACGAAAATATAAAATAATATCAACTAAAAATAAGAAGATCTTTATCAACTTGATTTCTTCTAGAATTCTTCAATCAATATAGCTTGTTCCATCTATTTAAGACTTCAACACACTTATCAAATATTCTTGACAAGTTTCATTAATTATTCAATATATTCAAGCTTCAAGTTATAGTCTAATTAATGCATGATATTATCTGTAGACTAAGTAAATTAATTAGACATTTAAACAAAATTTTGTTACCATCAAAATCGAGGTATGGAGCCAACATGGGATACATTTGACATGTCTTTCAGGAGGAATAAAAACTTCACTGATAATATTTGAAAAACTGTGCATGCGTAGGGCTTAAAAATACAATTTAGAAAGTAGAGTAACTCAATAATGTTTAATGATACATGATCATCCTATTGAGCCTGAATCTACATGTTATAAAATCTTGTTGGGTTAATTATATTTTGCACCCCTGCATTTTATACTAAATCTCACTCCAAAACCTTCATTTTCAATTGAAATAATTAAACCTTATACTTCTAATTTGTTACAATGCCAACTAATTGTTTGAAAAATTGACAAAAAAACTTGAATGTGTTAACCACATGACCTTTTTCAAGGGATAAATATGTAAAATCTAACCATTTTTCATTCCAAAGTCTCACTTATATTACATGTGAATTGAATTCAGAGTTTTTACATGAATCCTAATTACATTATTTACATTACAAAGTTGATTATACTCATGATTTTGGAGTAATTTAAGAGAAATTTGTTGTAGATTATTACGATGAAGTATGATTATTATAAATCTTTGCCCCATGAAAAAGGTAATCTGCTTGTCATTGGCAAAATTTTCGGCTATTTTCTGAAAGAAAACTTGTAGAAGGTTGACATTGCAACAAATTAAAAATGTGATGACTTAATTGTTACAATTGATAGTGAAGGCCCTAAAGTGAGATTTGGTGTACAACGCAGAGTCGCAAAATGTAATCAACCCAATCCTTTTAGTTAACAAGTTCTGAAATCAGTTAGCGGTTCTAGTCACATGCAAGACTCGATTCACAATAAATGCAAATCGTTTTTCACAAAGTGCTAGAATCCATATGACCAAAACTAATCTTGCACTAACCTTCTTTGTTCTGATTTACAATGTATAACTTGTATATAGATCTATAATATCTTTTGTTCCAAATTAGAACAGTTTTCCTACCACTAAATGCATAATAAGTACACCCGGACTATAATATGTTGAATAGATAAAAAATTTAGTTTTACAATTGAGTTTAGGATTATAAAAAATAATACCAGTCTAACCTTATATGCTTAAAATTGTGAGGATAGATCTTACAAAAGTTATGAAAAGATAAATAAAAGAACAATAGAGTATAAGAAACATCAGTGGTAAATACATAGGGTCATAGGAGTATTACGTGGAGATTAACAAATCATTCATGATTAGCCATATCATTGATACAAATAATATTGAAATACCAAATCCGCTTTTGGTTTGAAAGAGTTTTGTCAGGTAGCAAGAACATGGCAAATTGACACTGATAAAGTAATCTTAACATATTGCCAGAAAGATGAATTTATATGCAGATAAAGAAAGCCACAAATTAGTATTTCAAATACTAAACAAGCTGAGGGCAAATATGCATGGGTATAATATCATGTTATATACATATGAGAATATCATCATGTTAAAAATAGTTTTAGGAAAGATACTATGCTGTGTCTCAAGTTTACTCAATTCTATCGTGTTAAGCATGGATCTAAGCTGATGAAATCACATACTAAAACTCAACTGCTTCTATAATGAATAATAAGTTATGGGCATGCGTGTGATAGAAAGAGAGCGAAATCAAATACTTGTCAGTTATTTTTTCATGCTTGATATTTTCAAAAACTAAATTGGATTTCACCTGATAATAAATCATAAGGGCATGTATAAAATTAATGAGTGGGAATTTATGTGTAATAAAATCATAACAAGGTGAAAATTTTGGATGAATAAACAGAGGCCAATACAAGATCAAGATTGGGATGTGTAGTATACCATAAACAATATCGTACGTATGAAGCTCAAGCAATGCCGTGATTTTTCCTGTTAGAAACCAGACATTAAACATTCTGAGATTCAAAAAGCAAAATTGAGAGAGAGAGAGAGAGAGAGAGAGAGAGAGAGAGAGAGAGAGAGAGAGAGAGAGAATGTCAATCTGTATAGTCATAACTTAGTTTGTACCTAATCAATGTTTGAAAGGTGATATTAAGGCGTCTACCAGTGGTGATGGCTATCAAAAGGCCTCCTACGAACAATAAATAAAAATAAGAAACACAACCACTCTATACATTAATGATTGGTTCCAATAGAGAAAAATCATGACGTACAAGGGAGTAATTGTCTACCAGATTGTTGAACTGCAAGCTAATTTCCACAACTCGTCTCCTTTGTGCTACTTTCCTTCAAGGAGGATTTATAAGCATATATCAAGTTATTGTAAACTAAGAGGAAGGATGATGGAGTTCTCTTAAAAAAAAAAAGCTCACTCCAGCGCTATTCAACAATGGAATCCTCAAACAAAAGCTTCCATTCAAGCTCTCCTACAATATTTAGATTCCAAATGCGGGTATTGTAGAAATTCTTTACATCATATATAATTATGCATGCTAGCAAATCTCGTAAATAATTGAAGCTTACAATGCACAATTTTGACTTATGATGCTCAATTTTGTAACTACATATATTAGGAAACAACATAACAAGAGATAAAAGTAACGCATGTGACACCTATAACTACCTAAGCCTCAACTTGAAATCTTGATGGATCCAATACTTTATAGCTTGATTTTTTAAATTGTTAAAAGGCCAAACCGTTTTCATACATATGAAGAGTGATTAACGAAAAATTAGTTAATTACGAACTGGTTGACTTGAAAGAGATTCTGGAACTTACTTGAATGATCATTGTCTCTCAAAATAGTTGGACTGTGGTTCATTTCCTAAAATCTTGTGTCCTTGGTGCTTCCATTCTCCAAAATATTTTATTGCATGCTGGTGGTAGTTTGGTGGTTAGGGCTCCAAAAATGGTCTTTGAAGGCACACACTTCACACTTCATTTTTTTGTTGGTGAGTAAGAGCTGTAATATTCCACGGCAATCCCCACAAAGCTTCCAGCTCATGCTCAGGTCAGATTCCAAAGGTTGATGATGCATAGGGTATGTTGCTCACTGGGACCAGAATCCGGTGCTGTCCACAAGAAATAAAAGTCCCAACGTGCAAATTGAGAGTTTAATCTGCAAACAAAGGAATTGTGAATGAATTGGACTATGTAACCAATTCATATACCTGTGGAGGCAATCTTGTCTATGAGTTGAAGATGCTACGCCTTACCTCCTCAAACCAAGCAAGTCGTTAAAAGTTTGGTACTTCACATAACATTCTTGTCAATGCTTCAGGACAAGATCAAATACAACAGGGATTTCTAAAATCAGAAATTATATTAGGAAGAGAAGAAACAGAAAGATGGTTTTGAAATTAATGCAATGCAGTGAAATAACTATTCAGTAAACCCAAGACTAACTCCTAGAGACATTAGCTAACTCTGTCTCTGTGGTCATGTTTCTTTCTTTTTTGTTTTCTTTCCGTTTCTGTTGTTTAGTTTAGTTGTTTTTCCCTGTTTTTGTAACCTCAAATGACTCCCAAACAATTTAAAAAAAGAAAAGAAAAAGAATCACAACAGGAATAAGTGTGAAGCAGAGTTGCCAAAATCATGACTCTTAGTAATCAAAATCAATATGCCTTATTGTCAGATCATTTGAATCTGGAATTGGACAAGTCTACAAGATCTTATAATTTAAACCATATGTCCTTTTTTTTTATACCTATATTTAACTGCTCAACTAGGCTTTATAGTTTTTTTTTTTTTTGAATTGATGAGAGATTGCATAAGATGAACGCTTGAAAAACCATTACCCAATTCACAGCAGCCAACAAGCAAAAACAACTCAGATATATTTTCTCATTCTTGGAGTCAGTGTGCATACATACACCTATTTACGCTTTATTTGAAACTTGAATTTTTGATAAAAAAAAAAAAGCGAAGGAAAAGGAAAATGCGAAGGAAAAGTAAACAAAAATTCACTTTTTCATTCACATTTTTTTTTTCACCAAAAATTCGAGGTCCAGGCGGAGCTTAAGACTTTACAGGCATGGAGAATAACAATTACGGTTGAGATAAAAATTGACATTAAAATATTAAGAATGGTAACATTTTAGAATTGATCCCCAAGGATGGAGATTTTACTCACCGATATTCAATATTGGAGTTGAGTGTAGCGATCTACTATCTTGATTGATCGGATATGAGCAATCTTGTGCCATTCTGGTCCACTTCCCCTTTCGCACCTTTTCTTGAGAAGGGGACAGTCCACAATTCTCAAAAGCCATAATTTGGTGAGGCGTTGCATTGCTTCCATTGAGGGCAGATGCATCAGATTCTTGCAATGCCAGATATCCAGACATACAAGGGATGAAAGGTTATCCAGCCACTCCGGCAGAGCATTCAACCCATCGAATTCGTTTATTATCAAATCAGTCAAGGCAGTGAAGTGCTGAAGTTGGTCAGGCAGAGACTTGAGCTTTGGCCACCCATATAACCCTAGACTCCGCAGTGGCAACTCTTGAGAGTTAGCGTTGTTCTCAATATGCCAAGCGAAGTAATCAAGCTCTTCCGAAAACCCACCTATACTCAAAACTCCAAGGTTGGTTAGAGAGAGCAACCATTCTGGCCAACAATTGCAAGTACTCAATATTCCACACTCTACAATCGCTAGCATCCGAAGGGATGTGAGGCTGCGCATATCTGATGGGTTGATTCTCATTAGACTACAACATCCATACATTTGTATAGTCTCAAGCGAAGTGAGATTTTTTAGCTCGTCTGGTAAACAACTCAACTTGTCACAGCCATAAATTTGAATATTTCGAAGGCAAGTGAGACTGTCTGTTTCTTCGATGTCTGGAATAGACGTTAGATTAGAGCAATCCCATATATGTAACCTCTCAAGAGATGCAAGACACCGTAACTCGTTCGGCAAACAAGACAGCTCCTGGCATCGATTAATGCTCACATATTTAAGTAGAGATCTATTGTTCTCAAACAGTTATTTTAGTACAAGATTGATCTTTGGTCCCGAGGCACTGTCTATATTCAGGAAACTGAGAGAGGTCAGATAGCCACTCATCTTTTCTAGAGCCAAGCAGTTAATACTTGTAATCACCAATTCGTTAATAGATGGAAAATGACTTGGAGCGGCTATCAACTGGGGACAACCTCCAATTCTCAAGGCAAGGAAAGGGAAGTTTCCCTGACACGTGTTTTACAAACATAATCAATTCTCAACTTCTCAAGGCAAGGAAAGGGAAGTTTCCCTGACACGTGTTTTACAAACATAATTTCACAGGTGAGGTGTGTTTTAACTTTATGCTGCTGGGCAAGTTAATCGTCAATTCGATTGGCGTTTTCGATGAAAACGCTAATTGGATTAGCGTTTTTATAAAAACCGTCAATTGAATTGGCGATTTTAATGAAATCGCCAATTCAATTGACGATTTCATTAAAACCGTTAATTCAATTGGCGGTTTTTTTACAAACAAAACCCTAGATTGGCGATTTCATTAAAATCGCTAATTCAATTGGCGGTTTTTTTACAAACAAAACCCTAGCTCGTTTTTCTCCCATTCGAATTTCCTCAATCTTCTTCATTCGTTAACTCACAACTCACAACCCCCTCTGTCTCTCTCTCTCTCTCATTCAAGGCTACGCCTCTCTCTCTCTCTGTCTCTCTCTCGTTCGCCTCTCTGTCTCTGTCTCCCTCGTTTGCTCTCTCTCGTTCGCTCTTTCGTTCGCAAGCTTATACTTTGAGTGTGGGTGAAGCTAAACCATTGGTATGTTTATTTTTTTTGCTTTTATTGAACTTTTATAAGTGAATATGTGCATTATGTATGCATTACTCTTGGTTTTATTTTAGTTATAGACAAAAAATGCTTTAGTTTAAGTTATCTTCTACATTTTCTGAAGTTACCTCATTGACATATAGTGAGTTAGATATTTATATTTCATTTCAAGCTCACACATTGCATATGGAAACAAGTAAAATTTTTTGCACTTTGGACCCTTAGTTTTGGTGTATTTCTCTCTTTTCTTTTCTTATGGATAAATTTTTTAGTGTATTTCTCTATTTTCATTATTTCAGGGTAAGTTTTTTCAATTGGTCTTCCTTATCTCCGTTTTTATATGTACTCATTTCTAAAAAAAATTAGTATAGTTTTGAGTGTTTAGTGGGATGTTTATCTTAATTTTTTATTAGCTTTAAATTTATTAGGTATGACAAAAGCACCTAAGACTTTATAATTTGAACAATATTGTCAACATAATTGTTGTTTAAAAAAATATAGGGCAAAATGAAACTAACCACTCTTTTACTCTTTCTCTGAAAAATATATAAGCACCTCTCTTGCAATTGTCCGATTTGTGTGGAAAATACAAAAATTAATCAATGAGATATTTACATTAAAAATATTTAAAGAATAAAAAAATTAAAATGGCTAATAAAGTTAAATATATTTTAAATTAAAAAATAGTAAGGGAATTCAGGGGAAAAAATCATTATTTATTGGTCAAACAACAAATGGCGTTATACCATGTGTTTGCATATATAAATTACAAGTGTTAAGAATTTTTAATTAAATTTAAAAATAGGAATAAGCAATTAAGATCATTGGAGGCTCAACGTGACTTCTTTAATTTCATAATTTCGAAGAAACTATTGATGAGAACATTTTAAACTCCGCTGCATTGCTATATATAGAACACATAAATAGATATATTCATGTAAATATATGAGTTAAGATCAACTTTTAGTTTGTTAGTACCCTACTTGTCAAAACCATTATTTGCTTTGTAAATATATGTGTGACTTTTTTTTATTCTCAAACCATTTTGTTTGATGGTAGGCACAGCTAAGTAATGACGACAATGGTACTGTTTCATTGGGGGGGGGAAAGATAGTACGAGATCGAAGAGAAGGGATAGCCTATGATATAGAGGCTAGTGGATGTTATAATGTAGAACTGGGAACCTCACTTGGTGGGTTACGAGACATAATCATTCCTAAGATGGATGAGTTTGGAGAGCATGTAAACATAAAGTTCATATGTAGATACCTTGTTAGACGAAATGGAGAAGTATGGATATATAAGAGGTTGTCAGTTAAGGATGACGAGACATTGCAAACTGTGTTAAATCTCCCTTCGAGATATCCTGACATGTATTATGTTGAAATGTACATTGAGAAAGACATATCCACAATGACCACCAGTCACAGCCGTCCTGATTTTAATTGGGGAGATGTTCAGTCCTACGGTGAAATCTTGGGAGGGAGAGGTGATGCATCGAATTTGGGGACATTTACTAGAATGCTTACAGTTGGGCATAGTAGTCGAAGCGCAATTGAAGAGGATGCGCTAGGACAATCGATGCCTAACTTGTTCACCCCATACAATGATTACTCACAGGGTCCGAGTAATGTTGAACAATTGCATGACTTTGACAATCCACCCACATATCACCCACAATATGCTTCTGGTCAAGGGGGGTGCGTAGAGGCGGGAGGTCCCAATGCAAGTATGGATCCTGTAGAACGACTTGTGGGCCTTGATGAGATTGGTAGAGGGATAGATGAAGATGAAGATGTAGATATTGTTCAATCCGATCAATCAGAGGAAGATGTTGATGTTTCAATAAGAAATGATGAAAATGACGACTCTGATGATGATGGGTAAGGACAAGTGAACCTTCCTGAATTGAATGACAATCCGGTGCCCTTTTTTACGAACTTGGATGGGGTAGATGATTCCACAGCTGGTTGAGACTTATACTATCGTGGTCCAACATGGTCAGATGTTAATCCAGAGTTTGCAAAAGGGATGGTTTTTAGAGATAAGAATGCAGTGATCCGTGCATATAATTGGTATCATGTGAAGAGGAACAAACATTATTATGTTGTAGAAACAAATAAAAAGCTTTGGAGCACCAGGTGCAGACACGATTGCCCATGGAAATTGCGTGCCTGTTTAAAGAAGAAGCATACTTTGTTTGAAATCACACAATACCCTGGGCCTCATACTTGTTTATATGGGATGAAGAGTTTGGATCACCGCAACCTTAATTCGACATTCATTGCCCACATGATTAAGACACAAGTTGCGGTAATTTCTTATAAATTATAACTTAAAAGTAAGATGTTTGGATATTATGCAGTAATGCTCATATGAATATGAAGATTGAATATTTATTTTGTTGTGGTGTACAGGAAGACCCTGGATGGAAGATAGCTTCCATAATCGAGAGTGTAAAAACTAGTGCTGGTTTCACAGTCTCATACAAAAAAGCTTGGCTTGGAAGAACAAAGGCCATTGCGATGGTTTTCGGGGATTGGGATAAGTCTTATGAGAAATTACCAAGGTACATGAGAACGTTGCAGTTCAGGAACCTGGGCACAACTGTGGTATTGGAAACATGTGACATTGGAAGGTCTGCCGACGTCGCGCTAGACAGAATTTTCTGGGCATTTCGGCCATGCATTGACGGTTTCAACCATTGCCCTCCAGTGATTTGTATCGATCGTACCCACCTTTATGGGAAATATAGAGGAGTGTTATTGATTGCTGTGGCCAAAACTGTTGCCAACAATGTTTTCCCTCTAGCTTTCGCAGTAGTTGAATCGAAAAACTATTGTGATTGGTCATGATTTATCTACCATGTTAGGCATCTTATTGTGCCAGGGAAAGAAGGGATCACATTGATTTCTGATCGGCATGCAGCCATATTGAGTGCAGTAAAAGATTATTGGGAAAGTCCACGAGACGGGCAACCAGCTGGAGTCCATCGATATTGCCTTAGGCACTTTAAAAGTAATTACCAAAAAAAGTTCAACAATGCTAAAATTAAGGATTTTATATGGAAAGCTGGAACTGCCCGTGAGGTGCGCAAGTTCGACGAGGGAATGGATGAGATTAAAAATTTACAAACGGAATCGGTGACAAAAGCATTTCGTGACCTGTGCAACGAGGACCCTAGGAAGTGGACATTGGCGCATGACGGAGGTTATCGTTGGGGAGTTTTAACCACCAACGATTCAGAGTGCTATAATAATGTCTTAAGAGGTGCACGAGACTTGCCCATAACTGCATGTGTTCAGGTTACTTTTTACTGTTTGGAGGCAACTTTCACCGAGAAATGAGTACAAATTCATCGTGACGCAGAGAAGGGGTTGAGGTACACATCAAAAGTGCAAAAGAAGATAGCATCTTATCAAGCTCGATCGGTGATGCATCACGTTAATGTCTTTAATTGGTAATGTCACAAAATTTATACAGTTTTTTTTAATTCACACCGTTTACTGATAGATTTGTAGAAGTCTGCATCTCTATTACAACTATGAAGTGAGTATATTCCAAATGCAGGGCTCAGGGTTCCGCTGAGGTTATTACAAACCCAGTAGGCACGAAAGGTAATAACAGACATTCGGTGACTTTGAATCCTCCCTCGTGTGACTGCAAAAAATGGGTCATCTACCATTATCCTTGTTCGCATATGTTGGCAGTTTGCGCAAAAACAGGAAGACAAACATGGGGCTTAATTGCTCCTCAATATAATCTCGACGTTTTTGCTCACGTGTACGAATCAAGTTTTCAACCGATGGTGCACGAGCATTATTGGGTTTCCTATGATGGTCCTAAGCTCATTCCAGATTCGACCCGTCGACGAGAAGCTAAGCCAGAGCGTCCAAAAAACAAACGAATCCAGAATGAGATGGACGTCTCTAGGAGACGACAATTCAATAATTGCGGTATTTGTAAACAACAAGGCCATGATAGGCGTAAATGTCCAAACTGGACTGCTTGATTTATGTATTGGAAGAACAATTAGCTACCTAGTGAAGAACAATTTGTATTTCTATTTAAGATAATGGTTGGTTGTCATTAAGCGTATATTTGAACTTAATTGCATTTGAACTTATTGTATTAATTGTAAGGCTTATTTGTATTTCATTGATAGTTTTTTTAGGATTTTGTCACATCGTTCACATGCATAGATGTGATATTCGTAGGTCTCTCAGGTTTTGATCCTATCATTGACAGCTTTTATGCAGAAACCCAATGACTTTTGCAGACCCTTACATCATTTATTTTATTACTGTTTTAACCCCATATGTTACGTGTCAATTGCAGGTGTTATAGATACAGCTACATCTCTTCCTGGGCCTATCGATCGTACTGTGCTGACGTTACAGAGCCATCATCGATCGAGTTGGATATGGGACCATGGGGTATACGTATTTATAATATGTTTTATATTTATGCATATATTTTGTGGGATTTCATGTGTATACTAATGCCCTTCCAATTAATGATGTAAGGTACAGATCCTCTTAAATGCAGACGCGCTGCCAGTCATTTATACGATGTGATACACCCACGTATTTTGCAGTATGTACTACGTGCTGGGTTCTATGGTGTTTACCGAGTAGGGATGATCTGGTTGGACCATCATTTGATCACGGCGTTCATAGAGCGTTGGCGACAGGAGACCCATACCTTCCATCTGACTATCGGGGAGGCTACTGTTACTTTGCAGGACGTTTCTATACTATTAGGACTACCTGTCGATGGCCATCCTATCATCTGACGGGAGGTTCGGAGTACTATGCAAGAGTGGCAGGACTTGTGTGTCCAGTTGTTAGGTGTGGCCCCACCCCCAGAGTAGTTAGATAGGGGCATGTTCAGATTACATGGCTCCGTGACACTTTCCAGGCCCTTCCAGTTGGAGCTGATGATGTTACTGTACAGCGGCACGCACGTGCATACATACTTCGCCTGATTGGGGGGGGTGCTGATGTCAGATTTATCCCAGACTCTTGTCAGATTGTCATACCTTCCATTTCTGGAGGACTTAGACGCAGCAAGGAGATATAGCTGGGGCAGTGCCACCTTAGCTATGCTGTATACGTCGATGTGCCGGGCGACGAAGCCAGACGGGAAGCAGATAGCAAGCACACTACTTTTGTTGCAGGTTCAATAACTTTGCACTTTATCCAGTATGCCGTAATGTTTTATTTTTATTTCATTTACTATTTGTGTTAACATTGAACTTTATTCAGATATGGGTTTGGGAGAGATTCCCGCGCATGTGCCCTAGTCGTAGAGATCAGCCTACTAATGGCCAGCAGCCCTTGGATATAGATGGGGTACAATTACTCGGTGGCCCGTGGGGAGCTAGGTATGTACGTAATAGTTATTTATGTTTACCTTTATATCTTCAGTCATTAAACATAGTTTTCATATTATGTACACATATCTATCAGGTGGAGATCGAGATATCATACAGACATATTGCCGACCCATGTTGTCCGTGTATATCGCGACCAGTTGGACCGCTTGAGGCCGGACGAGGTATGAATACTCTTTAGCTATATTTATGTTTAGTTTTTTGGTTCATATATTTCAATTAGTAATGGGTACCACATTTTTATATGTTTGTAGTTCACATGGAGGCCATATGATGCTATCATCGATTCACTTCCGGATTATTGTCGAGCTGGGAGCGATATCTGGATGACTCGATCCCCATTATTGTGCTTTGAGGTCGTAGAGTGTCATCTACCTAATCGTATATGCCGACAGTTTGGTTTCAGACAGTTCATTCCACAGGCTCATAACACATCTCCTGACTTACATAATTTAGATGGGCGTGGGAGACATAACACCGATTGGATGGAGTATCATATACAGTACATACAGTGATGGCAGCAGTGCCACGATCATATTGTAGTTGGGGTTCCTATTGCTGGAGACATGCGATATGACGATCCATATATGCAGTGGTATCGCCGTATCACACGCCCATTAGTGGGCAATCCAGCTCACCTCCCAGATCGAGGCTACCTGGAGGTTGGGTCTACGGTAGAGATTATGGTTAGTAGTTTTTTACGTAATACGGTTTTTCAAAGCAAATATGAATTGGTAAAGGGACATAAAAATTATGCTTCATTTTGCAGACCTGTCATTTCACGACCGTGCATCATCTTATAGATTGTGCTATATATGGGTTTGGGACTGAGCCGGCACTAGAGGACATGTATAGGGCTCGTGACTTGTGTACCAAATCACTAGACATATTACGTGAGCAGCAGCACATATCGCAGGCCCAACCATCAGTTTCGCAGGCCCAGCCCTCAGTTGCCCAGCCATCAGTTTCGCAGGCCCAGCCCTTAGTTGCCCAGCCATCAGTTTCGCAGGCCCAGCCCTCAGTTGGCCAGCCATCAGTTTTGTAGACCCAGCCCTCAGTTTCGCAGGCACAGCACTCAGTTGGCCAGCCAGCCTCGATCTAGACACCTACATCACATGTCACACCAAGTATGCCAGTATATACATATCATAGTGACCCTCGATATGTACCCTCATCATCATATGCGACCAGTTGCGAGGTGAGACCTCGTCGCACTGCACCCCGCCACGACGTTTCTCCTATTTTTTATGACCAACGATCTGGTTCCTCTCCCGTCGGAGATGATATGGGATTTCATGCATTTTTCGATCCATTGTTACTTGAAGGGTACCGTATAGAGACGCCTTTCATGGACACCCAGGGTCACGGTCCATCTACTGTGCCATCCGAGACTACACATCCCATACTGCCATCACAGGTAGATGGGTAATCTCAGCTCACTCAGGTTAGCAGTGGGCCTCCTATTGATATAGTCGACGTGGGCCCTACTATTGACCCACATCAGCATATACCTCCTGAGGGCGTTTCACAGATCACCCAGGCAGAGTCATCTCAGTCGAGACTACGTAATATCACACGGGTCTTTACCCGTAAGTCAAGACGAGAGAGGAGGCCACCCCCATGTGGTTAAGGTGGTCATGTATAGTACTTGATGGTATGAGTTTTGTATTGGGTACATTTTCAGGAAGTTCTCGAACATTTGTTGATGTAATCGAATATTATGGTTATTTCTGGTATCCCGTGTTTATGGATGTATCAAATTTTGTAGTTCATACGTTTTTGTATCAAATTTTTATAAGCGTGGATTAGCTTCACGTGAAGGCATGTCCTAAACCCTTCACGTGAAGGCTGCACGAGGTGATGCGTCATTTCAATATAAAGTGTGCATTAGCTTCACGTATAGGCATGTCCTGAACTCTTCACGTGAAGGCTGCACGAGGTGATGCGTCATTTCAATATAAAGCGTGCATTAGCTTCACGTGAAGGCATGTCCTGAACCCTTCACGTGAAGGCTGCACAAAAGTCTTGTTTCACATCCCAATGAATTCACGTGAACCATTTACTCATGCATTGTATTGTATTACCTATATATATGTCATGCCATTACAAAAACAAGTGTTAAACCATACACACTTCCTACCATGCCGAAACGAAAAGGATTATTTGGAGCATCGTGTAGTCATTCGGCTCGAAGCGGCGACACAGATGAAAACCAATCCTCACCCATCCATATGGTGCATACATACATGGACCCAGTCGGTAACAAATGGTATGGCCGAAAGCGTTATTTTCTTAACAAACCAATCCTAATGCACGATACGATGGGTCTGGTCAGCTACATCTTCATTGGTGATGCGTCTTTAGGTCCACCCCACGGGGTGACTGACTCCCAATGCATAAGGTCGCCGTGGGAAGACTTGTTCGATAAATGGTGTGAACAAGAGATGTATTGCCGATGGCATGGCCTTCATGTCCCAAAGGCCCGTTCAGCTAAGTTGTTCAATAGATGATCAGGTAACAGTAAGGTCATAAAAGCACTTGAACGCGAGATTGATCAAATGCAACTAAGGTTGGATAGATATCATTTTACACAGCAAGCGAAGGAACATTGTGGTGATCCAACACAACGAATATTAGAAACCGTTGAAGATTCATTGCTAGTTTCTAACCCAGAACTTTCAGACTTCTCAGAAGAAGAAGGTGACGATGACTTTCAAAACTATCTACCAAGTAGTCTTACCGTTGTTGGCAAACCACTATGTTGTTATGAACATGGTCCATAAAGCTTGGTGTACTTTTTATTTCAGTATAATGTAAAATCAGTTATTATGTTTTCATATCATATATATATATATGAGCTTGGATTATATTTGGCATTGCGGAACTTATGAACATGGTCCGTTTTGAAAGTTATGCAAAGTTTTAGAATTTCGGCACTTATATTTTCGGAGTTAGTCCAACTCGGCAATTAGGGTACCGAAATGGCGAGAAAGGCTCTCGGGAGCGCGAAACTTGACGAGAGGCACCGGTGTGACACGAGTGAAGTGTGGGAGTTGACGGCACGTCAATCGGGTTCCCAGTTTGGAAGTTATGCAAAGTTGCGGAATTCCGGAACTTATATTTTTGAAGTTATGCCAACTCGGCCATTGGGGTACCGAAATGGCGAGAAAGGCTCCGGGGAGCGCGAAACTTGACGAGAGGCACCGGTGTGACACGAGTGACGTGTGGGAGTTGACAGCACGTCAATCGGGTTCCCGGTTTGGAAGTTATGCAAAGTTTTGGAATTTCGAAACTTATGTTTTTGGAGTTATGCCGACTCCGCCATTGGGGTACCGAAATGGCGAGAAAGGCTCCGGGGAGCGCGAAACTTGGCAAGAGGTACCGATGTGACATGAGTGACGTATGGGAGTTGACGGCACGTCAATCGGGTTCCCGGTTTGGAAGTTATGCAAAGTTTTGAAATTCCAGAACTTATATTTTCGGAGTTATGCCGACTCGGCCATTAGGGTACCGAAATGGCGAGAAAGGCTCCGAGGAGCGTGAAACTTGGCGAGAGGAATCGGTGTGACACAAGTGACGTGTGGGAGTTGACGGCACGTCAATCGGGTTCCCGGTTTGGAAGTTATGCAAAGTTTTGGAATTCCGAAACTTATGTTTTCGAAGTTATGCCGACTCGGCCATTGGGGTACCGAAATGGCGAGAAAGGCTTCGGGGAGCGCGAAACTTAGTGAGAGGCACCGGTGTGACACGAGTGACGTGTGGGAGTTGACGGCACGTCAATCGGGTTCCCGGTTTGAAAGTTATGCAAAGTTTCGGAATTCCGAAACTTATGTTTTCGGAGTTATGCCGACTCAGCCATTGGGGTACCGAAATGGCGAGAAAGGCTCCGGGGAGCACGAAACTTGGCGAGAGGCACCGATGTGACACGAGTGACGTGTGGGAGTTGGCGGCACGTCAATCGGGTTCCCGGTTTGGAAGTTATGCAAAGTTTCAGAATTCCGGAACTTATGTTTTCTAAGTTATGCCGACTCGGCCATTAGGGTACCGAAATGGCGAGAAAGGCTCCGGGAAGCACGAAACTTGGCGAGAGGCACTGGTGTGACACGAGTGACGTGTGGGAGTTGACGACACGTCAATCGGGTTCTCGGTTTGGAAGTTATGCAAAGTTTCGGAATTCCGGAACTTATGTTTTCGGAGTTATGTCGACTCGGCCATTGGGGTACCGAAATGGCAAGAAAGGCTTCGGGGAGTGCGAAACTTGGCAAGAGGCACCGGTGTGACACGAGTGACGTGAGGGATTTGACGGCACGTCAATCGGGTTTCCGGTTTGGAAGTTATGCAAAGTTTCAGAATTCTGAAACTTATGTTTTCGGAGTTATGCCAACTCGGCCATTGGAGTACCGAAATGGCAAGAACGGCTCCGGGGAGTGCAAAACTTGGCGAGAGGCACCGGTGTGACACGAATGACGTGTGGGATTTGACGGCACGTCAATCGGGTTCCCGGTTTGGAAGTTATGCAAAGTTTCAGAATTTCAGAACTTATGTTTTCAGAGTTATGCCAACTTGGCCATTGGGGTTCCGAAATGGAAAGAAAGGCTTCGGGGAGTATGAAACTTGGCGAGAGGCACCGGTGTGACACGAGTGACGTGTGGGAGTTGACGGCACGTCAATCGGGTTCCCGGTTTGGAAGTTATGCAAAGTTTCGGAATTCCGGAACTTATGTTTTCGGATTTATGTCGACTCGGCCATTGGGGTACCGAAATGGCGAGAAAGGCTCCGGGGAGCACGAAACTTGGCGAGAGGCACCGGTGTGACACGAGTGACGTGCGGGAGTTGATGGCATGTCAATCGGGTTCCCGGTTTGGAAGTTATGTAAAGTTTCAGAATTTCGGAACTTATGTTTTCGGAGTTATGCTGACTCGGCCATTAGGGTACCGAAATGGTGAGAAAGGCTCTGGGGAGCGCGAAACTTGGTAAGAGGCACCGGTGTGACATGAGTGACGTGTGGGAGTTGACGGCACGTCAATCGAGTTCTCGGTTTGGAAGTTATGCAAAGTTTCGAAATTTCGAAACTTATGTTGTCGGAGTTATGCCAACTCAGCCATTGGGGTACCGAAATGGCAAGAAAGGCTCCGGGGAGCGCGAAACTTGACGAGAGGCACCGGTGTGACATGAGTGACGTGTGGGAGTTGACGGCACGTCAATCGGGTTCCCGGTTTGGAAGTTATGCAAAGTTTTGGAATTCCGGAACTTATGTTTTCGAAGTTATGCCGACTCGGCCATTGGGGTACCAAAATGGCGAGAAAGGCTCCGGGGAGCATGAAACTTGGCAAGAGGCACCGGTGTGACACGAGTGACGTGTGGGATTTCACGGCACATCAATCGAGTTCCCGGTTTGGAAGTTATGCAAAGTTTCGGAATTCCGGAACTTATTTTTTCGGAGTTATGCCAACTCGGCAATTGGGGTACCGAAATGGCAAGAAAGGCTCCGGGGAGCGCGAAACTTGGTGAGAGGCACCGGTGTGACACGAGTGACGTGTGGGAGTTGACGGCACGTTAATCGGGTTCCCGGTTTGGAAGTTATGGGTTTTGAATTGCCTGGGGGAATTACTGATATGATTGCTGATATGAAAACATTAAAACCGCCAATTCAATTGGCGTTTAACTTGGGTTTGAGCAAAAACTTAAAACACAGCACACCTGTGGAAATATGTTTATAAACAACCTGAGTCAGGGAAAAAGTCCGCAAGGAAATATTGTATGACCTAACCCTAAATAATAACTTGCTTCAGACCATTCTACTAATATTGGCGTATCACTTAAAATCAGTACTCTCAATGCCGGAAATACCATCCTTGCTGTAGTATTTCTGTTGTCATCATCAATAGCATTAGCACTATAGAATTCAAAGCTCGAGGATTAAATTGAACATGAGTCTACTCACATCCATAGACAGTCCAATGGCAATAGCATGTATAAGTCGGGCTCGGGACTCATCAATCTCACTCAAATGAGAGGTGCAAAGAAAAAAGTCA
>CM065387.1:40190000-40330000 GCA_033060915.1 Euryodendron excelsum | reverse complement strand
TACAAGATGGGCTGCTGGTTGACAAAGTGCTCAGCTCACTTTACAAAGAACTCCTCACCGAGCTCTTCAATTCCCAAGTGGTTTTGTCCAAGCTCCACTCAAACTTTACAAGAGTTTTGCTTTACACAATAGAACTCTCAAACTCTCAAATACAAGTGTATAGGAGTATATAACTCACATACAAACTCTCTAGCAAGAGTAGATTTACAATCAAAGCTCACAAGAATAAACCAGGAAGAATGTTCAGGAATATCAGGTAGATCAGTGATTCTTGTCTCTTGTTGTTTTTTCCTCTTGATTCTTGTATATAAATGCAGTTGGAGGATAGTATATATACCCTTGCATTCATTCCATCCGTTGGAGGTGGTTGGGTATCATTAATGCGCGTCTAGTCCGTTATAACGTTAAGAAAAATAGCCGTTATAACAGAGGGAGTCGGCTCTAGGTCTGTGGAGTCGACACTTTTTGCTTCTGTATTTAACAGACGATGTTCACTGAGTTCATGAGTCCCCTCTTCATGTCGATGAGGCAACTCCTCGTTCATTTGTCTTCTTCATCTTAGGCTACTGCTGTCATGAGGCGACACTTCATCTTCAGGTGTCCGCTCATTGATCATTTAAACTTCAAGCCTTTTTACTTCTGAT
The DNA here is from genome assembly GCA_033060915.1 of Euryodendron excelsum. Taxonomy (NCBI): domain Eukaryota; kingdom Viridiplantae; phylum Streptophyta; class Magnoliopsida; order Ericales; family Pentaphylacaceae; genus Euryodendron; species Euryodendron excelsum. The sequence continues at coordinate 40,329,356 of CM065387.1, read as the reverse complement.
GGCAGGTGGCGACACTTCGCCTTCATGTATCCGCTCATTGATCATCTTATCTTCAAGCCTTGGCGTCTGTCTCTATGAGGCGACACTTCATTACAATGTGTCCACTCATTGCCTACTTGGTCTCCAGGTTTTTTGCTTCTATGTGCAAGAGGCGACACCTCATTTCCATGAGTCCCCTCTTTGTTCAATTTGTCTCCAGACCTTTTTGCGTCTGTGATCAGGAAGCGACTCCTCATTTCCATGAGTCCCCTCATTGCCCAGAATTCAACTTTCAGATTTCTATTGATCAACCTTATCAAAGCACTGGTACAAGAACTTCAAGGAGTATGTCTTTGGGGTATGATGATCAATCAAATCTTCCTAACTCATCAGAGTTAACGTCTATTCAATTTTGGATTGAATCAATCATTGGATGCTGATCTTCTTCTTAAATCTCAAACTGTCAAAGCTTCATTTGATCAAAGCTAAACTTTTCTTCTTCATTTGCAAAGCTCTTTCTATCATTATAGGATATCTTCTTCAATGCCAATCTTCCTCAATTGTGTGAAGCTTCACAATGCTTCAAATCTGATTTGCTTTCTTTGATAGCAATTCTTCATTCTTCATTAAAGATCACTTTACTAAGACCATTGCAGACTTGATGAAATCTATTCACACATCTAATCTTCATTGATCCTTTACATTGTAGAAGAATACTTCACTTGGATTTCATGTAGAGATCAGATATTCATTGTGAGTCATCTTCTCAGCAACTTCAATCACATTGTCTTGAATTGGTCTTTAGCATACCAGATGAAATCATCTCTTGAGCATTTTCCAAATTCTTCAACAACCAAAACATCTTCAACTGAGCATTGCACTTCTTCAACTAATCTTTGCATATTCTAATGAAGTCTTTAGTCTGGTCCAAATCAATCTTCATTGAAACTATGCATACTTGAAAGAAGCTTTAATTGAACACCTTCAATCTCTTCGAATGTAAGATATTTGCTTGAAGTAGAGATAGGTATCTTTTTCCAGTTTGATTCATTGCATAGCCCTTTGAATTCATTGTTTGCTTCTTGAACTTGTTGTGCATTCTTCTTGACATGTATTAGACTTAAGATTCAACTTTAAGTCTTAGTTATGAGCTTTGTTAATTTGCACACTAACTAGATTCATTAGTAACATAATACAAGGTTTAGTTATCATCAAAATCAACATGGGAATTAACCTTGAGTCAACAAGGATCAACCTTAACTCAACACTAGAAAGTCTAGATAGATTATTAAAATTTATATAGCCAAGTCTTTGATGCGACAGCTCAGTCTTATCTAGTTTAGCAAAATTGTAAGTAATACCACTATCTCAGGTGATCCCATAGCAATTGTCAGGAGTGTGCACACCTTTCATAACACAAGTACCCTTTTTATAAAAAATAGAGCATTCAGTTTTAGAAAATTGTACTTGATATTGTGCGTCACATAGTTGACTGATGCTTATGAGATTAGCCTTTAAGCCCTCAACTAGCAGTACATTATTGAGGTTTACTAAACCTCCATCACATTTAGTCACAGTGTCAAAATAGGCTCTATTACCATATATATGCCTCGAGCAGCCACTGTTTAGATACCACATATTAGAACTGTGAGCCTTCAGGGTAGTGTGGACAATATATCCTCTCAGGTCATTTTTCCTTATCCATACCGTCTTTGGATTAACATTTGGCTGCTTTGGCAGTGACTGGTGATTAGGCTTTTAACTGTTCCTGTACGTATGTTTAACTATAGAACTTGTCATATAGTTTCCACTATGTTGAGGCTGAGCATGTTTTTGAAAATCATGTTTAGTAAAATTCCTTTGTTCAACCAACACAATAAACCTATTAGACATCTGACCATTGTATGATCTACTTAGGTGTTGAGAGTTACGAGTTTGAATATAATCCACATGTAATCCATATAATTTATGATATTATGGCCTAATGTGACCTCTTATACCACAGTAGTGACAAATAAGTATAAAATAAGAAAGATTACCTTGACTTTGAGGAGAATTATACCTTTCTTTACAAATAAGTATTGATGTTCCTTTGACTTTGAAAGTTTGGCCTCATACCCAATACCATGTTTATCCCAAGAATGCTTCTAATTCAAACACACTTTCTCTACCGTGGATGCACTAGCCTTGTACTTCTTGAAGGTCAGATTAGACTTAGAAAGATTAGCTTTAAGTTTTAGAATTTTTTCTTCAAAAACCTTCTTAAACCCATCCCTATCAAATGTATCTTTCTCAAAAAACTTCACTTTGTCATTCAGAGTTGTTTGATATTTTTTCAACTAACTAATCTCTGCTTGAGCATCAACATTCATCTTTTTTAAGGAATCAACTTTTTCTAGAGCCTTATTCAACTCTCTCACCTAGTTTGACATTCACATTGGTAAGTTTGTATGACTATTTGTACAGTTGATAATATGCTCACTACAGTTTACTTTTATCTTCATCGTCTGATTCATCCTCATTTTACTTGAGAGATTCCACTGTACCATCTAATTCATCTAATTTTTTCATTTCAGGGATCTTAGATGTAGCTTCGGTTAACTCAGAAGCAGATACTATGAGTGCTGTGAAATTGTCGGACTCATCATCTTTGTTCGATTCCTCTTCCTTAGTGGAATAACTCCATGTGACTGTTAAAACTTTGCTTCCCTTGTTTTTCTTTTTGTTTGGACAATCTGTAGCAATATGCCCAAAGCCATGACATTTGAAGGATTGTTTTTGGTCAGATTTATCAGATGGCTTCCTTACAAACTTCATTTTGTCGAAAGGTTTTCCTTTAGTTTTATCAAATGAGGAAGATTGATCTTGTTGCCATTTATTGAAATTTTTTTAAAACTTTTTGACAAACAAGGCCATCTCCTCCATACCCATATCAGAATCAATATCATCAACCTCATTAATTCTTTCCTTAATAGAATTTAAGGCAACACCTTTTTTCTTTTATGGTTGATGAAAATTTGCTTCAAAGGTTTGTAAAGGTCCCACTAAGTCTTTTACTTTCAAGGCATCAACATCCATACTTTCCTCTATGACTGTAAACTTGACTTGAAATCTCTCAAGTAAAGACCTCAGGATTTTTCAAAAAACTGTTGAAGAAGAGATTTGTTCACCAAGGTTGAAACTTGAGTTGACAATGTCACTTAGTTTAAAATAAAATTGATCAAATATTTCATCGTCTTCCATTCTCAAAGTTTCAAAGGTAGTTTTCAATCGCTAAAGCCTAGCAATTTTTACAGTGGTAGTACACTCATGGGTGATCTACAAAATATCCCATGCTTCTTTAGCAAGTTCACCATATGAGATTCTACAAAACTCTTTAGTTGTGACCCCATTATAGATAACATTTATTGTTTTACTGTTCCATCCACATTCCTCATAATCGACTTTATCCCAAGCTATAATAGCTTTTGAGATAGTCATTTTACCAGTAGTGACTGTGGGTGGAGTTCAACCATTAACAACTATCTGGCATACACGTTCATCTATAGATTTAAGAAAAACCCTTATTTATGCTTTCCAATAGGGATAGCTGGTCCCATCAAGCAATGGGGGTTGAGAGGTAGAACTACTTTTCTTTGGCCAATCCATAGGCATAGGCAATTAGAACCTCATTCTTTTAGTAAATCAAAAACGATTTTGAGTGTCTCGCTTTAATACCAATTGAAAAACCTAACCTCAGTCTATGGTTTGTATAGGAGACAAAACTCTACAATATTAGGTCAAGATGTAATGGCAATGAGCAACATTGTATACTTCCAAACATAAAAAAAGAACAAACCATTCAATCAGAAACACACCAGTCTTTTGCCATGGAAACCCTTTAATGGGAGAAAAATCACATGTCTTCTTTGTCGGATAAAGATCATGCACTATTTGTAGTTCAGACGGTTACAAGACTCTTTACAATAAAAACCTATCAACTCCTTAATCTAATGATTGTCTGGATTTTGCTCATATCTATGATTTACCGTCACCGTGCTTGATCATTGTTCAGATCCTCTTAGAACGGATTTGGCGCCTTGAACTCCTTCAAGATTCTCAATCTCTTCAATTGCGTTGAAGAAGATCATTGCTAAGATATGTTATAAGCTCTTGGGAAGATGAAAAACATTTCTCTCTAAGTATTTTTGATAGCCGCGGCTCAGATCAGGTTTGAGAAAGTGTGCTGGGCTTTAAATAGTCGCAAAAACCCTCGTGGCGCAATTCCTGAGAATCCAGATTTTGCACACCTCGATCCTGCGAGGATCCTGTGAGGTGCTACTCGGTCCTTTGAGTACCCACGAGGATCCCGCGAACTCAATCCTAGATTTCTGGTGTGCTCACTATTTTTGCCCATAACATCTCGCGACATCCAGCGAGATCATTTTCAATTTGCATGCCCACTGTTTTTACACTTGACATCCCGTAACATCTCTTGAGGATCCTGCGAGGTCTTGATTTGCAATCAGAGCACTGTTTTTGCCCTCAAGATCCCTCGAAATGCATTGACATCTCTTAAAGTCCTCTTCTTAAGCCAATATGTATCATACAAGACTCTCTTAGCACGAGCTTTGCATGAATAAGCTTCAAATTCTTTCTAAATGCTTGTGATTGATAACTCGAATCCTCAAATTACATCAAACAAGACTTGTCATGAAATTTAGCCAATTACATAACCTTACACTTTTTGTTGAATTCTAAAATCTATACAGAAACCAACTAATCAGGATGTAGAAGGCCGAGTTAAGGAACTAAAAGGCGAGGTACGAAAGATGCTAACTAATGCAAGAGGCAAACGTTCGGAAGAACTGATCCTCATTGATACCCTCCAATGCCTTGGCGTGGCTTATGATTTTGAAAACGAGATCGAGGAGGTGCTGCAACCAATTTACAACTCACAAGTCAATTACGATGCTGATGGTGTTGATGATCTCTATATGGTTGTTCTCAAATTCCGACTCCTTAGGCAACAAGGCTATCATGTGTCTTCTGGTAAGTTTGCAAACATTATTAGTTGCTTGGTAACAATATTTTAGTTCATCAAAAATGTGTTTCTCATATGTTTTTTGCCCCCTCCAGATTGCTTTAGAAAGTTCAAGGATGAGAAAGGTGAGTTCAAGGCAACTTTGACGGAAAATGCAAAAGCTTTTCTATGCTTATATGAGGCATCACTTGTAAGAATTCAAGGGAAAGACATATTTGAAGAAGTGGTGAAATTCTCAAGCAAGCACTTGAAATCTATGTTACCCAATCTAAACTATTCTTTCAGTGAGCAAGTTAAACATTCCCTACAAGTACCTCCGCACAAAAGAATGTCAAGATTAGCGGCCACGCAATATATCCTTCTCTACCAAGCTGATGTAGCGTGACATGCTATTTTGCTAGAACTAGCAATGGTAGATTTCAATCTACTATAGAAGTTGCACTAGAGAGAATTAAGTGACATCTCAAGGTGAGTTTGTTTATCAGCTATGGTTACCTCATAAATCTTCACATGTTATTGATATTCCTTGTGAAGTTATACAACTAGTCATTGTTATTGCTCTCATTTGTTTTACAAACTCAATATTACCTTTGTTAATAATCGAATTTTTCAGGTGGTGGAAAGAGATTGACATTACGTTTTTGATGAACATTGTTACTGAGCAACTAATAATGTTTGCAAACTTACCAAAAGACACATGATAGCCTTGTTGCCTGAGGAGTTAGAATTTGAGAGCAATCATATCGAGATCATCATCACCATCAACATCGTAATTGACATGTGAGTTATAAATTGATTGCAACGCCTCCTTGATCTCATTTTCAAAATCGTAAGCCATGCTAATGCGTTGGATGATATCAATGAGGATCAGTTCTTCCGAACGTTTGCCTCTTGCACTAGTTAGCATCTTTCGTACCTCGCCTTTTAGTTCCTTAACTCGACCTTCTATATCCTGATCAGTTGGTTTCTGTATAGATTTTAGAATTCAACGAAAAGCATCTATGAGAGTTAGAAAGATCACCCATGATAATTAATGCTAGCGATCTACATTTGCAATTAATGTCATTTGTTTATTATTAGAATGATATAAACTAATGCTGATGCACTTACTAGGTCCTGATGATTATCAGTAGTGTAATTGAGGAAGTGATCGCCCCAGATGCCAGAATGGTAATCTGTTGATCGTCGAACCACCTAATCTTTATCGCAAATGCTTTGAGCAGTGTTGAATAATTATTTCATGAAACTACATTTATTTCAAAACCTTCATTTTGTTTATTCTCTTTCTAACATGATTTCTAGTTTTAGGAATTCTTGGAGTGTTGACAAGAATGTTATGTGGAGCACCAAACCTTTAACAACTTGCTAGGCATTGCAATATATAGTTCTATATAGAATGATGAGGTGAGGCATAACATCTTCAACTCATAGAGAAGACTTCCTCTACTCATTTATAAATTGGTTACATAGTCCAACTTATTCAAAATTGCTTCTTTTTTTTCCTTTTTTTTTTTTCCAGACTAAACTCTCAATTTGTACTTGGGGACTATTATTTCTTATGATCAGAATCGGATTCTTATGACAGCTCCTAGACACAATTGCTAATTCTAGCTTTGAGGTTGTGTTTCTGTTTGTCAATTGTGTTTAGTTTTGGCTTTGTTGTTGCAAAAATCCAATGACAATCAAAACTTAAAAAAAAAAAAAAGACAACTAGAGTATGACTCATATGAGTGAAGTAGTTTTGCTAAAATCATTACACTTTGCCAATGATAAAAATCAATAATTCTTATTACGATATAACATGAATCTAAAATTGATTGAGTTTGTCATATTTTGACCAGTTAATGAAGTTAAAAAGTCAAAATGTTCAGTATATCATGTAGTGAGTTCCACACTATGGGGATGTTGGCCTAAGAGTGCAACCCAAGATGGGGGGTGAATTGGGTTTTACAAATAATCACCAATAATTTTAACTAAAAATTATTTAAACAATTTAATTAATCAATCTAATAATAGAATCTAAGTGTGTGTGCAATGTGTTTAAGCAATCTCAAATAATCAATGAAAAGCACAGCACAAAATGAACACAAAGATTTATTAAGGTTCAGCCACAACTTGTGACCTACATCTTTACCCTCAAGACCCCCTTGAAAGCTCTTCCACTATACAATCAATAATTACAAAGTAGGTGCTAGTTGATCCAGTGTCCAGCTCACTTCTCACATTAGCTTTTTCTAAGCTCTCAAATCTCCCAAGTGATTTTGTCTAACCTTCACTCAAACTTACAAGTGTTTTTCCCAAGCTAAATTCAAATTTACAAATGTTTTTTTCAAGCTACATTCAAACTTACAAATGTTTTTCCCACGCTACACTCAAACTTAGAGGTTTACAAACTCACCCAAATGGAATGAATAAGGTTTACACAAAGTATCTATCTCAAAGAGTGGATAGAATCAGTGTCTATCAGTAAAACCTCAATGTATCAGCAAAGCAACAGTAGCAGCTAGGGTTTATGCCTTCAAATTCGTTTTGTTGTACTTGTGTATCTCTTATGCATGTATATATGCTATGGGGGTCATATATATATGCCCTAGCTTCGATTCTAGCCGTTGGTGGTAGTGGATGCTCCATTAAACGCGAAAACGGCAGAGTATAACATTCAAAATTATAGCCGTTACAGTGGCATGTGTTAACCCCTAGACTGCAAGCATCGACACCTTGTTGCTCTGAACATTATTTTGTTAGCAATCTGCCTCCATGTGTCGACTCTTGAGGATTCAAGTGTTGACTCCCTCAAGTTTTAGCATATATCTCCAAGGCACTGTCTCAATGTGTCGACTCTTCTGGGCTCATGTGTTGACTTTTTAAAGGCTTTTTCAAAGTCGTGCAATCTGTCTTGATGTGTCGACACTTCGGGGCTCGTGTGTTGACTCTTCTGATGCTTTATCAAAGTCGTGCACTCTGTCTTTATGTGTCGAATCTTGTAATCTCATGCGTCGACCCTTCTAATGACTTATCACGACTCTTGTAATCTCATATGTTGACTTTTCTAATGACTTATCAAAGTCGTGCGCTCTGTTTTCATGTGTTGACTTTTTTGATGACTTGTCAAAGTCGTTCTCACTGTCTCAATGTGTCGACTCTTGATGGTCTATGTGTCGATACCTAATAAGCTAAGTGTCGACTCTTGGAATGAATGTGTCGACTCTTGCCAATACAAATGCTTAGGTTCAAGTTACTGACTTCATGTGTGGACCTTTAAAGATCTAAGTGCCGACTCTTGATAGTTTCATAGGCTTCATTATGCAAGACTTCTTCAACCTTCTTCCAATCCTTCAAGCACTTCATTGATATACTAGATTAGGCTTCTAAGGCTTGAAATGACTTCTTCAATGCATGTGGTTTTTCAAGAGCTTCTTCATGGCTTCTTTTGATTTATTGAGACTTCAGTAAATTCTTCAAAAGTGCTTCCAATAGTTGTGATATTCACTTCTCTTGATCTTGAACACCTTCAATCTTTTCGAGATGCAATCAATGCAATTTGATTAAATCTAGGACTCTTGAATCAACATTAATTCTTCTATTGATCTAAGCCTTCTTCAAAATCTTCAAAAAAGGTTCCAAGACTTGAGAGCTCTTTTCTACAGCTGAGCTTTTATGCTTCTTTGAATATGATGCAGCGGGATCACAAAGAACAAGATAATTAACCCTAATCCGTTGATTCACCACGAATACCGGATTAAGATTCTTCCTTTAACCTGTTGATTCACTTTGAAAACTAGGCTTAAGAGCATTAAACGCTCGTTGATTTGCAGAAAATACCGAACGATTGGAAGATGTGCAAAATCGCACACAAAGTTTATTAATATCAAAAAGCTGCAGAAAATACTTTAAACGAGAGTATAAATAGTGGTACAAAACCCTAGGGCCTGGGACAAACCGGGTTAATAAGGAAAACTGATGGAAAACCCAAAAAAAATAAGCCGAAAACATTAAACGAGCCCAAACTCTTACTTAGGAGCGTTTTTTCACTTTTTTCTTGACCGGGAAATCATTTTATATTGTACCCTTTCTCCAGCTCGTCGCTAGCTTTTCGAAAACATATTATAATAAGAAAATGGAGTTACGGATCAAAAGTTATGGTTGATTAAAGTTTACCGACCACCAGTCCGCGTGCCGCGCGGGCATAACAGTGCCCCCAGGTCTCCAAGTAATCTTCTGCTATGCTATCCGCATTAGAATATCTCCAATCTCTTTGCTTGATCTTTATCAACTTGATTTCTTCTAGAATTCTTCAATCAATATAGTTTGTTCTATCAATTCAAGGTGTCAACACACTTATCAAATATTCTTGGCAAGCTTCATTAATTCTTCAATATATTCAATTTTCAAGTCATAGTCTAATTAATGCACGATATTATCTACACACTAAGTAAATTAATTAGACATTTAAACAAAATTTTGTTACCATCAAAATCAAAGCATGGAGTCAACAGGGGATACATTTGACATGTCTTTTCATAATTTTAGATTTTCAGGAGGAATAAAACTTCATTGATAGTATTTGAAAAACTGTAGATCCATAAGGCTTAAAAATACAATTTAGAAAGTAGAGTAACTCAATAATGTTTAATGATAAATGATTATTCTATTGAGCATGAATCTAAATGTTATAAAATATTTTTGGGTTAATTATATTTGCACCCCGGTACTTTACACTAAATCACACTTCAAAACCTTCATTTTCAATTGAAACAATTAAACCTTACACTCCTAATTTGTTGCATTGTCAACTAATTATTTGGAAAATTGACAAAAAAATTTGCATATGTTAACAACATGTCCTTTTTCAAGGGATAAATATGTAAAATCTAACCATTTTTCATTCCAAAGTCTTACTTATATTACACGTGAATTGAATTCAGAGTTTTTACGTAAAACCTAATTACATTATTTACATTACAAAGTTGATTATACTCATTATTTTGGAGTAATTTAAGAGGAATTTGTTGTAGATTATTACAATGAAATATGATTATTATAAATCTTTGTCCCTTGGAAAAGGTAATCTGCTTGTCCTTTGCTAATTTTTTGGCTATTTTTTGAATGAAAACTTGTAGAAGGTTAACATAGCAAAAAATTGAAAATACGAGGGTTTAATTGTTACAATTGATAGTGAAGGCCCTAAAATGAGATTTGGTGTAAAGTGTAGAGTTGCTAAATGTAATCAACCCAATCCTGTTAGATAACAAGTTCTGAAATCAGTTAGTGGTTCCAGTCACATGCAAGACTCGATTCACAATAGATGCAAATCGTTTTTCACAAAGTGCTAGAATCCATATGACCAAAACTAATCTTGCACTAACCTTCTTTGGTCTGATTTACAATGTATAACTTGTATATAGATCTATAATCTCTTTTGTTCCAAATTAGAACAGTTTTCCTACCACTAAATGCATAATAAGTACACCCGGACTATAATATGTTGAACAGATAAAAAAATTTAGTTTTACAATTGAGTTTAGGATTATAAAAAATAATACCAGTCTGACCATATATGCTTAAAATTGTGAGGATAGATCCTACAAAAGTTATGAAAAGATAAATAAAAGAACAATAGAGTATAAGAACCATCAGTGGTAAATACATAGGGTCATAGGAGTATTGACTTGAAAGAGATGCTGGAACTTACTTGAATGATCATTGTCTCTCAACATAGTTGGACTTCGGTTCATTTCCGAAAATCTTGTATCCTTGGTGCTTCCATTCTCCAAAAGATTTTATTGCATGCTGGTGGTAGTTTGGTGGTTAGGCCTCCAAAGATGGTCTTTGAAGGCACACTTCACACTTCATTTTTTTGTTGGTGAGTAAGAGCTGTAATATTCCAGGGCAATCCCTACAAGGCTTCCAGCTCATGCTCAGGTCAGATTCCAAAGGTTGATGATGCATAGGGTATGTTGCTCACTCGGACAAGAATCCGGTGCTGACCACAAGAAATAAAAGTCCCACGGTGCAAATTGAGAGTTTAATCTGCAAACAAAGGAATTGTGAATGAATTGGACTATGTAACCGATTCATATAACCGTGGAGGCAATCTTGTCTGTGAGGTGAAAATGCTAAGCCCTACCTCCTCAAACCAAGCAAGCCGTTAAAGGTTGGTACTCTACATAACATTCTTGTCAATGCTTCAGGACAAGATCAAATACAACGGGGATTTCCTAAAATCAGAAATTATGTTAGGAAGAGAAGAAACAGAAAGATGGTTTTGAAATTAATGCAATGCAGTGAAATAACTATTCAGTAAACCCAAGACTAACTCCTAGAGACATTAGCTTACTCTATCTCTGTGGTCATGTTTCTTTCTTTTTTGTATTCTTTCCCTTTCTGTTGTTTAGTTTAGTTGCTTTTCTCTGTTTTCGTAACCTCAAATGACCCCCAAACAATTTAAAAAAAGAAAAGAAAAAGAATCACAACAAGAATATGTGTGAAGCGGGGTTGCCAAAATCATGACTCTTAGTAATCAAATTCAATATGTCTCATTGTCAGATCATTTGAATCTGGAATTGATCAAGTCCAGAAGATCTTATAATTTAAACCATATGTCCTTTTTTTTTTTTTACAAATATTTAACTGCTCAACTAGGTTTTATAGTTTTTTTTTTTTTGAATTGATGGGAGATTGCATAAGATGAAGGCTTGAAAAACCATTATCCAATTCACAGCAGCCAACAAGCAAAAACAACTCAGATATATTTTCTCATTGTTGGAGTCATCGTGCATACAGCATACACCTATAAAGACTCTACAGGCAAGGTTGAGATAAAAATCGACATTAAAATATTAAACTTGGTAATAATTCAGAATTGATCCCCAAGAATGAAGATTTTACTTACCGATTTTCAATATTGGAGTTGAGGAGGGTGATCGACTATCTTGATTGATTGGATATGAGCAATCTTGTGCCATTCTGGTCCACTTCCCCTTTCGCACCTTTTCTTGAGAAGGGGACAGTTCACAATTCTCAAAAGCCATAATTTGGTGAGGCGTTGCATTGCTTCCATTGAGGGCAGATGCATCAGATTCTTGCAATGCCATATTTCCAGAGATGCAAGAGATGAAAGGTTATCCAGCCACTCCGGCAGAGCATTCAACCCATCGAATTCACTTATTACCAAGTCAGTTGAGGCAGTGAAGTGCCGAAGTTGGTCAGGCAGAGACTTGAGCTTTGGCCACCCATATAACCCTAGACTCCTCAATGAGACCAAGTGATGATGTGGTTGCTACTCCTCTTGAGAGCTAGGGGTAGAGCCAGTAGCGTTCAGGTGCCAAAGGAAGCAATCAAGCTCTTCTGAAAACCCACCTATACTCAAACCTCCAAAGGTTGGTTAGAGAGAGTAGCCATTCTGGCCAACAGTTACAAGACCTCAATATTCCACACTCTACAATCCCTAGCATCTGAAGGGATGTGAGGCTGCAGATATCTGATGGGTTGATTCTCATTAGACTACAGCATCCATACATTTGTATAGTATCAAGAGAAGTGAGATTTTTTAGCCCGTCTGGTAAACAACTCAACTTGTCACAGCCATAAATTTGAATATTTCGAAGGCAAGTGAGACTGTCTGTTTCTTCGATGTCTGGAATAGACGTTAGATTAGAGCAATCCCATATATGTAACCTCTCAAGAGATACAAGACACCGTAACTCGTTCGGCAAACAAGACAGCTCCTGGCATCGATTAATGCTCACATATTTAAGTAGAGATCTATTGTTCTCATACAGTTAACTTCTCTATTCCCACTGGCATCAAACTCCTATGCTTTTCATCATCATCCACATAGAAGGGCCTCAAGCTATATAAATTTCCAAATTCCCTGGGAAGCTCCTCCAATAATAAACAATTCAAAATTACAAAGGTTTGTAAATTATAGAGTTTGGTGATGGAATTTGATAGCTTTTTTATGGGATTTGTTGAAATGTCAAGATATCTCTAATGTTTCAGTATCATTATTGAACTTGGCATTTCTTTAACACGAGTTCTAACCAAATGCAAAGCATGCAAGCATTTAAAGTCCTTTACCATTTCGCCAAGGACATTACCTGCTGCAAATAACGTGCGTAATTTTTGGGAACTTTCTTTCGAAATTTGTGGTACTCCTTCACGAGGAACCAATGCCAAGTGTCGAACCTCAGAAACTTCATCCACCACGCTAGACTTTAACGTTATGTGGTTTATTTTTGAAACATGTACTGCAAAATCATGTACAAGATCATGCATGCTACAACATACAATTTTATCATACTTATCTCTTTTAACATTTTAAAATAAGGACTTTCACAACAAAGTATTGAAATAATCATCACCTATATCCTCCATTTCCAAATTACTTTGTTGAGGAGGTGTGAGATATCCTTGGGCCATCCAAAGACAGATCATCATATCCTTGTAAATATAAGAATCCTTGGGAAGAATTGAACAATATGCAAAACATTGTTTTATAGATGATGATGGTAAATGATCAAAGCTCAACCTCAAGGCGGGTAGGATATAAATGCCATTAATTTTTTCACAGGAATTCCATGTTTGACTTCTTTCAATTGACAACCACTCTTCCAAATCCTTTTTTGATTGCATCATACCTCTCAATATCGTTGCCGCTAATGGCAAACCCCCCACTTTTTTACTAACCTTCGACCAACATCCACCAAATCTGGTGTTTCTTTTGGCCCTCCATTGGAAAATGCTATTTTCTTAAATATGATCCAAATATATGATTTAAGAGTTCTTTCAAATGATGAGTAAGAGATGAAGGCGTTTGCATGGTTTTTAAAACTACTTCACTGCGGGTAGTAACCAAGATTTTGCTTCCTCTAGCACCACTCATTCCTAACAAAGTATCTCTCATTGACTTCCATTTCTCAGAATCTTCATTCCAAACATCGTCTAGTACGAGTAAATATTTTTTTCCATTTAGCTCTTCTCGAAGCTTGTTTGTCATTGCTGCAATACTTGACATCTGAGAATTAGTTTTAGTAAGATATTCTATCATCTCATTCAATAACCTTTTGATATCAAAGTCACGAGATACGCATAGTCATATTCTTTCATCAAAACTCCTCAGCACCTTGTTATTATTGTAAACTAGTTGACCAAGGGTTGTCTTCCCGAGACCCGCCATTCCCATGATGGCGATGACAGGTAGACTTTCACCCTCATCAATTGGGCTAAGTAACATGTCTACTACTGCTCCTAGATCATTATCCCTCCCCTCAACATTTTGCTCCTCTACAAAGGGTTGTGCCCCTCAGCTTTTTGTTTATCAGAAGCATTAAAAGTTTTTTCCACTGGGTTAAGCTTAATTCTTTGGGCTTCCTTATATATTTCATCTATTCTTGAATTGATAGATTTGACCTTGTGAGCCACCTTGAGACGAAATGAAAGGGGGTTCGAAGGGGAGAAAAGGTTGCGTACCTTGTTCATCCGACTTGTTATCTCCAACTTTCTACAGAGAACTTCAACACATCATCAGCATCGTAGGCTAGGGCCTGGACTTTCTTCGACCAAAGTTCGACCAACTTCATGTTAACTTGGCGATTGTCAGCAACATCTAGCAAAGCTCGATTCATTTCTAACTTTTGACCAAGCCTTTTAATCTCTCCATTGAAACCCCATGCAAGTTTCAGCTCACCAGAAGCAAGTGAAATTAACTTCGTAAGGATCTCCTTAGCAACAGGTGCAACTAAGGACATGGCCATTGTTTCTTCTTTGCAGGTTAAACAGAAATGCTTGAAGAGTAGAAGATAATTGTCTTTGTGACACTAGAGAACTCAAGAGACTAATGGTCTCTTGCGTTCTCTAGTGTCACAAACATTCATTCGCTCATTTCCTATGTGATTGCGTAACGGAGTTTTGATCATTTATATTGTCAAAAAGGCTTTCTCAACTGATGCAGTTGCAATCGATAAGATCAATGTCAACTTCACAAGTAAATAGACTAATGGATTAACATTATCCTTTTTCGTTTGAATTCATTTTTAAACAAGCCCACCAATCCTTATCACTTTTGAAAATTGATCATTAAAACATACATATAGAATGTAGATCTCAAGTTGATAATTAAGTACCATAAGTTCAAGTGGAGAAAAATTATTAGGATAAAACTTAACAAAATATCAAATGGGTCGAGTTAAAATTTTTTTTTTCTCCAAATTTTAGGAGACAGCCGCCTACCCTTGGCCCTTAGTCGGTCCGCCCCTGTTAATATAAGGGAAAAGACAATCAGACTCAGTTGTTGGTAGCGTGTAAAGACCAAGTCTAATAATCATATTAATATGATATTGTAATACGATGTGCACACCTAGAAAAAGGAATATTGGAAATTAGTTTCGAGGTCACATTTAACACATTATCAAGTAAATAGAAAATGATACGCAACTACAAGCTTCAACATCAAGCATAATCCTATACAAGTAGAAAATTCATACCGAATTTTTTACTAGAACGATGTGGTTGGATAAGAGCCATTCACTTTAAAGACAAAACACTTATCATAACTCTTAATTATAACAATGTTACAACCATATTATTTTAGCGAAATTTTCTATTCAAATATTTTTAGAAGAATAGCATTTTCTGTTTTTTAATCATATACCTTATAACTAAAGACAACCATCATTGGTACTTCATCAATGCTGGGACAGATCATAGATGCTATAAAGACTTCCATTTGATAGGCGTGGACAACGACCAATGGGGTAGTCAACTAAAATAAGAGAAACAGAGGAGAAAGGAAAGGAAGAGAAATGAGAATATATGCTTGAAGTGCTCTGATTAATTTGTTTCATGACTTGGCACTCAAACAATCAATCGATTAGGCCTTAAAAGAAAAGAAAAAAAAAAAAAAAGGGAAGCCACTATCCACCCTTACAAATACCTTAATTTTGCTTTCTGAGAATGAGAAAGAAAGAAATGCATACTCACTACCTTTTTTATTTGCTTCTAAGAATGAAAAAGAAAGAAACGAATACTTCTTTGTTTTTTGTTTGGTTCAGATTTGAAATTGGAGTAAGAACAATCAAACATATTAATTATCATGTATGTTAATTGAAATTGGTCTTTCCCATAGTTTGTTTAACTGTATATATAGGTGTATATGATACTATGCCTATCTATTTATTTTCTACATAAGCCAAGATTATTATTCTTGGCATTGGTACTTGAAATATCAAACCGAAATGGTTGGTCACTTGGCATTGAGTCTCCTTAGAATATTGAAATATCATATCTTTCATGCGGTGAGGATTGAATCTCCTTAGAATATTAAATCTTATGCTTTGTTGTAATAAAGGGGTTAAGTAAGCTTTTTTAATGGTTAATCCAATTTTTCAAATAACATGTTTTCACAATTAGTATAATGATAAAGGTAATGAGGTATAAACACAAGTCAAGTGACTCAGTAATCTTAAAATTTTAGGCCTTAACTTTTGTGTACTTGACCTTATATAGAATAAAAAACAAGTAAACATTTTTATGCTGTTTTAATTTGAATGGTTTTAGGTATGAAATTAAAAGATTTGTTCATATTCATCTTAATCAACCTATGCTATTATAATTTTTTCTATTTATTTGAATTATCATTTCGAGAGAGTGATCAGACACATGTTAGATCACAAGTTTAAGTTGTTTGATAATTTTACGCTACACATGGAGCAAAGTTAATTTAAGCAACAGCATTAATAATGAATATATAAGAGAGTGGCCTACCTTCACCCTTTTATGGCCAAGTAAATTGATGTTCAAACTTATAGATATATTAAAAATACACCTTATAATCATTATTATATACCAATTGTTCTTTATACATTTTTTTATTGTTAGAACAAAGAAAGTGTTTTCAACATATCTAATTCATTTAGAATAATATTTAAAATTTTATTTATATGTATATATATATATATGTGTGTGTGTGTCCTCATATAAGTTAGTGAAAAATCTGTCAAAATTTTACTAAAAATCATCTTATGATTCTAATATGGTTTACTACTAATGTATATATGTATATATATATATATATGTGTGTGTGTCCACATATAAGTTAGTGAAAAATCTGTTAGGTTTATATGCAATTCCATCTCCACTTGCATATATCCATGTATGTATGTGTTACTATCTCAATAGATATTTATTTTCCATAAAGACCAAGACTAGCACTCCTATCAAGGCGAATATCAAAATGAAATTAAAATAAATATTTGGCCACCTACTTAACGCGGAAACTCTTCTGTATATTGAAATATCTTTCGTTTCATTGTGTGAGAATTGATTTGTATGTCATGCCTTTTTCAATAGGTAAGGGGTCATCTTATATTCGTAAAATTAAAATAACGAACAACCACGACTTCTCCTATCCTATATAACGAAACAAACAAAGGTTGCTTAGGCCACTTCACATCGAATCTCTTTAAAATATCATACCTTTCATTAGGTGAACCTATTCTGATTTGAATATTCATAAATGTCATTTTGATTAGGTAAGGAGTAATTTTGAATTTCTGAAATTGTTTCAGCCAAAGAGACGAATGGCGCTACTATATACAATAAACAAATATATAGCCACTTGACGTTGAATATGTATAGATGCCATTTTTGCAGCCCAGCAGTACTCTTGCTAGATTAATATTCATAGTTGGCTACTTAATTGAAAAATGTAGGTACTATAGTAGGTAGCATATAGACAAGGACACCGAGACACAAACACAAGAAGACACTACAACACAGACAAATTATTAAAAAAAAGAAAAAAAAAAGAATGAATGTCACAAAATGTCATCATGCTTATCTGGTGTCATGTTCCATTTAAATTGTGACACATGAGAAATTATTTACATAGTGGAAATTTTAAATTAAAAGACCACTATATAACTAGAATATTGCTTATAATATCTCAAAAAATACCGTCTCTATCTATAAATAAACTACCATATCACATAAACATAATGACATTGACGTTGTATGACAGTCACACTGGATAATTTTTCCTTCTTGCTCGACTTTGACGAAGAAGGTACTTGTTGCGAGTTTATTAATACGGTTACTTGGAGGGCTCCCCTTGCCCAATCCTCCCCCTCGGTCCTTTTTAGGGGCACATGCCTCCTCTGCTGGATTTAGGATTCCCCCCATTATTGGCTATTAAAAAAATAAAAAATAGGAGGATACTTTTAGAATATGTTCTAATTACATGTTTGTATACTTTAAATGATATGTTAGATAATTATATAAAGATATATTTTTTTTAAAAAAATCTATCATAAAGTACAATTACCACTTAATTTTCTTACTTATTTCGAAATGTTAGGCCATATTGACTTTTGTTAAAAAGTTGAAGAGCTTGAATAAAAAAACAGTTGAGAGATGACGTCAAAATTTGAGACAAAGTTGGAGGGAGAGAGAAAATTATTGTTTACTCTACAATATAATATAAGAAATGGGGCATTCTTACCAACACTTTGGGTCAATATTAGTATAGATAATAAAATTAAACATGAAAATTAAATTAAAATAGATATTTGGCCACTAGCCATTGAATCTCAAAATATTCAAACATCATATCTTTCATTATGTGAGGATTGAGCAATGTATAAATGACCTTTTATTAGGTAATAATTAGTAGTGTATTTATATCATTACAACATATAATCTCGACTTGAAGCTCTCAATTGCTTGAGAAGTCATCAATAAAGTCATATTAAACAAGATTGATGTCATGAAGACATGAGGTAGGTGTAAGTGCAGCTCTTAGTTTTGAAAATGTATTTGATCAAAGCTTAGGGGTGTTATTATCTTGGACATATGCGTCTAGTATTTTCCAGGGGAGAGGTGAGTTTGTGTAAAACAGGTTGCACATAAATGCTTATTATTCTCTGATATTACATGCTTATAAAAAGTGGAATGAACACGAAAAAGGACATGAAGTCTAACAAAGGTTAATTAGAAGCCTTAGATACTCTTTAATCGCAGTTTCTTTTTACCAAATCTGCCTTTTTTCTTCTACTTTCCATTTTCATCGAGAAAGCATACCACTGTGAGTACTCTAGAACAAAATTGCTGGAAGTCAGTCGATCTGCTATTAGCATTTACAAATACAATACAATGAAAAGGAAAGTTTTTCTCCATCAATTATCTCGTCTCTATGATAATTAAAAGTACATGGGTCATCAATCATTTGTACAAAATCCAACAAAAATCCCAAAATGTCATTTTCCCATTTGGGTTCCTTGGGTGGCCACAAATCCTCAAAGAATAAAGTTACAACAGTTGACATTGTCTTACTACAAAGATTGCCGGTGGTGTTCGGAAACAAAGGTGGGGGGATAGTGTTCTGCTTTCCAAAAACGATGAACTGGTAACATTCTGTATTAGCAACCTCCAGATTGCAGTCCGAATCTTAATTAGAAACCAGTGTCATCTTGAATCAGAC
This sequence comes from Euryodendron excelsum, assembly GCA_033060915.1. NCBI lineage: Eukaryota > Viridiplantae > Streptophyta > Magnoliopsida > Ericales > Pentaphylacaceae > Euryodendron > Euryodendron excelsum. The sequence continues at coordinate 40,309,878 of CM065387.1, read as the reverse complement.
TAGCCAATTATGATGCACAGTTCTTCTGTTACCATACATGCTAAGGCTTTTGTGAGAATCCTTTGATTCAATAACCGTTGTAATCTCGAATTGAACCTCCTTTTGCAAGACCTAGATTCTCCTTCTTGTGCTTCAGTCTTGATTGAGCTTTACCCAGACAGAACATGTGGAGCTCGGGGACTTGGCTGGCATCCACTGCAAGAGCCTCCCCCTACCTAAGGATGCAACATTCAACGCCAAATAATAGAACAATTATACAATGTAACAACAAAAACAAATGCCCATTAAATGCTCATACATGTAATACGTAACATGCCTTTCAAAAAAAATAGATAGCCAATCCCATGCGCTTGTTCCTGTCTCACTATCAAATGTTGAGAGGAAGAGAAAAACAAAAAATCTCAGGTATTGAAAAAGAATACAAATGATTGGTCTAAGAATTAGCGTCACCTTAGCAACAGAATGATGAGAAAAGGGTGCAATGTCAATTTAATATGAACTCAACCAATTAATAGAGTCAATGTACAAAGTAATGTTCTCTAATTACTGTGTATATGGGCCATACTTTAGCAAACACAGACATCACAAAGTTGCAGAGCAAAAAAAGGCAGCGATAGCGCTACAATTACATTTGAAAACATGCTAAGAGGATTTTCCAAAAATCATAAATGATCAAGTTTGGGAGGTGTAGTATACCATTAACGATATCCTAGAACCTCAAGCAATGCCCTGATTTTTCCTGTTGCAAACCATAGAATAAACCTTCTGAGAATCAAAAGGCAAATTTGAGAGAGAGAGAGAGAGAGAGAGAGAGAGAGAGAGAGAGAGAGAGTAAATCTGTATAATTAGAACCTGGTTTGATCTCACATAATCCATGTTTGAAAGCTGCTATGAAGGCATCTTCCAGTGTTGATTGCTTCCAAAATGCCTCCTGTGGTCAATGTACAAAATTAAGAAACACAACAACTCTATACATAAATGATTGGTGCCAACAGAGAAAAATAATGACTTACGAGGAAAAGTAATTGTCTATCCACATTGTTGAAATGCAAGCTACTTTGCACAATTCATTGCTTGTCGTGTGCAACTTTCCTTCAAGGGGATCTGTAACCATCCATCAAGTAATTATAAAGTAAGAGGAAGGGTGATGAAATTATCTTCAAATTATGATAAGGAACCTGAAGGACCTACCTTCTTGCAACCAATCAAAGCACTCCAGAGCTACTCAGCAATGGAATCCTCAAACAAAAGCTTCAACTTAAGATCTCCTACAATATTAGATTCAAAATGTGGGTGAAGTATAGAAATTCTTTACAATGGGAACTTCTGCAAATATGGATGTCAGCTACATCTGGTAAAGCATGGAACATTTCAAAGATTTGGACTTATGATGCACAATTTTATGATTGGTAAACAATTCTTAGGAAACAACGGCAACAATGGATAAAAGTAACACATGTGAGACCTGTAACTACCTACGCCTCAACTTGAAACCTGGATGGATCAAATACATTTTACTATGTCCATTAGATTTCAAAAGTAGAAATGTAGTACCAACACTAAGAGTATATATACCAATAAACATTATATTCTTCTTGCCATTTTCTAGTTACATATCAAATTATGACTCTGCTTTAAATGGGATATACTAAAAAAAGGAAAGAAATCTCAAAAATGATCCTAGTGTCATTTGATCCAAGGCTTAGAGCATTGCCCCCAGGGGGGGTTGCTGTTGGCTTTTCTCAGCAGAAATCTGCAACTTCGTTGTTAGGATCGCTAGATCCACCGACATGTAGAAGTTTGGAAGCACTCAAACAAAAATACACGCACCAAAGAGACAAGATTTAATGTGGTTCACCCAACTAATTTAGGGCTACATCCACACCGGCTAGAGAGATGTTTCACTATGAACAAATAGGACAGAGGATTACAACAGAAGTTACATGGCACAAACTCTCTCTCCCACAAACCCTCACTATTCTCGTTCTCTCATCTTCACAGTCTCTTCAACAGAGGATCCCAATCTCTGTAACAGCAGACTCACAAAGGAACAACTCGCTTTCTACCACTTGGGCTCGTCCCCAGACTCGTACCCCTACACCGGGGGTGGTGCTCTCCGGACTTGGCCTTTTGGAGCTCCCCCTTGAAGCGTCTCTCTTGCTCTACTCTATGGTGTTGGAGAGGACTCTATTTATAGAGTGTCATGGCTACAAACCCCTTGTGTGAACATGTCATGATCAAGGTAGGTGCCTAACTTAGGCCACCTACCGAAGCCACAACCCCATATATGAACATGCCAAGGTAGGTGCCTAACTTAAGCCACATACCATAGCTACCAATTTCATTCCCCACATGGGGTGGCTAACCCAACAGTTGCAATCTTCATTTGATCCAAAAAAAAAAAAAAAAACAGTGACATAGCTAATGTTGCAATAAAAAATAAGAAGGCTAAAAAGTTGGATAAATGAATTGAAGCAGAAACAGTATCACCATTGGGAGGTGTAGAATACCATAGATGATATCCTAGGAAGCTTAAGCAATGCCCCTGATTATCCTTGCTGAAAAATAGAGAATAATTCCAAGATTCAAAAGACAAAATTGAAATGGTTAGAGAGAGAGAGAGAGAGAGTGTGTGTGTGTGTGTGTGTGAGTATAATCAGAACCTGGTTTTGATCCTACGTAATCCATTATTGAAAGGTGATATTAAGGCATCTTCTAGTGCTGATTGCTACCAAAGGCCTCCTATGAACAATATACAAAAATAAGAAATGCGATTGCTCTATACATTAATGATTAGTTCCAATAGAGAAAAATAACGACTTACCAATATACCAATATAAGTAATTGTCTATCCAAATTGTTGAATTGCAAGCTACTTTGTACAACTCTTTTCATGTCTCTTCTGTGCAACTTACTTCAAGGGGAATTTATAAGCGTCCATCATGTTATTGTAAACTAAAAGGAAGGGTGATGGAGTTCTCTTCAAATAAGGACGAGGGACCTGAAGGATTTCCATTCTTGCAACCAGTCAAAGCTCATTCCAACACAACTCAACTCAATGATGGAATCCTCAAACAAAAGTTTTGATTTAAGCTCTCCTACAATATTAGATTCAAAATGCTGGCGAAGTATTGTTCTTGACAATGGAAGCTTCTGCAAATATGCATGGCAGGTACGTCCTGTAAAGCATGGAACATTTCAAAGATTTGAACTTATGATGCACAATTTTGTGATTAGTAAACATTTATTAGGAAACAATATATAGAAGTAACGGATGTGAGACCTGTAACTACCTAAGTTTCAACTTGAAACCTTGATGCATCCAATTCATTTTAAAGAAAACTTATGGTTGACCGGCAAGAGAGATTGTAACTTACGTCAATAAACATTATCTGTCTACATAGTTGGACTGTGGCTTGGTGCTTCCATTCTTCATAAGGTTTTATTGCTCCGTGATTAAGCCTCCAGATGTGGAATCTTTGATGGTACACACTTCACACTTCCTTTTTGTGTTGGCGAGTAACATCTGTACAGAAACCAAAGTTTAATTTTTCAAGAACTGTGATACTTGATGGCAATCCCTCTAAAGCCTCCAGCTCATGCTCATTTTAGATTCCAAAGGTTGACGGTGTGTAGTGTAAGCTGCTCACTGGGAAAAGAAATTGGTGCTGACCCTGAACAAGAAGAGTCCCAAAGTACAAATTAAGAGCTTAATTTGCAAAATCAAGACTTTTGAAAAAAATTGGATTGTAAACCCATTCCAATTACTATATTAGAAATTGACTGAGCTAGGGGGAGGGTGTTCTGCTTTCCAAAAATGACTGAGCTGGTAACATTCTTTTTCTTCTGCATTAGCAACCTCCAGATTGCAGTCTGAATCTTAATTAGAAACCAGTGTCATTCTGAATCAGACCAGTCAAATCCGAAATATGTCATCTATTGCACAGTTCTGCTGTTACCATTCGTGCCAAGGCTTTTGTGAAAATCCCTTCATTCTGTAATCAGTGTAATCTTGAATTAAACCTCCTATTGAAGGACCTGGATTCTCCCTCTTATCCTTCAGTCTTGGTTAAGTTTTACCCTGAAAGAACATGTGGAGCTCAGGGACTTGGATGGCATCCACTGCGAGAGCCTCCCCTACCTAAAGATGAAACATTCAACGCCAAGTAATAGAAGAATTATAGAATGCAACAACAAAAACAAGTGCCCATTAAATGCTCATACATGTAAAACGTAACATGCCCTTCAAAAACTATTATTTAGATAGACAAGACCATGCGCTTGTTCTTGTCTCTCTATCAAATGTTGAGAGGAAGAAAAAAACAAACTCAGGTATTGAAATAGAAAATGAACCATTAACGATCAAGATTGGGAGGTGTAGTATACCATTAACGACATCGTAGGAAGCTCAAGCAATACCCTGATTTTTCCTGTTGGAAACCAGAGAATAAACCTTTTGATAGTCAAAAGGCAAATTTGAAATGGTGAGAGAGAGAGAGAGAGAGAGAGAGAGAGAGAGAGAGAGAGAGAGAGAGAGAGAGAGTAAAGTTGTATAATTGAAACCTGGTTTGATCTCACATAATCCATTTTTGAAAGGTGATATTAAGGCATCTTCCACTGTTGATTGCTTCCAAAATGCCTCCTGTGAACAATATAAAAAAATAAGAAACACAGCTCTATACACAAATGATTGGTGCCAATAGAGAAAAATAATGACTTATGAGTAATAGTAATTGTCTATCCAGATTGTTGAAATGCAAGCTACTTTGCACAACTAAGAGGAAGGGTGATGGAATTATCTTCAAATAAGGACAAGGAATCTGAAGGACGTACATTCTTGCAACCAATCAGAGCTCACTTCAGTGCTACTTAGCAATGGAATCCTTAGACAAAAGCTTTAATTTAAGATCTCCTACAATATTAGATTCAAAATGCGGGTGAAGTCTAGAAATTCTTTACAACGGAAACTTTTGCAAATATGCATGCCAGGTACATCTTGTAAAGCATGAAACATTTCAAAGATTCGAACTTATGATGCACAATTTTGTGATTGGTAAACATGTGCTAGGAAACAAGAGATAAAAGTAACACATGTGACACCTGTAACTACCTAAGCCTCAACTTGAAACCTTGATGGATCCAATACATTTTACTGTGTCTACTAGATCTCAAAAACATAAATGTAATACCAACACTACTTGGACTATATATACTAATAAACATTATGTTGTTTTTGTCCTTTTCCAGTTGGATATCCAATTATGATTCTGCTTTAAAGGGGTTACACTAAAACCGAAAGAAATCTCAAAAATGATCCTAGTGTGATTTGATCCAAGGCTTAGAATACAATCCATCATTGCTCCTAGGTTTCCAATTTCCTCTTTGCCAATAGTCAGAGAATAAAACTTAGAATACAACCATGCTTGGGAGATGTAGTATACCATTAATGACATCCTAGGAAGTTCAAGCAATGCCCTGATTTTTCCTGTTGCAAACTGGAGAATAAACCTTATGAGAGTCAAAAGGCAAATTTGAGAGAGAGAGAGAGAGAGAGAGAGAGAGAGAGAGAGAGAGAGAGAGAGAGAGAGAGAGAGAGAGAGAGATCTGTATAATCAGAACCTGGATTGATCACACCTAATCCATGTTTGAAAGATGATATGAAGGCATCTGCAAGTGTTGAATGCTTCCAAAAGGCCTCCTATGAACAATCTACAAAAATAAGAAACACAACCACTCTATAAAAAAATGTTTAGTGCCAACATAGAAAAGTAATGACTTACGAGTAAAAGTGATTGTCTGTCCAGATCATTGAACTGCAAGCTACTTCGCACAACTCTTTGCTTGTCATCTATGTGCAACTTTCCTTCAAGGAAATTTATGTGCATCCAACGCTATTCGAAAAGGATAAGAAACCTAAGGACATGCATTCTTGCAATCGCATAGAGCTCACTCCAGGGCTATTCAACAACGGAATCCTCAAACAAAAGCTTCAATTTAAGCTCTCTTACAATATTAGATTCCTAATATGTGAGGTACAGAAATTCTTTACATCGGAAGCTTCTGCAAATATACATGGAACATTTCAAAGTTTTAAACTTATGATGCACAATTTTATGATTGGTAAACATGTATTAGGAAACAACAGCAGCAACAACAACAACAAGAGATAAAGGTAACACATGTGAGACCTGTAACTACCTAAGCCTAAACTTGAAACATTGATGGATACAATATATAATACAGTGTCTACTAGATTTCAAAAGTAGAAATGTAGTACTAACACTACTTGGATTATATACCAATAACATTCTGTTATGTTTACCGTTTTCCAGTTGGATATCCAATTAGGATTATGCCTTTAAAGGGGATATCCTAAAACAGAAAGAAATCTCAGAAATGATCGTAGTGTCCCAGGCATCCCTGCCACTTTCCCATTTCCTCTTTGCCAAAAGTCAGAGAGAAGAATAAAAGATAAAAAATATAAAATCACTGTATCATAAACTTCATTTGATCCAAAAACTTCCATAATTTTGGTCTGTCACTATGAAAAGGCAAACCGTTCTCATATGTACACAGAATGATTAACAATTAATTAATTAATTAATGGTTGACTGGAAAGAGATATTGAAACTTACTTGAATAGACCTTGTCTCGCTACATAGTTGGACTGTGGTTCATTTCCTACAATCTTGTCTGCTTGGTGCTTCCATGCTTCAGAAGATTTTATGGATTCATGGGATAGCTTGGTTGTTAGGCCTCCAGAGGTGGACTCTTTGAAGGTACTCACTTCACACTTCCTTTTTTGTTGGCGAGTAACAATAGTACAGCAACCAAAGTTTAATTTTTCAAGAGCTGTGATATTCGATGGCAATCCCTCCAAAGCTTCCAGCTCATGCTCATCTTAGCTTCCAAAGGTTGATGATGTATAATATAAGCTGCTCACTTGGAAAAGAAACTACGTAAGCCTCAACTTGAAACCTTGATGGATCCAACATATTTTACAGTGTATTAGATTTTAAAAGTAGTAATGTGGTACCGACAGTACTTGGACTGTGTATACCAACAAACATTTTATTCTGCTTTATCCTTTTCCAGTTCAATATGAAATTATGATTCTGATTTACAAGGGGGTATACTAAAACGGAAAGAAATCTCAGAAATCATCCTAGTGTGGTTTGATAGCTTAGGATACATTCCATGATTTGGTCCTAGTCATCCCAGCCATTTTCCCATTTCCTCTTTGCCAAAAGTCACGGAGAAGAATACGTAAGTGTTAGCATGATTTGAAAAGAAAAAAAGAAGAATCTGCACGAGAGAGAGAGAGAGAGAGAGAGAGAGAGAGAGAGAGAGAGAGAGATCACTCAACCAGAAACAACATTTGATCTAAAAACTTCCATTTGGTGGAATGGAGACATCTGTCTTTATGAAAAGGCCAAACCGTTCTCATACACAAAGAGAGTGATTAAATGAAAAATTGACTCCAAAGGCGGAATCTTTGAAGGGACACACTTCAAATTGAGAGTTTACTCTGTAAAAGAAAAGGAATTTCAAATAAATTGGACTATGTAACCAATTCAACCAATAGTGGCAATCGTCTGTATCAGTTGAAGATGCTAAGCCTCACCTCCTCAATTTATATTGAGCCATATCCTGAAAGGCCAAGCATGCCATTATAGTTTTGGAGCTCCACATAATATTCTTGTCAACACGTCCAATGCCAGGAAATAATTATCCAGTGAACCCGATAATAACTCCTAGAGACCCAAGCTAATTCTATCTCTTTGGTTGTGTTTCTCTCTCTCTCTCTCTCTCTCTCTCTCTCTCTCTCTCTCTCTCTTTGTTTCTTTCTGTTTTTAAGGTTTTTTTCCTCTGTTTTTGTAACCTTGGACAACCCCAAAAACTTTAAAAAAGAAAAAGAGAGAGACAACCAGAACATGTGCGAAGCAGTGTTGCCAAAATCATGACTCTATATTGGTAATCAGAATCAATATGCCTTATCATTATAAATATTAAAAAAGTTTTTTTTTTTAAAGGTGAATAAAAGCAAACAGGGTAAACAACATAATGGTCAATAGGTAAGATCATAAGAGTATTATGTGGAGAAATGAGTCCCAAAGTGTTTTTATCTCCTCGCAAGAACATGGCAAATTGACACTGACAAAGTAATTTGACATATTGACAGAAACATGAAACTATAGGCAGATAAACAAAGCCCAAAATTAGTATTTGGAGTGCTAAACAAGCTGAGGGAAAATATACATAAATGCTGAGAACACATGAGAATATTATCACGGTAAGAAGAGTTGTGGCAAAATTCTATGATGTGCCTCAAATGTACTCAATACATATCAAAAGGAGGGATCTATGATGATGAAATTTCATACTAAAACCCAAATTAAATTTTTTTAAAAGAAATTTGTCAAAAAAAGCACTTGGTAAAAAAGAAAAAGATCCAATCAGGGCTCCAATCTTATATTATTGGTAACTGCTGAACTAGGTTTTTGAACTGATGAGAGATCGCATACAATAAAGGCTTGAAACAACATTATCCAAATCACAGCAACCAACTAGCAAAATCAGTTCTGATTGATTTCCTTATTTTTGGAGTCATTGTGCAAGCATACACGTATAAGACATTAGAATTTACTTACCCATTTTCAATATCCGAGCTGAGTGTAGTCATCGACTATTTGGATTGATCGGATATGAGCAATCTTGTGCCATTCTGGGCCACTTCCCTTTTCGCATCTTTCCTTGAGAAGGGGACAATCCACAATTTTCAAAGACCATAATTTGGTGAGGCATTGCATTGCTTCCTTTGACGGCAGATGCATCAGATTCTTGCAGTGCCTGATATCCAGACATGCAAGAGACGAAAGGTTATCCAACCACTCAGGCAGAACATGCAATCCATCGAATTCCCATATTGACAATTCAGTCAAGGTAGTGAAGTGCTGAAGTGGATCAGGCAGAGACTTGAGCTTTGGCCACCCATTTAACTCCAGACACCAAAGGGAGACCAAGTGATGATGTGGGCCAGCGTTCATGTGCCAAGGGAAGTAATCAAAATCTTCTGAAAACCCACCTATATTCAAAACTTCAAGGTTGCTTAGAGAGGGCAACCACTCTGGCCAACAATTAGAAGTCCTCAATATTCCAGACTGTGCAATCCCTAGCCTTCGAAGGGATGTTAGGCTGCGCATATCTGATGGATTGATTTTCGTTAGATTACGACATCCATACACATCTAAAATCTCAAGAGAAGTGAGATTTTTTAGCCCGTTTGGTAAACAACTCAACTTGTCACAGCCAAAAATTCGTAAATCTCGAAGACATGTGAGACTGTCTGTTTCTTTATTATCTGGAATAAACGTTAGATTGTGACAATTACATATCTTTAAGCTTTCAAGAGATGCATGACCCCATAACTCGTTCAGCAAACAAGATAGCTCCGCGCATCGGTTAACTTTCAAAATTTTTAAGTAGAGATCTACTATTCTCCAAGAACTTTCTAAGTACAAGATTGATCTTTTCCCCCGAGGCATTGTCTATATCCAGGGAAATAAGAGAGGTCAGATTACTGCTCATCTTTTCTAGTGCCAAGCAATTAATCCTTCTAATCACCAATTCCTTAATGGATGGAAAATGTCTTGGAGCCGCTATCAACTGGGGACACCCTTCAATTCTCAACTTCTCTAGGCAAGGAAATATTGTGTGACCTAAACCCACATAATAACTTGCTTCAGACCATTCTACTAGCCTTGGCATATCACTTAAAATCAGTACTCTCAATGCAGGAAATACCATCCTTGCTATTGTATTTCTATTTTCATCATCAATAACATTTGCACCATAGAATTCAGAGCCAATCCATTTCACTTGATGGATCCCCTCCATAGCAAGAAACTTCATAGAAGGAAGATGCCCAAGTGGTGGGACTTGCTCTAATCTCCTGCAGTTCTTTAGTTCCAACTTTACCAAATTGTGAAGTACCGAAGTATCACTTGTCACCCTCATCCACGATGCAAGTTTTCCACCTTCAAAGTTCTCGATCGTCAAACCTTTTAAATTCCTGTGAGGTTTGAGCCCTTTCACTGCCCGCTTCTCTTTCACCACACCAATGAAATTTTAGTTCATGGATGTTTGGATTACCTAGCAGATTTGCTTGCTCTGCACCTTCCCTGCTTGTCGCATGGTGGAGATCATAAATCTTGACTACACCTCTGAGGTTGCTTAACAGTCCCATTTCCTCAATTTCACGCCTCTTATCTTGACCCACGACAAAAAATGGCAATGTTTGAAGATTAGTCAACTTCCCTATCCCCATAGGCATCAAATTCCTATGTTGTTCATCATCATCCATGTAAAAGTGCCTCAAATTATACAAATTTCCAAATTCCGTTGGAAGCTCTTTCAAAGACAAGCAATGTAAAAATTTTATAGTTTGTAAATTATAGAGCTTAGTGATGGAATTTGGTAGCTTTTTTATAGGGTTGCTTGAGATGTCGAGAAATCTCAAATGTATAAGTATCCTTATTGAGCTTGGCAATTCTTTGACACCCGCTTGAACCAAATTCAAAGAATGCAAGCATTTAAAATCCTTTTACCATTTTGCCAACGACATTACCTGCTGCAAATAGTGTGCGCAATTTTTGAGAGCTTCCTCTCGAAATTTGTGGTACTCCTTCATAAGGAACCAATGCTAAGTGTCGAACCTCATAATCATCATCCACCTTGCTAGAATTTGACGTTAAGGTATGAACTTTTGAGACATGTACTGCAAAATCATGCACAAGATCATGCATGCTACAACTTACAATCTTATCATACTCATCTCTTTTAACATTTTGAAATAAGGACTTCCACAACAAAGTATTGAAATAATCAGCACCTATATCCTCCATTTCCAAATTACTTTCTTGAGGAGGTGTGATATATCCTTCGGCCATCCAAAGTTGAATCATCTCATCCTTGTAAATATGAGAACCCTTGGGAAGAATTGAACAATATGCAAAACATTGTTTTACAGATGATGACGGTAAATGATCGAAGCTCAACCTTAAAGTGGGTAGGATATCAATTCCATTTATTTTTTCCCACGAATTCCATATTTCACTTTCTTCAATTGACAACCACTCTCCCACATCCTTCTTTGATTGCATCAGACCTCCCAATATCGTTGCCGCTAATGGCAAACCTCCACACTTTTTTACTAACCTTTGACCAACATCCACGAAATCTGGTGTTTCTTCTGGGCCCCCATTGGAGAATGCTATTTTCTTAAATATGGTCCAAATATCATCGTCTAAGAGTTCATTCAAAGGATGAGTAAGAGATGCAGGCGTTTGCATGGTTTTTAAAACTACTTCACTGCGAGTAGTAACCATGATTTTGCTTCCTATAGCACCACTCATTCCTACTAATGGATCTCTCATTGACTTCCATTTCTCTAAATCTTCATTCCAAACAATATCTAGTACAAGTAAATATTTTTTTCCATTCAGGTTTTCTCGAAGTTTATTTGTCATTGCTGCAATACTTGACATCTGAGAATTAGTTTTAGTAAGATATTCTATCATTTCGTTCAACAACCTTTTGACATCAAAGTCATGAGAGACACATAGCCATATTCTTTCATCAAAATACCTCACCACCTTGTCGTTATTGTAAACTAGTTGGGCAAGGGTTGTTTTCCCAAGACCCGCCATTCCCGTGACGGCGATGACAGGTAGATTGTCACCCTCAACAATTGGGCTACGTAACATGTCTACTACTACTCGTACATCATCATCCCTACCCTCTACATTTTGCTCATCGGCAAAGGGTTGTGACAGACCGTCAACATTTTGTTTATCAGTAGCGTTCGAAGATTTTTCCACCGGGTTAAGCTTAATTCTTTGGGCTTCCTCATAAATTTCATTTATCCTTGAATTGATAGATTTGACCTTGTGAGCCACCTTGAAACGAAATGCAAGGGGGTTCGAAGGGGAGAAAAAATTGCGCACCTATGTTTCTCCAACTTTCTTCGGAGAACTTCAAATGCAAACTCATCCAGCACATCATCAGCATCGTAGGCTATAGCCTGGACTTTCTTCATCCAAAGTTCCACCGATTTCAAGCTAACTTGGAGATTGTCAGCGTCATCTAATAAAGCTTGAATCATTTCTAACTTTCGACTGAGCCTTTTAAGTTGTCCCTTGAAACCCCATGCAAGCTTCAGCTCACCAGTAACAAGTGAAATCAACTTCGCCAGGATTTCCTTAGCAATAGGTGCAGCTAAGGGCTGGGCCATCTTTTCCGTTGCTGGGGTTAAATGGAAATACTCAGAAGAGTGAAATAGGATTGTGTTCGTGGTAGTAGAGACCCCAGGTGAACTTTTTATTAGGAAGGGATAAGATCAAACTCAGTTCTGTGTGGCGTGTATAGACCTAGTCTAATGATCGTATTATATTATATTGGATATTATAAATACAATGTGCACACCTCTTAGAACCGGTCTTTATATTTGTAGGCATATGTATACGATGAAGTAATATTCTTTTGTCAGTTTAGATGTCACACACAACACATATAATATGAAGTAAATATGAACCAATGCGCAACTACAAGGTCCAAAATTAATTAGAGTACCCATATACTGAGATTAGATTATTATGAATACAAGGACTGTCCAAAAATGAGTGTCAAAGTATAAATCTTGTGAGCTATTCGGATGAAATTTCTTAAGCAAATACCTTTAAACTGAGGTCAACAACCATTATTGTTAAGTGTCGATCGATTAGGCTCAAAAGAAAAATGAAAGGCAATATCTGCCCAAAACAAGCAATGAGAAAGAAAGAAGAAAAAAAAAAAAAAAGAGCAAAATTTCTGTTATTAATATTATTTTTATTTGACATTGGTGTAAAACCAATCCAAGATTGAATTATAGTGTATATTATTTATTTTGTCTCTTGATGTCATTTAACGGTATCTAGATCAAGACTACTATAACTAACACAATGGAGATAGAAACAAAGTTAAAATAACTATTTTGATACGTCATATTGAATCCTCATATATGCTCTCACAAATATGCTTTGGTTTTTTTATAATTTTTTTTTTATCTTATTTGTAAAGCCTAAGATGTAAATAATTTAAGTGCTTTTGGCAGAAGGCCTTCAATATCTTTTTCTTCAGTGCTGTTATTACGACGGATATCTGAAGAATGGCATGCATGACCTACTGAAATTCCAAGCACTGTGAGAACAGCTTAAGGTCAGGTACAGTTATTGGGAAGATAAAACTTCTATCTCAATCATCTACCATTTGGAAGAAGAACAAAATTAAATGAAAATTTTTTACTTAAAAAAGAAATCACAACAAAAATAAAGCTCAAAATTGTAAACACAGTTTAGGTACAGAGCGGTTTTACATTGGCGAAATTAAGAAAAATCTAAGACTCCATGCATACAACAAATTAGGATTTCGGCCACTTGACATTGAATCCCTTTAAAATATATCATCCCTCTAACTATGTGGGGATTGATTTGAATATGTGTAAATGCCCTTTTCATTAGTTAAGGAGCAATTTAATATTTGTATTCCTGTTCATTAGCTAAGCATTACATCTGTAAAATTAGAACAACCAACGGGACGACTTTCCCTGACTTATATAACAAATCAAGCAATTAATAAATATCGATCTAGATGGCAGAGAAGTTTCCTGGACAAAGAGTTAATTTCTACTCGAAGATCTCAATTGTTTGAAAAGTTGTCCACACGTAAAGTCAGAATTTTATAAAGATATAAGCTAGGAATTAGTGCAGCAATGTAAGGTTAGAATTACTATTATTATAATTTTATGGGGGGATTGAGTGACCTGGGGAAGGGAGGGAGTTTGTTGGAGATGCTTTTAAGCTATAATCGAATTTTTACAGGCAGTCAAGGCATATGTAAGTTTTTGAAATAAATAGATATATATATATATATATATTGAGAAAACGACGTGCTTTAGTACTATGATTTGTGTGCACTTAGATGAACTAGAGGGGGTGAATAGGTCCTTAATCCATTCATTAAACCTATTTTGGTAGAGATAAATACTATTCAAACCATAAACAGAAAATAAACAAACACAGCTTGTTAGGAAAATTTGCTCATTTTGTGCTATGTAAATTGAGAGCTAAATCTCTCCATATCTTGTCTGAGACTTGAGTGGATTGATAACATTGTAATGACCTTAGATATTAGGAATTTACTTCCATAAAGCCTAAAGGGAAGAATCAACAATAGCTGAATGAATTTTGAGAAGATGGTCACATGCAAAATTTAAATAAATCTGCCTTTAGCAGATCAGTTCTCTTGTTGCTGGTTTTTAACTATGATATGGTTCGAATTTGAAAAGGATCATTCGAGGAAAAGTTTTAAATCTTCGAGTCTTCTTTCTAGAGAATTTTGAATCTCATAAATCCAATATCTAAGTAAAAAGTTATAACTTCAATATTGAAGACTGCGTTGGACCTTGCTAGACTTCGTTGGACCTTCGCTAGACGTCGCTGAAGAAACAGTTTAGGTGTCAAACTACTAAGCCTTCGCCAGATTTCGCTAGACCTCACTAGATCTCACTAGAACTTCACTGGACCTCGCCAGACTTCGTTGGAAGAAACAGATTGGGTGTAAATCTGTTGAAGGCTTCGCTGGACTTTCACTAAACCTCGCGGCCGCAGGGTGTGAACTTTGCCAGACATCGCCAGACTTCGCTGGAAGCAAGACACGGGAGATTTAAACCTTAGGGATGCCGCCGCAAGCTATTTTTGACGTTTTTGGATGCCAAAAAAACCCTTGGTTGCCTCTCATATATATATATATATATATGAGGCTATGGGTAGGTTAGAAGAGAAGTTGAAGGAGGTCAAGACACCTTTGAAAAGAATTGATTGCTCAATGCTGTAGATTCAAAGAATTTCTCTAAGAGTAAAGGTGATGCGAAAATCATTCTAAAGGTTTCTACATATCTTGAAGAGGCTCTTACCTATATTCTTAGTAAGATCAACCTTCATCCTTATTTGGTAGATGTCTTGAAAGAGTTCAAGATGGTGGTGGATTTGAGTTTAGCTCTTGGAGGATTCCAAAAGTGTTGTGGAGTTCAACACTCAATCAAATATTGAAGAATCATATCAAGGGACATATATGTGATCGTGGGATTCGATTAATACAAGAAGAGCACCCCCGCAAGCAAGTAGATTCAGCATCGTGGATTAGGAGTATCTAGGGTTGGGTTGTAAGTTGACTCTTTTATATTATTTCTTAATAGTGCGTGGTTGGTTGGACTAGGTCTCGTGGTTTTCTCCCGCTTTGGATTTTCACTCAAAAAATTATGTGTCATTTGTGCCCTTAATTACCTTACTATCGTGACATGCTTTGTGATTGCATATAACCATAGTCCTAACTATCCTAGGATTGCCTTAATATCTATTCTATTGCAAAACATAGACCAAGGCTAGGTTTTTCTATTGGTATCAGAGTGGGACACTAAAAAAAATTTTTTTTTGATAGAGTGTGATCTTGATAGCCTGGATATATGGATTTGTCAAAAAGAAGGTATATTGACTATTCGTTCACCACATCTTATGGAAGAACCTATTTATTGTGTTGTATATAATCCATCTATACACAAGAATACTCACACATCTTCCTTTACATCTAATGACATAAATGTTGAATATGATAGCTCCCTTGACTATAGTAAGACTCTTGAGTCAAATCATGATGTCTCAATGAGTGATGAGGATAATGATGACGAGATGATAGACCTTCAACAAGCTTATGACCAATTTTTTTAAGAGAGTTACAAATTGGAAAAAGTCAAAATTGAATTGACTATAAAGGTGAGGACTTTAGAAAAAAAGAAGGATACATTGAAACAAGAACTTATTGAAGCTTAAACCCTTATAAGTCATTTGAGTAGTCAAAGGGTGACTTTAAGTAATAATGTCAATGTTCTTGACAAAGAGAGTCAAGACAAAGTTGAGTCTAATAAATTTCTTGAGGACAAGGTCAAAAAGCTTGAAAGTGAACTTGCTAATGCTCATATGTCGTTTAAGAAATATAATGCTGGCTCAAAGAAGATTGGTGAAATTTGGAATGTGCAAAGGAGCTTTTGTGACATGACTAGGATTGGATACACAAAGAAGGCAACGACGTCTTCCCAACCGGTAAGCCTAATTCTACAAAGGCTCAAGGTAAGTCTTCCATACCAAGTGCGGCTAAGCATGCTAAGGTTGTTTCTTCATGTCACCATTGTGGAACTAAAGGGCACATTAGGCCTCATTGTCCTAATTTGAAGACCAAGGTGTTGACTTCCAAAAAGAACACCACCACATATGGATGTGTTATGCTAAATGTTAAGACCAAACCTACTAGGTTTGTTCCTACTTGTCATCTATGTGGTGTGAAGGGTCATATTCGGCCTCATTATCCTAGATTCGAGACTAAGCATGTGTCTTCTCAATTCATCACCTCTCATATGAAGCCCAAACATCCGAAGGCTGTTGGATTTTCAAAGTTTAACCCTATTTGTCATCATTGTGGTGTTAAAGGACACATTAGACCAAATTGTTTTAAAAGGTTCACTATCCTAAGGATGAAAGTTCAATCTGAACCTTTGTATCAAAATGGATTTTACAACAATCATTTTCAAGTCCTAGCTAAAGATTACCAAAGATCATATCCAAAATTTCAAAGTTCTTTTCAGAATTATCAACCAAGGACAAGATATTTTTCTAGAAGAAATTCTAGACAAAACCATTTTAATAATCAAGCTCAATACCTTCAACCCAAAGTTTTTGAAAACATTATTAAACCAAAGACAAGAGTCATTTGGGTTAGAAAGTCAAACTTGCATCCTTGTGTTGATACGTGTGCTAAGCCTCTAGATTGCCATAGGAAATATGCAGAGGCTAGTCTAGTTGGATGATGCTTGAGTTTTTTGTAACCTAGCATTTTAGTGCTTCATGTTTATTCTTCTGGTCCTAGTGTTATGGTCTCTTTTGTAATTTTGTTTATCTTTTGTTATATTTTTATTTTTTTTATTACAAAAAGGGGGTTTTGTTGTTCTTGACTTGTGTTCATAATTTTGATTAATCTATATTTGATTTCATGTGATAAAATCAAACTACATATTTTTGGAAAAGAGTTCTTTATTCATGCTAAGTACGAACTAAGTGCCTTGTATGTCCGAGTGATGACTTTCATAACTGAATTACACTTTGATGCACTTTCATCAAGAAACATCACGTTGAGTCTAAAAATGTTTTGTGTACTTGTTTCATTTGAATTTCATGAGTATTGTGCTTTAAAAGACCTTTGATTGCATATCCTCTCTAGCGTTTATATTCTCAAATGCCTTGCATTCCTCTTGTACTTTCACAATGCAAAAGAATATCTAGAGTGAGCTGCTTGTTCAAAATAAATAAATAAATAAATAATTATTGCAAATTCAAAAGAAAATTTATGCAGTCATGGCTAAAGAAAAAGCTACCTATGAGTGTAGAGTGCAAGCTACTATAGACGATTGCCAAAATGTGCAACTTGATTTGAAGCGTCATAAAGAAGACTACCTTGCTCACCAGAGTGAAAGCCGCCTTCGGCCTTAAAAGAGTGAGCTATTGAGAGGTGTTATGCATTTGAGATGGAGCCTTTTCATTTTTTAATATTAAGCTTAGATTGGCTTTTAATTGGTTTGATTTTCGTGCTAAATTATATCTTTTGTGAGTGCTTGATTCAAGTTCTAATATATATATATATATATATGCTTTCGTTCTTAAGGCTTAATTATGCTATTCTTGATGCTTACATACTCACTTTGTCATTTGGTTATGACTATCATCATCTTGTTGAAAACCTGATATGATCTTCATCTTGGACATGTCTTTATGAACTTAAGTACTTGATATGTGTGTTTGAGCTTTTGTCATATGAATCTCTTTTATAGGTTTCTTAATATTTGTGATCGCCAAGTCATTTATATGATTTTGTGTATCTTCATTTAAATCTTGTGGTTACATTTTGTGTCAAAAAGGAGGAGAAGTATTTTGTTTAGTGTCTTGTTTGTTTTTAAATGATTAATGGTTCATCTTATTATTGCTTGGTGTTTATGCATATGTTGAGAGGGAGTATATCATTGTAGTATTGGTTAAGGGGGAGTAATATTGCTTGCTTTCTATTTTACCTCTCCATTTACACTTGATTGTCTGCACATGAGGATCAACTTGCTTATACACTTGTACACATGGGGATCAAAGGGAGAGAAGTTCTAGAGTCTCTTTCTTAAAGCCAACGAGGGGTTACAGCTGTTGAGATAATCTAGAGAGAATAGATTCAAGTGTTTTGTGTGAGCTCTCTCTCCCACTTAAAGTCCTCTACTTCATATGTGGAAAGCCTACATGTTCTAAGAGGACTCTCTATCATATTTGTGGTTTATGCTTATTTTGTTTTCCTAGAATTATGATCATGTTTGTATGTCTAATTTTTATTGTTTTCTTTAATTTATTGAAAAACATAAAAAAAATTATGTTTGGAAAAAACCAGAAAGATTTTGTTATTGTTTTGTCTTTACCTAGTTGTGCATGTCATTGACTTAAAACATTTCCCATGTGTTGATTGATGTAATGACATGTTTAAGGTTTAATCTTATATGCTTCATTGATTGCATTATGATGAGTCAATAGTTTTGGTGATTATTATCATACTTGTGATTCATATTTAAAAGGTGTATTACTCATGAGATCTCTTAGAATATGGAATCCGCCTTTTATGATCCTCTCATAGCATACATCATGGTTGAAACCTCTTGAAGCTTTTATTGGCTAGATTGACCATGTTCATACGATTCCCTCTCTTATTGGTATGATATCCTTAATGGAAAAAGCTATCAATGAGTGTGAGTGCAACTACCATTGCTATGTGGCAAGAGGAGAAGGCTACCGGCTCATGTGTGTGAAAGTAACAATCTCTTTGGGTTTCATGGTATTATACTTGGAGAGATAGGGTTAGAAATTTTGTTTAAAAAAAATGAGAATGAGAAGGAGTTGAACATTGAGAATGTATTGAAATGGGTTTGATTTCTATGCCTTGACCTTCTTGATGTGATTCTCTAAGATGTGCTATTTTTTATCTTGTCTAAGGTCTATATTTTCATTGATTTCATTGGAGTGCTTACATTCTGTGAGCACCCCATTTTTGACCGCTCGGCTGTCTCCACTCCGTCCAGACTTGTGTTCAAGTCATTGTGGGCATATTCAATCCAAATTAACTTTCTAAGCCTAATCTCGTCTATCCATCGCTTCGCGGGCCCATAAGGCCCAAAGAGTAGCAAAATGACCAAAATGCCCTTGCGGGCATTATCCTTTCCATATTCTGAATCAGGCACGTCTTTCCGAAGACGGTAAGACCCCTTTCCAATTCCTTTTCCAATTCCAATTCCAATCCCTCTCTCGAGACAGTTGATTCCTCGAGACGGTAAATCTACTCCAATCAGGCGCGTCTTTCTGAAGACAATAAGACCCCTTTCCAATTCCAATCCCTCTCTCGAGACAGTTGATTCCTCGAGACGATAAATCAATCCAATCAGGCACGTCTTTCTGAAGACGATAAGTCCCCTTTCCAATTCCAAATCAGGCGCGTCTTTCCGAAGACGATAAGTCCCCTTTCCAATTCCAAATCAGGCGCGTCTTTCCGAAGACGGTAAGTCCCCTTTCTAATTCCAATTCCAATTCCAATTCCAATTCCAATTCCAATCCCTCTCTCGAGACAGTTTTTTCCTAGAGGCAGTCCGGCGCATTTTTCGAAGAAAATCTCTTCGAAACGGTAAGTCCCTTTAAACCTGTCGACCGGAACGAGACCCCAAGTCCCCTAGATGGTAGAACGGTCCACCTTTAGCGCCTGCTAGCCCGCCAATGCAGAAATGTCCGTTTAGGCACGCCTTTCGAGAAAGTTGATTCTCAGGTGCTGAGTCCCTTTACCAGCTTCCCGAGATCAGGCAGTCTCGGGAATGATCGCGAATCGTCAGAGTAGCGAAAATACTTGCAAACATCGTAGCTGTCAGAGTAGCGGAAATACTCACAAACAGGTCGATATAGGGAATTGCCAACAAACCCCTGTATCACGCGACCACCGTCAGAGTGACAGAAACACTCAAAACCGAGGTCAACACCAGTGCCTGCTAGCCCCCTTCGATGAAAAATGACCAAACTGCCCTTAGGGTCATTTTTCGGCACGTTTCTCGAGAACGCACCTGAGTCTTTAGAACGGTAAGTCCAACCTTTCAAGATTGTCTTAAAAGTGATCCGGCATGATTAGGTGTCTTCTAGTCAGTTTCGGGCCAGTTCCGAGACTTTCTGGTCAAGATGACTATTTCGCCCCTAGGCATCCGAACGCCCCGGGAACTACACCGACTCTGGGTATCAAATCGGTAACCTCCTGAGAATGCTTCTTATAGTATTCTTAACTTTTCTTTATCTTTCCGGATCATTCCGAGTCAATTCCGGTAAACCCAGCGCAAAATGACTGTTTTGCCCCTAGTGGGCCGGTCGCCTTTTTCTAGCCATGCCGGCTTTGGGTATCAAAGCCGTAACCTTCTGAGATTGCTTCTTATAGTATTTTCAACCTTCCTCTACCTTCCCGGATCATTTCGAGTCAATTCCGGCAAACCCGATACAAAATGACCGTTTTACCCCTAGAGGGCCGGTCGCCTTTTCCGACCACACCGGCTCTGGGTATCAAACCGGCAACCTTTGGGGAACATTCTAAATAATTTCCCCAAGTCTCGAGTCTTTTTTTGGGACATTCCAAGTCCGTCCTGGCAGCTTTCCAACCCGATTGACTGTTTTGCCACTAACGACGCGGTCAATCCTTCCGACACATACTATCCTCATTTCTCAAGTCAAATACATCCGAGACACTATTTTAAGTGTTTCTGCCCTTGTTTCGGCCTTCTGGATCATTCCTGGTCTCTTAAACTCCTTCCCAGACTTTCTGAAATCACTCCTAGTGAAGCCAAGCTAAAAATTATATGGTAGTCACTAGTACAGGCGCCCAAATCTAGTCAAAGATACGTTGCTTGCCGACCTTAATAGTCTCCTAATTGGCTGGTGCCACTAGTAGTGGCGCCAAGCTAATATTTGGCCTGGCACCACTCCTAGTGACGCTAGAAGCATTTTTGGCTTAGCGCCACTGCAACAAGCGCCAGGTCTATTCCAACTTTATAAATACAGAGCCTCTTCCAGTGTGAAAGGGTTCGCAAACTCAGTCTAAAAATCCTATATTTCGATATACAAAGCTCGTACACTCCCAAAACCCTAGTTTCTCTAGGTTTTTCGAACCCTAGCCACCATACACTAAACCCTAGCCTTCTATACACTCATACATACCCCCATACAATTATACACTAGCCTCAAGCCTCCATTGAAGACTTAGATTGCTGCAACTCGAAGCTCTTGAAGATCGAAGAAGAGCCTCCGAAGATCAAGACGAAGATTGACGTGAAGCAAAGACAGAAGAAAAGCAAGGCGCACAAAATAAATAAGACATACGATAGGCTTTCTCATTAAGTTTTTGCACTTCCCCCCTCTCTCTTCTCTCTCCTAACCCACTTGGGTTTTTTCTATTTTAATCCCCCATCTCTTTCCCTCCTTTCTTTGCATGCTTGAAACAAGGGGACTCCTAGTCCATGTGTAGGATTAGACTATTGGAGGGTTACTGTGTCGGGGGCTTTCTTTTAGTCTAACCAGAGACCACGTGGGTTCGGCTCCCTTGATTATGTGGTGAAGCCTTAACCTTGTATGTTCATGACCCCAAATTTGCATTGTGCATATCATTATCTCGCAATCTTCCAAAAATCGTTTTCAAACTCGTTTTCAAAGCTTGCATTAAATTTGTTTTCAAAATTGCATCAAAATCTCCTTTTTCAAAACATGTTTTCAAAATCACAACCCTAGGGTGATTCTAGCCTTTCCATGGCTAGGATTGCTTTAGGAAAGTGTTACATTTAAAGTAACTTTCATGGTCCATATTTTCAAATCTTTGTTATTTTCAAAACCATTTTCCTAAAGTGGTTCTAGCCTTCTTATAGTTAGAATCACTTTAGGAAAGTGAGACATTTTTATACCTTTTAAAAAAACTCTCTTTTCAAAAGTCTCTCTTCCTAAAAATCTATTTTTCAACATACTTTCCTAAAACTCTCCTTTCCAAAGTTGTTTTCAAAAACTCCCTCCAAAAATCTATTTTTCAAAACTCCATTTTTTAACTTCTTTCCAAAATACTCTTCCCAAAATCCACTTTCTAAAAATGCTCCTTAAATTTTTTTTCAAAAACTCTATCTTCAAATGCACTTTCCAAAAACGCACTTTCCAAAAATCCCTTTTCTTGATGCCCAAGTCAAGCCTTAGAGCTAACAATTAGGAAACCCTAATTTTCTTTCCAAAAATATGATTTTCAAACTTGCCTTAAAAACTA
Organism: Euryodendron excelsum; assembly: GCA_033060915.1. Taxonomy (NCBI): domain Eukaryota; kingdom Viridiplantae; phylum Streptophyta; class Magnoliopsida; order Ericales; family Pentaphylacaceae; genus Euryodendron; species Euryodendron excelsum. Next base: position 40,287,387 of record CM065387.1, on the reverse strand, counting down.
GGTTCCCAAAACCTCCTATTTTTTATGTCAAAACTATACACCTCCAAGCCTAGGGTTTTTAAAACTCACTTTTCCAAATCCTTGTCAAATCAAAATCTTCCCTTTTGAAAACCTAATCCAATCTCCCCGTTTAGGAAAGTAGATCCAATCCTCCGTTTTTGGAAACAAAATCAAATTTTCCCTTTTAGAAACAAAATCCAATCCCTTCCTAATCCAAATCTTTCCCAATTCAACCCCTTCCTAATCTTCTGCTTTCCTAACTCTTAAGTTTTGACATAACAATCCTTCCTAAATTTTAAAACTCAAAATCTAACTCTTTCCTAATTCAACTCTCTCCTAATTCCCTACCTTCCTAAACCATAAGTTTCCTAAAACTTCCAAATCTTTTCTTAAACATTAAGCTTCCAAATTTTTCCTAATTCAACCCTTTTCTTAATTCTACCCCCTTTCAAGTCTTAATTTTCCAAATCTAAGTTTTCAAATCTCTCCTAAACTCAAACCTTTCCTAATTTCAAGATTCTCTAAAACTCAAATCATAAAACTTTCTAAATCTTAAATTTTCTAAATTTCAAATCTTTCTAAATTTCAAAGCTTTCTAAATTCAAAACTTTCTTCAGTTAAGACTTTCTAAATCCCAAACCTTCTAATTTTTAAACCTTTCTTATTTTAAAATTTCCCAATTCAAATCTTCCTTAAATCTTAAACTTTCTTAATTCAAAACTTTCCTTTTAGAAAAGATTCGGAGTCGCCACCTAACTTGATTAAGGTGAGTTAGGTCACCTAAAAACTAAGAATAATCCGAAGACTACACTTAGGGTTTTTGGAAAACGATTTTGAAAATATCTCCTCAAGAGAGGGTTTTTAAGAAAATAGGTTGTTTGGCAACCTTTGGAAAACATTTAGCCCTTTTTGAAAAATAACTCCGTTTTTGGTCTTTCGAAAATAGTGATCTAGGTTCGGAGGTTGGTTACGTGTAGGGAAGACGTACTAAGCCATCACCCTACCCCGCCCTTTCGGTACCTACATGGCAATCTACCATAGATTCACCTATGAGAGTCTTTAACTAACTAATGTTCAACCCTATCCACTTTAGAAAACAATGTTTAGAAAAATATGATGCATGATATGCAAGTGCAAGAAAAGAGAGTTGATTTGGAAATAGATTTGAAAAGAGGAATTTGATTTGATTTTAGAAGAAAGGTTTGAAAGGATAGATTTGAAATTGGAAAGTTTAAAAAATTAGAAATAGAGATTTGGAAATTGAAATTTGAAATTGGAAGTTTGAAAATAGATTGGAGATTTGGAAAATATGGAGACCGCACCCATGAGGGTTGCCTATGTATCCTTTTGGAGGAATCAGGTCAGTCGTAGTTCGGACCGGAGTCCTATTGAAAATAGAAGAGTTGATTTGAAGAAGGAGATTGAATTGGAAGATTGAGAGATTGAACTTTGAATAGAGGATTTGAAAAGATTAGTTTTGAAAGACTTGATTTTAGGAAACCTAGACTTAAGAACTTCAAAAAGAAGAATTGGATTTGACTTGGAAAGATTTTGAAAAAGAATTGACTTGAATATTAGACTTGGAAGATTGGAGAAAAATTGGAATTAGGAAAAGTTCGAATTTGGAAAGTTTCAAATTTGAAAAGTTTTGAATTAAGAAAGTTTTGAATTTGGAAGGCTTTCAAATTAGGAGAGTTTCGAAATTAGGAAAGTTTTGAAATTAGGAAATATTTCGAATTAGGAAATGTTCAAATTAGGAAAGTTTCAAAATAGGAAAGTTTCGACTTATGAAAGTTTTAGGTTTAAGAAAGTTTTGAAATGAGGAAGTTTTAAAAGTTGGAAAGTTTAGAATTTAGAATGTTTTGGAATAGGGAAGTTTTGAATTTTGGGAAGATTCGAAAACAAGGAAGTTTTGAAAATAAGAAAGTTGTGAGTTTAGAAAGTTTTGGATTTGAAAAGTTTTGAAGCTTTAGGAAAGTTTAGAATTTAGAAAGTTTTAGATTTAGAAAGTCTTAACTTAAGAAAGTTTTGAATTTAAAAAACTTAGAATTTTAGAAAGATTTGACATTTAGAAAGTTTAAGATTTTGAAAGTTTTAGAGTTTTAGAAAATCTTGAGATTAGGAAAGATTTGAAACTTAGGTTTGAAAAGTTATGATTTGAAAGAGGGTAGAATTAGGAAAGAGTGGAGTTAGGAAGGATGTGGAAATTGAGTTTTAAATTTTCAGAAAGATTTTTATGTTCAAGTTTTGGAAACTTATGATTTAAGAAGGTAGGAAATTAGGAAAGGGGCGAATTAGGAAAGGTTTGGATTAGGAAGGGATTGGATTTTGTTTCTAAAAGAGAAGGTTTGATTTTGATTCCAAAAAACGGGAGATTGGATTTGGTTTCCTAAACGAGAAGATTGGATTTGGTAAGGATTTAGAAAGGGAAGTTTCTAAAAACCCTAGATTTGGAAAACTATAGTTTTGACGTAGAAAATATGAGGTTTTGGAAATGTGTATCGTTTGGATGTGAAAACAAGAGGTTTTGAAAACCTAAATCTTAAGGCAAGTTTGAAAACCATGTTTTTAGAAAGAAAATTAGGGTTTTCTAATTGTGAGTTCTAGGGCTTGACTTGGGCTCTAAGGAAAAAGAATTTTTGGAAAGTGCGTTTTTTGGAAACACATTTTTTGGAAAGGAATCCTAGAGAGGAGTTTTTGAAAAGTGAATTTAAAGGTAGAGTTTTTGGAAAGAGATTTTTAAAGGGAAGGAGTTTTTGGAAAGTGTACTGTTGGAAATGAAGATTTTAGAAGGAGAATCCTAGAGGGGAGTTTCTAAAAGAAAGATTTTGGAAAGATTTTTGGGGAGAGTTTTTCTAGGAAAGAGACCTAGTGAACGTTTTTGGAAAGTAGACTTTGAAGAGTGAGTTTTAGAAAGGAGTTGAAAAAGGAGGTTTTGAAAAATAGATTTTTGTAAAGAGTTTTTAGAAAACAATTTCGGAAAGAGGAGTTTTTGGAAAAAAGAAGATTTTTAGGAAGAGATTTTTGAAGAGAGAGTTTTTAGAAAGTATGAAAACGTCTGACTTTCCTAAAGCGATTCTAGTCATAAGAGGGCTAGAACCACTTTAAGAAAGTGGTTTTGAAAACAACAAGGGTTAAAAATATGGACCATGTTGGTCACTTTAAATGTAACACTTTCCTAAAGCAACCCTAGCCATGGAAAGGCTAGACTCACCCTAGGATTGTGGTTTTGAAAACAAGTTTTTGAAAAAGAGATTTTGATGCAATTTCGAAAACAAGTTTGAAAACGATTTTGAAAACAACTTTGAAAATGACTTTTGAAAGATGCAATACCATGATATGCACAATGCAATTTTGGCGTCGTAAACATACAAGGCTAAGGCTTTACCACATAATCAAGGGGCCCGGACCCACATGGTCTTTGGTTAGACTAGAAGAAAGCCCCCGACACGGTGGCTCTCCAATAGCCCAATCCTACACATGGGCCGGGAATTCCCTTGTTTCAAGCATGCAAAGAAAGGGGGGGGGGGAAAGAGATGGGGGATTAAAATAGAGAAAACCTAAGTGGGTTGGAGAGAGAAGAAAGAGGGGGGAAGTGCGGAAATTTAAATGGAGAACATACCTTGTATCTTGTTTATTTTGTGCGCCTTGCTTTCTTCGGTTTTCGTCTTGATCTTCGTCTTCAATCTTCAAGAGCCGCCTTCAAGCCTCAAACTTCAGATTGCAACTCTTCAAGTCTTTGAAGGAGAGTTGAAGGCTAGTGTATGAGTGTATGGGGATGTATAGGAGTGTATATGAGGCTAAGGTTTGTGTATGGTGGCTAGGGTTTGGAAAACCTAAGGAGACTAAGGTTTAAGGAGTGTTCGAGCTCTGTATATCGAATTATATGATTTTTAGACTGAGTTGACGGATCCTTTTCACGTTGGAGGAGGCTCTGTATTTATAGAGGTTGGACAATACTGGCGTCTGTTGCAGTGGCGCCAGGCCATTTTTTGGCTTAGCGCCACTACTAGTGGCGCCAGCCATTTAGGAAATATTTAAGGTCGGCAAGCAACGTATCTTTGACTAGATTTGGGCGCCTGTACTAGTGACTACCTTGCAATTTTTAGCCTGGCTTCACTAGGAGTGACTTCGGAAAGTCCGGGAATGATTTGAAGGAGCTGGGAATGAATCGGAAGGCCAGAAAGGAGCAGGAACACTTAAAATAGTGTCTTGGAGGTATTTGACTTGAGAAATGAGGATAAGATGGGTCGAAAAGGTTGACCGGGCCTTTAGGGGCAAAACGGTCAATCGGACCGGGAAACTGCCGGGACAGACTCGGACTGTCCCGGAAGAAGACTTGGAATTTGAAAACATTATTCAAAATGTTCCCAGAGGTTGCCGGTTTGATTCCCAGAGCCGGCGTGGTCGGAAAAGGAGACCGGCCCACCAGGGGCAAAACGGTCATTTTGCACTGGGTTTGCCGGAACTGACTCAGAATGATCCGGAAAGGTAAAAAGAGGTTGAGAACACTATAAAAAGTAGTCTCAGAGGATTACCGGTTTGATACCCAGAGCCGGTGTGGTCAGAAAAGGAGACCGGCCCACTAGGGGCAAAACGGTCATTTTGTACCGGGTTAGCCGAAACTGACTCGGAATGATTCGAAAAGGTAAAGGAAGGTTGAGAATACTATAAGAAGTAATCTTAAAGGGTTATCGGTTTGATACCCAGAGCCAGTGTGGTTCCCGGGGCATTTGGATGCCTAGGGGCAAAATGGTCATCTTGACCGGAAAGTTTCGGAAAAGGTCCAAAGGGCAGTTTGGTCATTTTTCACCGAAGTGGGCTAACAGACACATGCGTTGACCTGGGTTTTGAGTGTTTCCGCCACTCTGACGGTGGTCGTCGTGACACAGGGATTTGTTGGCAATTTCCTATATCGACCTATTTGTGAGTATTTCCGCTACTCTAACGGTTGTGATATTTACTAGTATTTTCGCTACTCGGACCGTCTCGAGGAATAAACTGTCTTGAGAGAAGGATTGAAAAGGGATCATACCGCCTTCGAAAAGACGTGCCTGAATTGGAACCGTCTCGAGGAATAAACTGTCTCGAGAGTGGGATTGGAAAGAGGACTTACCGTCCTTAAAAAGATGTGCCTGAGTTGGAACCGTCTCGGGGAATAAACTATCTCAAGAGTGGGATTGGAAAGGGGACCTATTGTCTTCGAAAAGACGTGCCTGATTTGGAACCGTCTCGAGGAATAAATTGTCCCGAGAGAGGGATTGGAAAGGGGTCTTACCGTCTTCGAAAAGACGTTCCTGATTTGGAACAGTCTCGAGGAATAAACTGTCTCGAGAGAGGGATTGGAAAGGGGTCTTACCGTCTTTGAAAAGACGTGCCTGATTTGGAACCATCTCGAGAAATAAACTGTCCCGAGAGAGGGATTGAAAAGGGCACTTACCGTCTTTGAAAAGACGTACCTAATTTGGAATAGATTTACCATCTCGAGGAATCAACTGTCTCGAGAGTGGGATTGGAAAGGGGACTTACCGTCTTTGAAAAGACGTGCCTGATTTGGAATAGATTTACTGTCTCGAGGAACCAACTATCTCGAGAGAGGGATTGGAGTCGGAAAGGAAAGAACAATGCCCTTAAGGGCATTTTGGTCATTTTGCCTCTATTTGGGCCTGACAGGCCCGCGAAGCGATGGACACACGGGATTTGGACTTAGAAAGTTAGTTTCGATTGGAATATGCCCACAATGACTTGAACACAAGTCTGGACGGAGTGTAGACTGCCGAGCGGTCAAAAATGGGGTGCTTACAGAATAGACACAAGATTAGAGAACTATGGGGCGGACTGAGGAACTCTGAAATTTGATTTTGAAAAATTTTAGATTGTGACTCCTGGAATGGAGTTTTGGGAAAGAAAAACATTTTAGAATTTGAATTTCGAGAATTAATTTTGAACTGTAAGGGAATTTAGAAAGTCTTTCGAAAATGAATTTTGCAAAAGAATCTTTGGAGGAAAGAGTTTTTTGAAAACTTTGGAGAAAAGGTAAAGAAACCCTGAATTTAGGAAACTTTTTGGGAGTTAAGTTTTTTTAAAAAAACTTTTGAAGTGGCTAGTGCAGGATCTACTAACAGTTGTGTTATTTTTTATATGTGGTTATCATTGTTACTATTTTTTCCTTCTCCTTTTATTTCTTATTTGCATATATCGTATATTAACACTTCTTACCTTGAACTACCTTTTCAAGATGGTAGATGTGGGTGAAGACGGTTCTGAGAGAAGACTCCGCTCTAGGAAGGCAGCCCGGACAGATACTGTTAGCAGTTCCAGTCAATCCAGGGGTAGTCGGCGATCCACTGGACGGGTATCTTCTAGTCAGAGCGGATGGGGGAGTAGGCCACCAGTCGACCCCTTCCCTCCGATTTAGGCAGCCTTCGAGGAGGAGATAGATATTGATGACGAGGTGCCGGGACTTGGTGATTGGGTGACCGGCTACGAGATGGCCTCCTCTAGACATAGACAGATGGATGCTGATCTGGGTGACTTAGAGGTATCGGATATTCCACCATTGGGAAACCTTGCCTATCATCCCAGTATCTACTCGCGACAGCATTTGCCCCCTCCGCGGGTGCATATAGCCTTTAGGGGGGCTATTCATCAGGTGTTTGTGACCATGCAGTGGGTGGCTCCATCTTACCGTGCTTTTTTAGTCGAGATTGGGTTCAAGGCTTTCATGGGATTACAGGCTAATCGCCTGAACATACATCTTATGCTAGCGCTCATTGAAAGGTGGTTCGGAGAGACTGAGACTTTCCATTTTGTTGGTTTTCAGCTGGGTCCCACCCTATTGGATTGGGCTATCATCACGGGCTTTCCTTCGTCGGCCGGCAAATCACCTTGTAGTCAGTCAGTAAAGTCGATGCATGCATTCTGCTGGACTTGCCCCCTCCTGAACGTTCTGCTTTCCCAGTCTCATGGCTTAATCGAGATGATGGTACCTTTGTCGTTGAGCCACCTCCTGCCCAGTGAGACATCATGAGGAGGCGAGTTGTTTTGTATATCATCTTCAGTTGCTTCTGCAACAACAACAAGTCACTTATGCCTTTTTGGTTAGTGATTATAGTAACTGATCTTAGGGCTTTGTTTGAGCTGGATTAGGGGTCCTTCTCCTTCGATTGTTTCCTTTGATCGATGCGGGTCCGAACTTCCTCTCGTTGGGGCAGCATGACTGGTTTCTGGCCTTTTCTCGTCTAGTGGAGCTACGAGTATCTGCCTATTCGTCGCCCTGCAGTTATCGAGGACGACCTTCATCCTCGTGCTTTGAGATGGGCTCGTGACCGGGTAGCCCAGCGATTAGAGATCACCGATTTTGTGACGCTACAGACGAACCCGGAGTTGATCGAGGCGAGGGACGTGACTTGGCGGCCCTTCATTAGGTTGTTTCATTATGAGACAGTGCGATACTTGGTCCCGTTGTCCTTTTCGAGGGCTTCCTCCCTCAACGATGATTCTTGGGAGTCTTGCCTGGGGGAGCGGCACTGGCACCAGTTTCATGAGGAGTTCTGATCAGCAGGAGATCCACTGGAGCACATGTTTGGAGCTTTAGTGGGGGGAGTGCCTAATCCCTATCAGAAGTGCCAGCCGGGTGCCAGGTTCTTGCTTCCTCTAGATACGGATTATGCTACGCACTTTAGGGCTTATTCTGTGGGTGCCTTCGCTCGGTTTGAGGTAGTAGTCGGCGGATATGCTGTTGGTTAGGAGGTGGTTAACCAGTGGTGCCGAGCCAGAGGATATGTGCCCCAGGCTGAGTTTACCGTTGTGAGAGGCAAGAATGATCAATACCAGATGGAGCACAATCAGTACCAGGCAGAAGTAGCTTCCCTGTCGGCTCGATTAGCCCAAGTGGGCGGCAGTGGGGTTTGTTGTTCTTTCTCTCCTTCTTCTGTTTGCTCTACTATTGGTTAGTTATTCATTTGCCATGCTGACTCGGGTTCTGTCTTCTTTACAGGATATTGGTGCTTCTAGTAGCTACCCACCTCTTTCGGAGCCAGGTTTCGGAGATTTCGATCTAGAGGATATCGACTTTGATCTTTGACCGATGCCCCTTGTGGAGAACTTGATCTTCCTTTGCCCCTATCTTGTAGATGTGCTTAGTTTATGTTAGACAGTTTTATTTTGTAAATTTCGTATGAAGATGATATTTATGACTTAGATAGTTAAATGCATGCACAGGCAAAGATATTTATGGTTTATACAGCTAAGTATATAACCAAATGCATGTGATGGATGATGATGCTGTATATTTATTACATGAGTTGATATTAAACTGTATTAGTGACATTTTTTCTATAGGGAATTATGTCCTATATTTGCGAAATTCATGCCGATTTTTTATTTTTTTGAAAATGCATATACTAGTTAATGGGATGACAAGGGGTGCTGTTGTCGAACTTGTTATCTCTGGAATGGTAACTCCTTTCTTTTCGGGGGTGTAAGCACCCTATTTTTTTTCGCTTAGCGGTCTACGGTCCGTCCAGACTTGTACTCAAGTCAGTATAGACGTTTTCCAATCGAAATCAACTCTCTAAGTCTAATCTCGTCTATCCATCGCTTTGTGGGCCCATCAGGCCCAAATAGAGGCAAAATGACCAAAATGCCCTTAGGGGGCATTATCCTTTCCAATTCCATCTTAGGCACGTCTTTCCAAAGACAATAAGTCCCCTTTTCATATTCCCATCGGCACGCCTTTTCGAAGACGGTAAGTCCCCTTTTTAATTCCAAATCAGGCACGTCTTTTTGAAGACGGTAAGTCCCTTTCCAATCCCAAATCAGGCACGTCTTTCTGAAGATGGTAAGTCCCTTTCCAAATCACTGAAGATGGTAAGTCTCCTTTCCATATTCCATCAGGAACGTCTTTCCGAAGATGGTAAGTCCCCTTTTAACCTGTCGACTGGGACGAGACCCCAAGTCCCTTAGATGGTAGAACGGTCCACCTTTGGCGCCTGCTAGCCCGCCAATGCAGAAATGTCCATTTCAGGCACGCCTTTCGAGAAAGTTGACTTCTCAGGTGCTAAGTCCCTTTAGCAGCTTCCCGAGATCAGGCAGTCTCGGAAATGATCCCAAACCGTCAGAGTAGCGAAAATACTCGCAAACATCGCAACCGTCAGAGTAGCGAAAATACTCGCAAACAGGTCGATATGGGGAATTGCCAACAAACCCCTGTATCACGAGACCGCCTTCAAAGTGGCTGAAACACTCAAAACCCAAGTCAACACCATTACTTACTAGCCCATTTTGGTGAAAAATGACCAAACTGCCCCTAGAGCCATTTTTCGACACGTTTCTTGAGAACACACCTGAGTTCTCAGAATAGTAAGTCCACCCTTCCAAGATTGTCTTAAAAGCAATCTAGCATGATTAGGCACCTTCTAGTCAGTTTCGAGTCAATTCCGAAACTTTCTGGTAAGATGACCATTTTGCCCCTAGGCATCCGAACGCCCCAAGGACCACACCAGCTCTTGGTATCAAACCGGTAACCTCCCGAGAATACTTTTTATAGTGTTCTCAACCTTCCTTTATCTTTCCGGATCATTCTGAGTCAGTTCTGGCAAACCCGGTGCAAAATGACCGTTTTGCCCCTAGTGGGCCGGTTGCCTTTTTTCTAGCCACACCGGCTCTGGGTATCAAATTGGTAATCTCTTGAGAATGCTTTTTATAGCATTCCCAACCTTTCTTTTATCTTTCCGGATCATTCCGAGTCAGTTCTGGTAAACCCGATGCGAAATGACCATTGACCTCTGGTGGGCCGGTCGCCTTTTCTGACCACACCGGCTCTTAGGAACATTCTAAATAATGTTTCCAAATTTTAAGTCTTCTTTCGAGACACTTCGAGTCTGTCCCGGCAGCTTCTTGATCCAATTGACCATTTTATCCCTAATGGCCTGGTCAACCCTTCCGACAAATCTTGTCATCCTTTTTCAAGTCAAATACCTCCGGGATCTTATTCTAAGGGTTCCTGCCCTTTTTCGGCATTCTGGACCATTCCCGGTCCCTTAAATGCTTCCCGGACCTTCTTGAGTCACTCCTAGTGAAGTCAGGCTAAAAATTACATGGTAGTCACTAATAGAGGCACCCAAATCTGTCAAAGATACGTTGCTTGCCGACCTTAATACTTTCCTAATTGGCTGGCGCCAAACCAATATTTGGCTGGCGCCAGAAGTATTTTTGCCCTGGCGCCACTGCAACAGGCGCCAGCCAGGTCTATCCCATCTTTATAAATACAGAGCTTTCTTCAGCATGAAGGACGTCTGCAAACTCAGTCTAAAAACCCTACTTGTCGATACATAGAGCTCGTAGCCTCCCTAAACCCTAACTTCTCTAGGTTTTCCAAACCCTAGCCACCATACACAAACCTTAGCCTCCTATACACTTATACACTAGTCTTAATCCTCTATTGAAGACTTGAAGTGTTGCAATTCGAAGCTCCTGAAGATCCAAGACAAAGCTCTCAAAGATTAAGACGACGACTGAGGCGAAGACCAAAGAAAAGCAAGGTGCACAAAGCAAAGCAAAATTAAAAGATACAAGGTAGGCTTTCTTTTTACATTTCTGTACTTCCCCCTTCGAACCAACTTGGGTTTTTTTCTATTTTAATCCCCCATCTTTTTCCCCCACTTCTTGCATGCTTGAAACAAGGGAATTTTCAGTCCATGTGTAGGATTAGGCTATTGGAGAGTCACTGTGTCGGGGGCTTTCTTTTAGTCTAACCAGAGACCACGTGGATTTGGCCCCCTTGATTATGTGGTGAAGCCTTAACCTTGTATGTTCACGACCCTCTTTGTATTGTGCATATCATGATCTTGCATTCTTCCAAAAATGGTTTTCAAACTTGTTTTCAGAGCTTGCATTAACATCGTTTTCAAACTTGCATCGAAATTCTCTTTCTCAAAACTTGTTTTCAAAATCACAATCCTATGGTGATTCTGGCCTTTCCATGGCTAGGGTTGCTTTAGGAAAGTGTTACATTCAAAGTGGCTAATATAGCCCATATTTTCAAATCCATGTTGTTTTCAAAACCACTTTCTTAAAGTGGTTCTAGCCTTCTTATGGTTAGAATTGCTTTAAGAAAGTAAGACATTTTCATACTTTCCCAAAAAACTCTCTTTTCAAATCCCTCTTTCTAAAAACGCTCTCCAATCTCCTTTTTCAAATTCCTTTCTAAAATTATTTTTCAAAGACTCTCTCCAAAAATCTATTTTCAAAGCTTCCTTTTCAACTCATTTCCATAACACTCTCTTCAAAATTCACTTTCTAAAAACACTCCCTAGGTTTCCTTCTTAGAAAACTTTCTCCAATTTCCTTTCCAAAATTGTTTTTCAAAACCTCCTTTCCCCAAATCTCTTTCCTAAAAACTCTTTCCTAAAAACTTCTTCCAAAGTCTTCTTTCTAGAAACTCCTCTCTAGGATTTCTTTCCAAAAATCCCTCTTTCCAAAAAACTCACTTTTCAAAAATTCTTTTTCTTGGTGTCCAAGTTAAACCCTAGAATCCACAATTAGGAAACCCTAATTTTCCTCCCCAAAAACATAGTTTTCAATTCCCTTACTTTGGCCTCAAAATCTAGGTTTCCAAAACCTCTTGTTTTCTACATCAAAACTATACATATTTCCAAAACCTTTTTTTTACATCAAAACTATAATCTTCCCAAAACTAGAATTTCCAAAATTCCCTCTTTCCAAATCCTTGCCAAATCCATTCTTCCCTTTAGGAAACCAAATCCAATCTCCCCCTTTAGGAAACTAGATCCTATCCTCCGTTTTTAGAAACAAAATCAAAACATCTCTTTTTAGAAACGAAATCTAATCCCTTGTTTTAGGAAATAGGAATCTCAACCCTTCCTAGTCTAAATCTTTCCTAATTCAACTCATTCCTAACCTTCTACGTTCCTAAATCCTAAGTTTCCAAAACTTGAACATAAAAATCTTTCCTAAATTTTAAAACTCAACTTTCACATCTTTCCTAATTCAACCCTTTCCCAATTCCATCCATTTCCAAATCTTAACTTTCCAAATCTAAGTTTTCAAATCTTTCTAAAACTCTAACCTTTCCTAATCCCAAGAGTTTCTAAATCTTCAACTCTAAAACTTTCTAAATCCTAAACTTTCTAAATTTCAAACCTTTCCAAATCCAAAACTTTCTAAATTCAAAGCTTTCTTATGTTAAGACTTTTTAAATCCCAAACCTTCTAAATTCTAAACCTTTCTTATTTGAAAATTTCCCAATTCAAATCTTTCTTAAATATTAAACTTTCTTAACTCAAAACTTTTCTAAGTTGAAGCTTTCTTAATTCAAAACTTTCCTAATTCGAAACATTTCCTAAAATGAAACTTTCCTAATTCGAAATCTTTCCTAAAATTAAACTTTCCTAATTCAAAACTTTCCTAAACCAAGATTTTCCTAAAATGGAACCTTCCTAATTTGAAACTTTCCTAATTCGAACCTTTCCTAATTTCAACTTTCTTAATCTTCCAAGTCCAACATTCGAGTCAAATCTTCTTGAATCTCTAGTCTTTCTCAAATCCTATCTTCCTAAGTCTAGGTTTCTTAAACTTCAATCTTTCCAAATCATTTTCCTAATTCTTCAATTCCAATTTCCAATCCTCTAAGTTCAAATCAAACACTTTTTCGAATCCAATCTACTATTTTCTATCAGACTCTTGTCCGAACTACGACTGACCTGATTCCTCCAAAAGGATACGTAGGCAACTCTCGTGGGTGCAATCACAACCTTTTTCAAGTCTCCAATTTCCTAATCTCTTCCAAGTTTCCAATTCTAAATTTTTATTTTCAGATCTCTACTTCCAATTTCTAAGCTTTCAATTTCAAATTTATCTTTTCAAATCTCTTTTAAATCAAGTCAATTTCTTTTCAAATCTATTTCTAAATATATTTTTCAACTCTCTTTTCTTGCACTTGCATATCATGCAATATTCTTTTTCAAAGTGAATAGGATTGAACATTGGTTAGTTGAAGACTCTCATAGATGAATCTAAGGTAAATAGACATGTGTGTATCGCAAGGGCGGGATAGGCTGATGGCTTAGTGCGCCTTCCCTACACGTAACCAACCTCCGAACCTAAAATCACTATTTTCAAAGACCAAAATGGAGTTTATTTTCAAAAAGGGCTTTAATGTTTTCCAAAGGTTGCTAAACAACCCGTTTTCTTAAAAACCCTCTCTTGAGGTAGTATTTTTAAAATCGTTTTCAAAAACCCTAAGTGTAGTTTCCGGATTGCGCTTAAATTTTAGGTAACCTAACTCACCTTAATCAAGTTAGGTGGCGAATCCAAATCGTTTTCTAAAAGCCCTTTATTCGAATCTATTTTCAATTCAAACCTAATCGCATTCATTCTTCTAGGAGGGTAAGTTCTAACGAGAGAGTACAATGTTTTTTCCGCTTGTGTGTGTATTCCTCGAGTGCGAAAAATCTGGGCGCGACAGCTGGCGACTCCGCTAGGGAAACTTAAAGGTTTAGGCCATAGTCTTGTCTCTTTACCCTTCACCCATGTGGAGTCTTTAATTAACTTGTTCAATCCTATTCACTTTAACTTTTCAAAACCACATTTTCAAAATTGTTTTAAAAAAATTTGCATTTATTCATATTATTATTTTGTATTAAGTTTGTCATCCACATACTAACTCTTGCATCTTTGTTTTGTAGATGCACTGTTGTTTGCAATTTTATGTTATTAACTGTCATGCATGAATGTGATGAACAGGATGGATGGGAGTTGTTGGGCTCTTTCCTCCACTTTAAAAAATCATACACACACTGCACGTGCACCTGTATTCTGCATACTTGCATTATTACCCTGATATGTCCTTTCTAGTTAGAAAGGGGGAACGCTATATTGGTTGTGGGCAAGATGTTGTGTCAGTTTCTTCGCCTACAGCCTCTTGATGGTTCCCCCGCTCAGATCACCAACCGATCATGACACCACCTCAGGGAGTGGGCCTAGGTTTGAAGATCTGGGGACCGAGCCTTTTTAAGACGCATTAGTCAACCCTCAACCTCATGCTCATATAGACACCATGCATAGGCGAACCTCTGCCAGATTTAAGACATGCACACTGTTTTCAAAAACCATAGAGGAAAGGGTGACTGCTCTTATTTTTCATTTATACCTATCTATTCCTGTTGTTATAATGACTGTATTCGTACTGTTATAATGCCCGTCTAACTGCTCATACATGCATGTTTACTTCAACTGTATTCTCTTTCCTTATACTCTATGCATCCATTTTCATGCATCCCATATTCCATGTCAAGACAAGAGTTCCAAGTAACTCAAGTCACTGCATCCTCATGTATATAATCAACCCATCAAGAGTAACACCTAGTTCACTCTCCTTTGCATTAAACCTACCTAAACCCTAGGGGTTCCCACGTAACCCTAAGGACTTATAGCATGCATTTCAATTCATTTCATAAAAGGGGCCCCAATCCCTCTATGCTCACGGAGATAGGGTTATCAAGAAGACAAGGGGCAATCGATCAACAAAGCCTCTCAGCAACCTCCTTGACATTAAGTCCAATGAAGGCGAATCTGAAGACTCAAGAGTAGTTTAGGGTTTCCTTTGTAAAATTAGATAGGTGGAACCCCCAAAGGAACATGTTCCCTTTCCCCCTGTTTAAATGTATTTCGACTCTGTGGTTTATTAAACTCGAAGTTAAATGTATTTATTTATTTTCCGCGAATGAGTGAGTGAATAAATGCATGAACAAAGCAAGGGTTCCAGTTTGAAAGTAAGGTATCGGCATACAGGGGCAAATCTCCTATCTCCAAAAGTGAGCCAATTCATCATGTTTAGTTTCCCTACTAAAGAGGGGCACCCCTAGAGCATGCATTGCATGAAGACTTGTCAAGATAAAACACTGACTCTTTTCCTTTGTTGGTTTCAGGTACCTCTCCTTGTCCCCCCCCCCCCCCCCCCCCCCCCCCCCCCCCCCCCCCCCCCCCCCCCCCCCCCCCCCCCCCCTTACAAGCCAAGAACTAAGAAACGCCCATGGAATTACTTACTCTTGATACCTTAACTCTATTACTAGCAGAGGCAAGAGGAGTCAGGTATAGGATGACCAAAATGGAAGGCATACTATCTTCACTCTTATCGCATGCAACCCATGAACAAGTAGAATCCTTGCAAGCTCAGACCTATGAGGAACAAAAAAGGATGAAGAGAGAAGTCCAAGACCACACCCATACCATTGCTCACCAACCGCATCCTTAAGCCGTTTGCCGTATGTCGGCATCTCTCAGACCAACCTTTAACCACACCCCTGAATCCTATAATCTATCCTATGATTACCAGTCTCATCCGCTTAGCCTTGACACTGAAAATTGTCTCACTTTGAAACATAAAGCCCGAAACCCCTTCAATTTCCAAACCACCGACCTAGTAGCCATCACACCGGAACTCAATCCCCGACCTGTCAGGTCATTTAGGGCACTTAGGCAAGTGAGACCAAAAGATCGAGTTTTCACTAAACTTGCTTGCACTCAAACTGCAGCTTACTTTGATTTTCTCGCCGTGGGATATTTGAAACCTATATCCCCTCGACCTCGACCTAGCCCTCTGCCACCCTATTTTAACCCAAAGGCGTACTGTGAGTACCATTCAGGCGGCCAGGCACATGATACCGAAGAATGCTAGACCCTCAAGCATAAGATTCAGGACTTGATAGATAACAAGACTATTGGCTTACGATCAGCAAGTCCTTCTACGAATGTCACTACAAACTCTTTACCATACCCCACTGTCAATCCCATTACAAAACTTGATAGCAACAAGGTTTGGTTTGCTACGGGCGAAGAGATATATTACAAGGATGGGGATGAAATGGAATGCGAAGATATAGAACAGAGTCATACCTAGTTACAGTGCAACCTCGATAGAATGCCGGCCCCTGAAGATGAACTCATATATGAATCTGTGAAGAAGATTGACCAGGAGCTATCCAAACTCAATAATAAGAATCCCCCATTGTGTACACTTGAGGAACACCGAGCCACGGCTGGATGCCAGAGCAGAAAGCCCCGGGCTCGAGCTATCAATCTAGAAGAAGACGAGTCACCTGACTGGTTTGTTAGGGAAACTACGGAGCAAACAAATAAATGCAAGACGGTCAAGAAAGCTGACAATTACATCATCGCTGCCAACTCACTTGGAACTCCGGCAGAAGCATCTACTTGTCCCGCCTTGGTTGAAAATCTCAACCGTGGATGGAATGAAGAAGTGGGCATTGTCCCAAGGCCTTACTGAAACAGGAATCCCTTCAAAAGCGTACAAGAGAGGGGTGTTTTTACCCACTTTCTTTCTATCCCTTTTACTTCCTGTCTTTAAATTAATGTTTACATTTTGTTTTTGCTTAAGAACTCTATGCTTTCCATAAAAATGATAATAATAATCAAATGATAGTCTTTTGTTCCATTGTTGTTGTCTTATCTTTCCTTAGGAATGGTAACTACCTTCTACGCAAGGGGCATGGTTTATCTTATGGAATGATCCAACTTGAAGGGATGATAGCATGAGTTAACCACTCGCCAAATGGTCAGCTTTCCAGAGAGAGAGAGAGAGGATAAGGATGAGTGAGGAAACTACCCAAAGGTAACACTTGCAAGACTTCGAAGCTAAGCGATGTGCGGCCAGATTATCAAAATGAAGGGGAGCCACCTTTCATTTGTCTATGCCAAAGAATAAATGCTTATATTCCATTTGCTTAACCTCTAGTGCCTCGTAGAAAGCAAAAATTTTCTTTACTAACCCTGATCCACGAACTGTCCTCCCCACACTAGGGCAGACAATAGTTGAGAACTCTAGGAATGGTGTCCACCTCTATCATGCTAGGATAGTGTCGAAAGCTCTATGGATCAAGCAATCTAATTCAAAGTGAAGAGAGGCCTTCATTTCATTTCCCATACAGTCAAAAGCAACCGCTGGCCAAACCTGTTGAGCCATTTATCTTTTTTTTCGAGAAAACCCAAACCTAGGGATCACCGCCCACAATGGGTAGATTGAACTGCCAAGGAAAAGGTCTAAAGAAAAAAGGTCAAAGAATTATTCGTTCCATAAAAGAAAAGAAAGGATGAAGTAAAGGAAAAGAGTTGCCAAGGTACAAAAAAAATCTAAAAAAAAAATATCTAAGGAAGGCCTGAAAAAAACCATGATTGGGTGATCTTGAAAGGCGTAATAAGAAGATCGAAAGAGAAGAGAGTCATGTTTATCTCAAGAGACATATAGAAAGCATGTAAAAAGCAAGAAGGAAGAAGGAAGTTCAAAGGTGATCCTAGGTTACAAAGAAACCCAGTAGAAACAATAGGTTCGGGCCTTTACCCTTTCTTGCAAAACCCTGAAGCCATGGCCTACATTACAACCCTACTAAAGTCCACTCTGATTGAAAACGGATTGCTTGATCTAAATGAGCTGGATACCCTGCCAAAGCTAAAGAAGGACGCTAACCCTACTAAAAATTTGTCAAGGACGGTATAGATCTAAACCCTACTGAAAAAGATATCAAATTTGAGCCTATATATCCCGTTGTTTCTGAAATCCCATTAACCTAGTCTACATTACGGTCCCAAACAAAGTCTCCTCAGATTGAAAGGACTGGCCACTTATTGCTCTACTAAAGGTTGGGAAAGCTGTTGCTAAAATCCCAAGAATCGAAAATTTCAGCCCAACAATCATATACACTAACCCGAGGAAGAGAGTTGGAAGCGATCAAAAGGTTGAGAAAGGTACGAAGTGCTATCGTCCAATCAAGGTAAAGTTGAGCCAAAGGAGAGGTTAGACCCCCGAAAAGGAAGGAGTTACCGTTCCCAAAGATATCGAGTTCAATAGCACCCTTTGTCATTCTATTAGTTAATGTATGTCTAATATGTGCGTACATTTTTCTTAAAAAAAAAAAATTGGCATGAGCTTTGCATACATAGGATATAACTCCCTATAGAAACAGAAATCACCAACGCAGTTTAATGTCAACCCCTGTAATAAATACATAACATCATCATCCAGCATATGCATCTGATCATATACCTAGCTGAAATCAATCATAAATGTCTTTGCCTAATCCATGCATCTAAATACTATAAATATCCATCTTTGTACAAAACCTACAAAGTAAAACTGTCTAACATAAATACATCTCAGGAATAGGGGCAAGGGAAGATCAGAATCTCCACAAGGGGCATCTATCAAAGGTCAAAGTCAATGTAATCTGAATCGAAATCCCCGAAACCCAGCATCAGAGGAGGCGGATAACTACTTGAAGTACCAGCATCCTGCAGAGAAAATAGAACCAAAAACAACCACATGAAATAAGAACTAAGTAACAGTAGAGTGAAAAGAAGGGGAGAAAAGACGACGTACCCCCCACCTCCCATCTGAACTATCCGAGCCGTTAAAGAAGCTACCTTTACCTGATACTGGTCTCGCTCCGTCTGTTATCGATTCCTCTGATCCCTTACAGTAGTAAACTTAGCCTGGGGCACATATCCTCCAGCTCGGCGCCACAAGTCAACCACCTCCTGGCCCACAGCGTATCCGCCGACTACTACCTCAAACCGGGTGAAGGTACCAACAGAATGAGCCCCGAAGTGTGCAACATAGTCCGTGTCTAGAGGCAGCAAGAACTCGACACCTAGCTGCCGCTCCTGATAGGGGATATGCACTCCCGCCACCAAGGCCCCAAACATATACTTTGGCGGAGCTCCTGCTGATCGAAACTCCTCATGAAACTGCTGCCAGTGCCGCTCTCCGAGATAGGACTCCCAAGTATCATCATTGAGAAAAGCAGCCCTCGATAGGGACAATGGGACCAAGTACCGGACTATCTCATAATGAACTGATCCAATGAAAGGCCGCCAAGTCACATCCCTCGCCTCAATCAGCTCCAGGTTAGCCCAGAGCGTCACAAAATCAGTAATCTCCGATCGCTGGGCTACCCGGTCACGAGCCCATCTCAAGGCTCGAGGATAAAGGTCATCCTCGACAACTGCAGGGCGACGAACAGGAAGGTACTCGTAGCTCCACCAGACAAGAAAGGGCCAGAAACTAGTCATGCTACACCAACGGGAAGAGGTCCAAACCCGCATCGACCAAAGGAAGCAGCCAAAGGAGAAAGACCCCCAATCCAGCTCAGACAGAGCCCTAAGATCAGCTACTATACTCACCAATCGAAAAGGCACGAGCGACTTATTGTTGTTGCAGAAGCAGCTAAAGATGATGTACAAAACAAGTCGCTATCTCATAATGTCTTGCCTAGCAGGCGATGGCTCAGCAGCAAAGGTACGGTCATCCTAACTGAGCCAAGAGACTGGGAAGGCAGAACGCTCAGGAGGAGGCAAGTCCAGCAAAATGCATGCCTCGTCTCTACTGACTGATTGTAGAGTGATTCGCCGGCCAACAAAGGAAGGCCCTGTGATGATCGCCCAATCCAAGGGAGTGGGACCTAACTCAAAGCCCTATGATGGGGTAACTCGCTGCATAGTCACAAAGACTTGATGAACAGCCCCTCTAAAAGCTGTATGTACCCGCGGAGGGGGCAAATGTTGTCTAGAGTACACACTGGGGTGATAAGCAAGATCCCCGAGTGGTGGAGCATCCGATATCTGTAGATCTCCCAAGTTAGCATCTGTCTGCCTGTGTCTGAAGGAGGCTCTCCCGTAACTGGTGACCTGGTCGCCCAGACTCGGTACCTCCTCCTCTCCACCGATCTCCTCTGCAAAGGCCTGTTCAACCAGAGGAAAGGGGTCGAAAGGTGGCCTACTTTCCCAACCACTCTGACTAGACGCTGCCTACCCAGCAGACCGTCAGCTACCCCTAGACCATCTGGAGCCACTGGTGGAATCTGTCCGAGCCTCCTTCCCCGAGTGGCGTCTCCTCTCAGAACCATCATCACCTGCGTCTGCCATCCTGAAAAGGTAAACCAATGTAAGAGGTGTTAATATACCATACATGTAGGTAAATAATAACATAACAAAGTAAAATAAAATAAACAACTAACACAAAAAAAAATAAATAAAAAGATTTCGAATGACAAGTCAAAAACAAAATTTCTACATATTTTGATTTTTCAACTTCAAATCAAATCTCAACGACTTTCTGTCTGTTTCCTTCCAAAAGATTTTATTTCTTAAAACCTTTTCCAACTCTTTCCCTAATTTCTAAAAATTTCAGCAGAGTTTTGTTTAAAAGTGATCCTTACAACACCCATGACATCAACGCAAAACACAAACCGTGCACTTCACAATGCTACAATCACATAACGTCAGCATCCGTGCACACTTTTTAGACTTTCAAAATTTTCAAAACACATGTTTTATTTTTTCAATAAATCAATGGCTTTCAAAGTTATCCTAAAAATTCTCAAAATCATCTCAATCGTTTTCTAAAAAATTCCTACATTTTTCAAAATTCTAAACTCTAAGAATTTCATCAATTTCTTGAGTTTTCCCATTTTCCTAATTTTCTAAGTATTTTCCTATTTTTCAAAAAATCAAAAAATTCACCAAGTTTTCAAAAAATCACGAAACTTCATACGGTTATTAAACACACTTTTCTAAGGCACATGACATAAAAATCTAGCCAGAAAACCCAATGCCCAAGCCTAGAGGAGCAAACCCCAAATTCCTACAGAAAACCCTATTCACATAATCACGTAAAATCACTCAAATTCAATTAAATAAACACCAAAATGCAAAATGACATCACCATAAAGTTCAAAACATATCAAAACACTAATTTCTACTATTCACATGATTCAAACAAAATTCTACACATCAAAATCAGCAAAAATTTAAAAACTCACGTTTTGGAGTTCTATGGCGAAATCTTCTCTTCCGGTGACTTTTCTGGCGATGTGGTCTCTTTCCGGTAATCACCCGTGGTCTCTAAAAGGTACTCCTTCAATGTCTAAGTCGGTTTCCTCGTAATGTCTCTCGGATGTGCGAAAATCTTCCAAAATCCCGTAAGTATTCGAACTAGGATTTTTTTGATATTAATTCCAAAGCCTGGCGCCACTAGCAGAGGCGCCAACCCTTTTCTACCAAAGCTGCCACTTCTAGTGGAGCCAGTTGCAAATTCTGGGCAGTTTTGCCCTTTTTCCGGCCAAAACTCGTTTTCGAAGGCCTTTTCGGCCCAATATCCATATTCGACCCCCGTTGTCGAAAAATTTCCAAAATTCGTCCCTCCGACTGCCTTGCGGTCAACATGGGACTCTTACTTTATCGTTTTATGTATTTGACAAGCAAAGACAGAAAAAGAGGAGCAATTGTAAGCACCCCATTTTTTATCGCTCGACAGTTTACGGTCCGTCCAAACTTGTACTCAAGTCAGTATGGACATTTTCTAATCGAAATCAACTCTCTAAGTCTAATCCCGTCTATTCATCGCTTCGTGGGCCCACTAGGCCCAAATAGAGGCAAAATGACCAAAATGCTCTTAGGGGGGCATTGTCTTTTCCAATTCCATCTTAGGCACATCTTTCTGAAGATGGTAAGTCCCCTCTCCATATTCCCATAGGCACGTCTTTTCGAAGATGGTAAAACCCCTTTCTAATTCCAAATTAGGCACGTCTTTCCGAAGACAGTAAGTCTCCTTTCTAATCCCAAATCAGACGTGTATTTTCGAAGACAATAAGTCCCCTTTCCAAATCAGGCGCGTCTTTCCGAAGACTGTAAGTCCCCTTTCGATATTCCATCAGGCACGTCTTTCCGAAGACGGTAAGTCCCCTTTTAACTTGTCGACTGGGACGAGACCCCAAGTCCCATAGATGGTAGAACGGACCACCTTTAGCGCCTGCTAGCCCGCCAATGCAGAAATGTCCGTTTCAGGCACGCCTTCCAAGAAAGTTGACTTCTCAGGCGCTATGTCCCTTTAGCAGCTTCCCGAGATCAGGCAGTTTCGGGAATGATCCCAAACCGTCAGAGTAGCAAAAATATTCGCAAACATCGCAACCGTCAAAGTAGCAGAAATACTCGCAAACAAGTCGATATGGGGAATTGCCAACAAACCCCTATATCACGAGACCACATTCAAAGTGGCTGAAACACTCAAAACCTAGGTCAACACCAATGCTTACTAGCCCACTTGGGTGAAAAATGACCAAACTGCCCCTAGAGCCATTTTTCGGCACGTTTTTTGAGAACACACTTGAGTTCTCAGAATGGTTAGTCCACCCTTCCAAGATTGTCTTAAAAGCAATCCGGCATGATTAAGTACCTTCTAGTCAGTTTCGGGCCAATTCCGAGATTTTCCGGTCAAGATGACTATTTTGTCCCTAAGCATCCGAAGGCCCCGAGGACCACACTAGCTCTGGGTATCAAACCGATAACCTCTCGAGAATACTTTTTATAGTGTTCTCAACCTTCCTTTATCTTTCCGGATCATTCCGAGTCAATTTCGGCAAACTCGGTGCAAAATGACCGTTTTGCCCCTGGTGGGCCAGTCACCTTTTTTCTAGCAACACCAGCTCTGGGTATCAAACCGGTAATCTCCCAAGAATGCTTTTTATAGTATTCCCGACCTTCCTTTATCTTTCTGGATCATTCCGAGTTAGTTCTCAGTGCCAAATGACTATTTTGTCCCTAGTGGGGCGGTCGCCTTTTCCGACCACACCGACTCTAGATATCAATCCGGTAGCCTCTCGGGAACATTCTAAATAATGTTTTCAAATTTTGAGTCTTCTTTCGAGACATTCCGAGTCCGTCTTGACAGCTTCTTGATCTAGTTGACCGTTTTACCCCTAATAGCCTGGTCAACCCTTCCAACAAATTTTATCATCCTTTTTCAAGGCAAATACTTCCGGGACCCTATTCTAAGGGTTCCTGCCCTTTTCCGGCATTTCGGGCCATTCCCGGTCCCTTAAATGCTTCCCGAACCTTCCGGAGTCACTCCTAGTGAAGCCAGGCTAAAAATTACATAGTAATTACTAGTACAGGCGCCCAAATCTGTCAAAGATACGTTGCTTGCCGACTTTAATACTTTCCTAATTGGATGGTGCCACTCCTAGTTGTGCCAAAAGCATTTTTGCCCTAGCGCCACTGCAACAAGTGCCAGGTCTATCCCATCTCTATAAATACTGAGCCTCCACCAACGTGAAGGTGGTCTGCAAACTCAGTCTAAAAATCCTACTTGTCGATACACAGAGCTCGTAGCCTCCCTAAACCCTAGCTTCTCTAGGTTTTCCAAACCCTAGCCACCATACACAAACCCTAGCCTCCTATACACTCATACACACTCCTATACACTCATACACTAGCCTCAATCCTCCATTAAAGAATTGAAGTGCTACAATTCGAAGCTCTTGAAGATCTAAGACAAAGCTCTTGAAGATTAAAACGAAGACTGAGGCGAAGACTGAAGAAAAGCAAGGCGCGCAAAGCAAAGCAAAATAAAAAGATACAAGGTAGGCTTTCTTTTTACATTTCTGTACTTCCCCCCTCTCTCTTCTCCCTCCGAACCCACTTGGGTTTTCTTCTATTTTAATCCACCATCTTCTTCCCCCCCTTCTTGCATACTTGAAACAAGAAAATTTTCGGTCCATGTGTAGGATTGGGCTATTGGAGAGTCACTATATCGGGGGCTTTCCTAATTCAACTCCTTCCTAACCTTCTACGTTCCTAAATCCTAAGTTTCCAAAACTTGAACATAAAAATCTTTCCTAAATTTTAAAACTCAACTTCCACATCTTTCCTAATTCAACATTTCCCTAATTCCATCCTTTTCTAAATCTTTGCTTTCCAAATCTAAGTTTTCAAATCTTTCTAAAACTCCAACCTTTCCTAATCCCAAGATTTTCTAAAACTCAAACTCTAAAACTTTTTAAATCTTAAACTTTCTAAATTTCAAACCTTTCCAAATCCAAAACTTTCTAAATTCAAAACTTTCTTAAGTTAAGACTTTTTAAATCCCAAACCTTCTAAATTCTAAACTTTTCTTATTTTAAAATTTCCCAATTCAAATCTTTCTTAAATCTTAAACTTTCTTAATTCAAAACTTTCCTAAGTTGAAGCTTTCTTAATTCAAAACTTTCCTAATTCGAAACATTTCCTAAAATGAAACTTTCCTAATTCGAAACCCTTGCTAAAATTAAACTTTCCTAAAACGGAACCTTCCTAATTTGAAACTTTTCTAATTCGAATCTTTCCTAATTTGAACCTTTCCTAATTTCAACTTTCCTAATCTTCCAAGTCTAACATTCGAGTCAAATCTTCCTGAATCTGAAGTCTTTCTCAAATCCTATCTTCCTAAGTCTAGGTTTCTTAAACTTCAATCTTTCCAAATCATTTTTCTAATTCTTCAATTCTAATTTCCCATTTCCATTCCTCTAAGTTCAAATCAAACTCTTTTTTGAATCCAATCTACTATTTTCTATCGGACTCTTGTCCGACCTATGACTAACTTGATTCCTCCAAAAGGATACGTAGGCAACCCTTGTAAGTGCGGTCACAACCTTTTTCAAGTCTCCAATTTCCTACTCTCTTCCAAGTTTCCAATTCTAAATTTCTATTTTCAAATCTCTACTTCCAATTTCAAATTTATCTTTTCAAATCTCTTTTAAATCAAGTCAATTTCTTTTCAAATCTATTTCTAAATATATTTTTCAACTCTCTTTTCTTGCACTTGCATATCATGCAACATTCTTTTTCAAAGTGAATAGGATTGAACATTGGTTAGTTGAAGACTCTCATAGGTGAATCTAGGGTAAATAGACATGTAGGTACTGCAAGGGCGGGGTAAGGTGATGCCTTTGTGCGTCTTCCCTACACGTAACCAACCTTCGAACCTAGAATCATTGTTTTCAAAGACCAAAATGGAGTTTATTGTAAAAAAAATGGCTTAAATGTTTTTCAAAGGTTGCTAAACAACCCGTTTTCTTAAAAACCCTCTCTTGAGGTAGTATTTTTAAAATCTTTTTCAAACACCCTAAGTGTAGTTTTTAGATTGCGCTTAGATTTTAGGTGACCTAACTCACCTTAATCAAGTTAGATGGCGTCTCCAAATCGTTCTCTAAAAGCCCTTTATTAAAATCTATTTTCAATTCAAAACTAGTCGCATTCATTCTTCTAGGAGGGTGAGTTCTAACGAGAGAGTACATTATTTTTTCCGCTTGTGTGTGTATTCCTCGAGTGCAAAAATTGGGGCACGACAAGGGGACTAGCCTCTCCTCTGGCTTAGCCTTACCTTGACTGGATGATAGCACTTCGCACCTCTCTCAACCTTTTGACCGTCTTCGATTCTCTATTTCGAGGTTAGTGTATAAGATTATTGGGTTGAAACTCTCGACTCTCTGGATTTTAGCAACATTTTACCTAACCTTTAGCAGAGCGATAAGGGGCCAATCTTTCAATCTGAGGAGACTTTGCTTTAGGACCATAATGTAGGCTAGGTTATGGGGTTTTTGAAACAAAAGGATATGCAGGCTCAAATTTGATGTTGTTTTTACCAGGGTTTAGATCCATACCGTCCTTGACTATTTTTTTCTTCTAGTAGGGTTAGCATCCCTTTTTAGCTGCCACAATGTATCTAGCTCATTTAGATCAATCATTCCATTTTCAATCAGAGTGAACTTTAGTAGGGTTGTAATGTAGGCCATGGTTTCAGGTTTTTGCAAGAAAGGGTAGAGGCTCAAACCTATTGTTTCTACTGGGCTTCTTTGTAACCTAGCTCACCTTTAAATTTCCTCCTTGCTCTTACTATACACTTCTCAGGGTGAAAATGACTCTTATCTTTCGACCTTACTATATGTTTTTTGTGATAAACATGCCTTTCTTCTCTTTCGGCCTTCTTATTATGTTTTTCAAAATGGCATAATCATAGTTTTCTTCAGGCCTTTTCTTAGATTTTTTTTGTTTTGTTTTGTGGCCTCTTGTCCCTTGCAAACTCTTTTCCTTTCCTTTTCTCATTTTTTCCATCTTTTTTTTCCTTCCTTTTATGAAAAGAACAATTATACAATCCTTTTTCTTTTATACCTTTTCCTTAACAATTCAATTTAACCCATTGCGGGTGGTGATCCCTAGAT
This sequence comes from Euryodendron excelsum, assembly GCA_033060915.1. Classification (NCBI taxonomy): domain Eukaryota; kingdom Viridiplantae; phylum Streptophyta; class Magnoliopsida; order Ericales; family Pentaphylacaceae; genus Euryodendron; species Euryodendron excelsum. The sequence goes on along the minus strand of CM065387.1, from coordinate 40,261,318 downwards.
TGGGGTTTTCTTGAAAAATAAATAGTTCAACGGGTTTGGCAAGGGGTTGCTTCTGACTGTATAAGAAAAGGAAATGAGCGCCTCTCTTCACTTCAAACAAGATTGCTTGATTCACAGAGCCTTCAACGTTGCCCCTGCACGCTAAAGGATGGATGCCATTCTTAGCCACTCTTAGAGTCTTTGGTTATTGTTTGCCCCAGTGTGGGGGGACGACCTTGGATCGGGGTTGACAAGGAATATTTTGCTTGTTGCAAGGCATTAGGGGTTAAGCAAAGGGAATATAAACATTTCTTCTTTTTATATGGGGAAATGAAAGATGGCTCCTCTTGATTTTGATAATTTGGCCACTCATCGCTTAGCTTCCGTGTCTTGCAAGTGCTACCTCTCGGTAGTTTCCTCACTCATGCTTATCCTCTCTCTCTTCGGAAAATGGATTATTTGGCGAGGGATTAACTCATGCTACCACCTCTTCAAGTCAGTCTTTCCATAAGATAAACCATTCCCCTTGCACAAGAAGTAGTCACCATTCACAAGAGAAAATACGACAACAACAAATAGTAGAAAAGACTTAATCATTTCATTGTATCAGTGAAAAGCATATAGTTCTGTTTTAAAGAAATAGAAATGCAGAAACTAATTTAAGAACAAAATTTTAAATGGATAGAAAGAGGGTGGGTGAAAACACCCCTCTCTTGTACGCTTTTGAAGGGATTCCTGTGTTCTTTAATAGGACTTTGGGACGATGCTCACATCTTCGATACTCCATTCGTGACTTGGGTCCTTGACCAAGGCAAGACAGGTAAAGGCTTCTTCCAAAACTTCGGGCATGTTGGCAGTGATGGTGCAGCTGGCAGCTTCATTGACCCCTTTGATGTCCTTGGCAGCATGCTTTTTCGCAAATAGAAGGGCTAACTCGTCTTCCTCCAACTCGAAAGGCCTTGTTGGTGCCTTTAGCTCTCCTAACTCCCTGCCCATGTCTTCGTAGTTGCACTCAGTCACAGGCCAATGGTTCTCCGACAAGAGACGCTTGGTCACGGTATACTTTGGATGTAGAAACTCAGCACCCCATCCATCAACAACCATGTTTTCAAAAAGCTCTTTTTCTAGAAACATTGGCTCCTCAACTGGCCAGTCAGAAGCATTAGGCACCTTATTAGGGTTATAGAAATAAATCGGGCATAATAGGAGATCCTCCTCCTAGTCATCCTCTTTATCGGTCTCCCAATCCACCTCATAATCTTCAACCATGGGCTTATTGAACTCTCCGTTGCCTTCTATTTCTTCTAGTATCATATTGACGATGTGGTTTGACAGAGGGTTGGTGGTCACATTGGGAATTGGAGCAGGTTTCACCGGTTACAGATCAATGGTCTTGTTGTCTATCAGGTTCTAAATTTTATGCTTGAGAGAGAAGTAACTTTCGGTGTCGTGCCCTTGGCCACCCGAATGGCACTCACAAGTGAGGGCGGCATTGAAGGTTAGGGGTAGAAGGTTTGGCAATGGACGAGCAAGTATGGGCTTTAAGATATTGTTCTTCAAAAGATTGTGGTAAGTCTCAGTTTTGGTGCAGGCTAAGGTATCAAAGGTACGGGTGCGTCGGGCAGGTCTATTAAAGTTAGGTCACGCCCCAGTAGGGCCATAGTTAGGGGTTGGAGCAGGCATGGTTAAAGGAGGTAAGGGTAGGACAGGGTGTGATTACAGTGGTGGTCGGTATTGGGGTGGTTGGCCAAGCAGGATGACAGACACTTCGCTTTTCCTCTTGATTGTTCCCCTAGTAGTAGCCACTTTCTTAGCTAGGTTGGCAGAACTTTCTCCAATCTTTGCATAGGGGTCCGTAATCCTTCCTGTCTTGAGACCGTTTTCTATCATCTCCCCTTGCATGATGGGCTCAGAGAAGCTTTTCCCTACACTTGTGCAAAGCTTCTCATCGTATATACTTTGAAAAGTATGTACGAACAGTTGTATGTACTCCTTCTCTTCCAACGGGGGATTGACTTGTGCAGTAGCTTCTCTTTATCTCAAGGCATAGTTCTTGAAACTTTCCTTTTCACCTTTGCTTATAGTCATCAGGGACCATCGGTCAGGGGTGAGGTCGATGTTGTGATGATACTAGGCTTTAAATGCATTGACTAGCTCCATCCAAGTCCTGATCTTCCTTAAGTCAAGACAAGCAAACCATTGTAGGGTAGATCTAGTAAGACTGTGTTGGAACAATTGCATAAAGAGTTTCGGATTGTTCCCATGACCACTTAATGCTCTAGCGTACAGGTGAATGTCAGCAATAGGGTCACCAGTGCCATCATACTTTTGAAAGTCAGGCATATTGAACTTGGCAGGTCTTGGATGGTCAGGAAAGAAACATAGCTCATCGTAGGTAGTGAAACCATAAGTGCCATGGCCATGGAGACTTCGTAGTGAATCCTCTAGCCCTTGGATTTTCAGACTGAGAGGGTCTAGGGGGGTTTTCTTTACGACAGGCGAGAGCAATATGGTTTCCTCCTCTTCAGTGTTGATCCCCTTTGCGTCTCCCTTGGTCCTTACAGCATTGTCAGATTGAAGCATGACCCTTGGGTTAGCAAATTCCGGATCCTTAGACGAAGTCATAGATGACGACGGGATTGCCGCAACATCCTTCATGGCCAAGGTTTGGATGAGCTTAAACATCTCATCAATCTTGCTCCTCATTTTGTTGACCTCTTCTCGAGAGACTTGGGATGACTCTTCAGGGTTGGCAGCCATTAGTGAGGCTCTTTGTCGGGTGATAATTGGGTCTCTCAGTGGATGTTGACCCTTCTTGGGAGCAATATTGACTTGGTGCAGGGTGATCTCTGTAAATGAAAAAGAAAGAAGCAGAAAAACAAAGACATAAATCACAAATTAGTTTTTGGTTGTTAAAGAGTTCTATGCAATGCATGCCCTAGGGTGTCCCTGTTTAAAAGGGAGACTAATCATGATGAATTTGGCTCACTTTTGGAGATAGGGAGCTTTGGCCCTGTATGCAAGTATCTTACCTCTGATTAGGAATCTGCCTTCATCAATTATTTGTGAAAAATAAGGAAACTCATTACACTTTGAAGTTTACAATATAAAGAATCAAAGTACATTTTAATAGGGGAGGGGGAACATTTTTCTCTGGATTTCCACCTATCTACTTTTTACATATGAAATTCTAAACTACTCTTGAGTCTTCGGATTCGCCTTCTTTAGATTCGATGTTGAAGAGGCCGCTGAGAGACCCTGTTGACTGACTGCCCCTTGTCTTCTTGGCGACCCTATCTCTGTGAGCATAGAGGGATTGGGGGCCTCTTATGGAATGATTTGAAATGTATGCAATGATTCTTTAGGGTTACTTGGGAACCCTTAGAGTTTTGGTAGGTTTAATGCAATGGAGAGTGAACTAAGTGTCACTCTCAATGGGTTAATCATATGCATGGAGATGCAGTGACTTGAGTTACTTCAGAACTCTAGTTTTGGGATGCAATATTATATACATGAACATGAATGCAAAGAGCATAAGGAGAGAGAATGCAAGGGTAAAGTAAACGTGCATGCATGAGCAGTTAGACAAGCATTATAATAGTAATGATACAATCATTATAACAACAGGAATAAACAAGTATAGTGGAAAATAAAAGCAGTTGCCCTTTCCTCCATAGTTTTGGAAAACAGTGCACGTGTCTTAAATTCGGCAGAGGTTCGGCTATGCAAGATATCTATATGAGCATGAGGTTGAGGGTAGACTAATGCGTCCTAAAAAGGCACGATTCCCAGATCTTCAAACCTAGACCCACTCCCCGAGGTGGTGCTATTATCGGTTGGTGATCCGAGTGGGGAAACCATCAAGAGGCTGTAGGCAAAGAAACTAACACAATATCTTGCTCACAACCAATATACCGTTCCCCTTTTCTAACTAGAAGGGACAAATTAGGGCAAAGAATGCAAATATGCATAATGCAAGTGCACGTGCAGTGCGTGTGTGATTTTTTAAAGCGGAGGAAAGAGCCCAACAACTCCCATTCATCCTATTCATCACATTCATTCACAGTATGAAATAAAATAAAAGCAAATAAAAATCCACCTACAAAACAAAGATGCAAGAGTTAGTATGCGGATGACAAACTTAATGCAATATAATATGAATGGAGTTAAATGCATGTTTTTTTTTTTTTAAAACAACCTTGAAAATTTGATCTTCAAAATTTTAGAGTGGATATGATTGAACAAATTAATCGAAGACTCCACTTAGGTGAAGGGTGAAAAGACATGACGATGACCTAACCCTCTAAGTGTTCCTAATGGAGTCGCCAACTGTCGTGCTTGATTTTCGCACCCAAAAAAGGCAAGTGAGAAAAACACGGTTTTCTCTCGTTAGAACTCATCCTCCTCGAAGAATGAGTGTGACTAGGTTTGAATTGAAAAATTGATTTGAATAAAGAGTTTTTGGAAAAAAGTTCGGAGTCACCACCTAACTTGATTAAGGTGAGTTAGGTCACTTAAAAACTAAGCACAATCCAAAGATTACACTTAGGGTTTTTGGAAAAGGTTTTCGAAAATACTTTCTTAAGAGATAATTTTTAAGAAAACAGGTTGTTTGGCAACCTTTGAAAAAAATGTAAGCCATTTTTTTAAAATAATTCCATTTGGTCTTTGAAAACAATGATTTTAAGTTCAGAAGTTGGTTACGTGTAGGGAAGATGCGCTAAGCCATCACCCTACCCCGCCCTTGCGGTACCTACATGTTTATTCACCCTAGGTTCACTCATTAGACTCTTTGATTAACATATGTCCAATCCTATCTACCTTTAAAAAAAGAACTTTGAAAAGATTTTAACATAATGCATGATATGCAAGTGCAAGAATAAGACTTGATTTTTGAAAAGAGATTCGAAAAGAAAAAGAGATTTCAGAAAAGACTTGATTTGTTTTGGAAAGAGATTTGAAAAGAAAACTTTGATTTGATTTTGGAAATAGATTTGAGAAAATGGATTTGAAAATAGATTTTTGGAATTGGAAGTTTAAAAATAGTTATGAAAATAGAAGCTTGAAAAAGGTTGTGGAATCGGATATTTGAAAAAAGTTATGACCGCACCCATAAGGGTTGCCTATGTATCCCTTGTGAGGAATCAGGTCAATCGTAGTTCAAACAAGAGTCCAATAGAAAATAGAAGGTTTCACTTGAAAAAGAGTTGGAGTTGGAATTTAGATTGGAAGATTAGGAAATAGAACTTTGGTTGGAAGATTTGAAAATGTTGGTTTTGGAAAGCTTGGTCTTAGGAAATCTAGACTTAGGAAAGATGAGACTTAGGAAAGACTTCAGATTCAAGAAAGATTGGACTTAACTTGGAAGGGTTTTGGAAAGATTTGACTCGAATGTTGGACTTGGAAGATTAGGGAAAGACTAGATTTAGGAAAGGTTCGAATTATGAAAGTGTTAAAATAGGAAAGTTTTATTTTAGGAAAGTTTCAGTTTAGGAAAGTTCCAATTTAAGAAACGTTTTGAAATTGGAAAGGTTTCGTTTTAGGGAAGTTTCAAATTAGGAAAGTTTTGAATTAAGAAAGTTTACTTTTAAGAAAAAGTTAATTTTTGGAAATATTTGAATTAGGAAAAGTTTGATTTAAGAAAGATTTGGAATTTGGAAAGTTTTAGAATTTGGAAAGATTTAATTAAAGAAAGATTTTGAATTTAGAAAGCTTTGACTTCAGAAAATTTTGGATTTGGAAAGATTTGAAATTTAGAATTTTAGAAAGATTCAAAGTTTGAGTTTTAGAAAGATTTGAAATTAGGACAGGTTTGAAAATTTTAGATTTAGAAAGTGAAGATTTGGAAAAGTATGGAGTTAGGAAAGGTAGGAATTAGGAAAGATTTAGATTAGGAAAGATTTAAAAGTTTAAGTTTTGAAAACTCAAGGTTTAGGAAAGGTATGAGATTGAAGGAGTTGGATTAGGAAAGATTTAGATTTCTATTTTCTAAAACAAAAGACTGGATTTTGTTTCTAAAAAGAGATTATTTGATTTTGTTTCCAATAATGGAGGATTGAATCTAGTTTCCTAAATGGGGAGATTAGATTTGACATGGAATTAGAATGAGAAGTTTTGGAAACCCTAGATTTGAAAAGCTATAGCTTGATGTAAAAAATAGGTTTTGGAAATTGTTGTTTTTGATGTGAAAATGAGGTTTTGGAATCCTAGGTTTTAAGGCAATATTGAAAATCATGTTTTAGGAAAGAAAATTAGGGTTTTCTAACCATGGCACTAAGGTTTGACTTGGGCTCCAAGGAAAGAGTTTTTGGAGAGTTGATTTTTGGAAAGAAAGATTTTTGGAAAAGAGTTTCTAGCAAAGAGTTTTTGGAAAGTAAACTTGACGAGTTTTTGGAAAAAGAAGTTTTTGGGAAAGAGTTTTTAGGGAGGAGTTTAAAAAGGAGTTTTGGAAAGTAGATTTTTGAAGGGAGTTTTTAGACAGCAATTTTTACAAAGCAACTTTGAAAAAGAGATTTTTTAGAAAGTGCATTGGAAAAAAGATTTTAGGAAAAGAGCCTTTTTAGAAAGTGAGTTTTAAAACAAAAAAAAGATATTTTGAAGAGGATTTGAAAATATGGACTATATTGGTTACATTAAATGTAACACTTTCCTAAAGCAACCCTAGCCATGAAAAGGCTAGAATCACCTTAGGATTGTGGTTTTGAAAACAAGTTTTGAAGAAGAAAATTTTAATACAAGTTTTGAAAACGGTTTTAATGCAAGTTTTGAAAACAAGTTTAAAAACGAATTTTGGAAGAATGCACGATCATGATATGCACAATGCAAATTGGGGTCGTGAATATACAAGGTTAAAGATTTCACTACATAATCAAGGGGGCCGAACCCACGTGGTCTCCGGTTAGACTAAAAGAAAGCGCTTGACACGGTGACCTTCAATAGCCTAATCCTACACATGGACTGGGAAGTCCTTTGTTTCAAGCATGCAAGAAAGGGGGGGAAGAAGATGGGGGATTAAAATAGAAGAAAATCTAAGTGAGTTTGGAGGGAGAAAAGAGAGGGGGGAGTTGCGTAAACGTAAATAGAGAGCCTACCTTGTATCTTCTTTATTTGCTTTGTTTTGCTTGCTTGCTTTTCTTGTTTTGCTTCGGTGTTCGCCTTGATCTTCGAGAGCTTGTTCTAATCTTCGAGAGTTTCAGAGTTGCATCGCTTCGAGTCTTCAATGGAGGCTTTGGAGGCTAACATGTGAGTCTATAGGGGTGTATGTATGCTAGGGTTTGGTGTATGAAGGCTAAGATTTTGTATATGGAGGCTAGGGTTTGGAAACTAGGGTTTGAAGAGGCTGCAAGCTTTTTATAGCGAAGAGGAGAGTTTTCAGACTGAGTTTGCGGACCCTTTTCATGCTGGAGGAGGCTCTGTATTTATAGACAAAGGGTTGACCTGGCGCTTGTTGCAGTGACGCCAGGCCAAAGAATACATTGGCGCCACTAGGAGTGGAGCCAGGCCATTTTTTGGCTTGGTGCCATTGCTTGTGGTGCCCGCCAATTAGGAAATGTTTAAGGTCAGCAAGCAACGTATCTTCAGAAGATTTGGGCGCATGTACTAGTGACTATCATGTAATTTTTACCTTGTCTACACTAGGAGTGGCTACAGAAGGTCTAGGAAGGATTTAAAGAACTGGAGATGGCTCGGAGGGCTAAAAAAGAATAAGAACCCTCAGAATAGAGTCCTGGGGGTGGTAGACTTGAAAAATGATGACAGGATGTGTTGGAAGAGTTGACCGGGCCATTAGAGGCAAAACGGCCAACTAGACTGGAAAACCACCAGGATGGACTCGAAATGTCCTAGAAGAAGACTTGAGGTTTGGAAAAATTACTTAGAATGTCCAAGGAGGTTACCGGTTTGATACCCAGAGCCGGTGTGGTTAGAAAAGGCGACCGGCCCGCTAGAGGCAAAACGGTCGTTTTGCACCGGGTTTGCTGGAACTGTCTCGGAATGATCTAGGAATGTAACGGAAGGTCAGGGATACTATCAAAAGCATCCCCGGGAGATTATCAATTTGATACCCAGAGCCGGTGTGGCTCTCGGGGCACTCGGATGCCTAGGGGCAAAACGGTCATTTTAACCGGAGGGTCTCAGAATTGGCCTGAAACCAACTGGAAGGCACCTAATCATGCCGGATCATCTTTGAGATGATCCTGGAATGGTGGTCTTACTGTTCTGAGGACTTAGGTACATTCTCAAGAAACTTGCCGAAAAATGGCCCTAGGGACAGTTTGGTCATTTTTCACCGGAGTGGGCTAGCAGGCACTAGTGTTGACTTGGGTTTTGAGTGTTTCCGTCACTCTGACGGCGGTTCCATGATATAGGGGTTTGTTGGCAATTTCCTATATCGCCCTGTTTATGAGTGTTTTCGCCACTCTTATGGTTGCAATGTTTACAAGTACTTCCGCTACTCTGACGATTCACAATCATTTCAGAAACAGCCTGATTTCGAGAAGCTGCTAGGTGGACTTAGTGCTTGAGGAATCAACTTTCTTAGAAGACATGCCGACACAGACATTTCTTCAATGGCGGGCTAGTAGGCACCAAAGGTGGACCATTTTACCATCTTGGGGACTTGGGGTCTTGTCTCGGTCGATGGGTTTGAAGTGACTTACCGTTTTGAAGAACTTTCTTCGAAAAATGTGCCAGACAGGATGGATTTACCGCCTTGAGGAATCAACTTTCTCGAGGGACATGCCGAATTGGAATTGGAATTGAAATTTGGACTTGGAATTGGAATTGGAATTTGTACTTGAATTGGAGTTGAGTTTGAGATTAAAACGGGGACTTACCATCTTCGAAAAGACATGCCCACTGGAATTGGACCAAACAATGCCCCCAAGGGCATTTTTGTCCTTTTGCCTCTATCTAGGCCCGGTTGACCCACGAAGCGATAGATTGACTGATTTAGGTTTGAAAAATTAGAATATGTCAATATTGACTTAAACTCAAGTCTGGACGGACTGGAGACTACCGAGCGGGCAAAAATAGGATGCTTACACTTACTAGTATTCTCAAGTTCTTCCTTAACAGACTTGAGAGCCATGTTTTTGTTGGTTCTCTTATTTTGTTTCAAATTTAATTCATAAGTTTGAAGTGACCCAACAAGCTCCTCAACTTTGAGAGCATCAACATCTTTGTTCTCTTCTATGGCTGTAACCTTGGGTTGAAACCATTCTGGAAGAGATCTCAGAAGTTTCCTAACAATTTTGGAATCAATTATTTTTTCTCTAAGATTATAGCTGGAATTTACTATGTCTCTTAGTTTGATGTAAAAAAACATCAAAGGTTTCATTAACTTCCATACTGAGAGTTTCAAAATTTATTGTCAATCTTTAAAGTTTTGATACCTTAACAGCATTGGTACCTTCATGAGTAACTTCTAGTATATCACATGCTTGTTTAACAATTTCACATTTTGAAATACAACGAAACTTTTCAAGAGTGACACTGTTAAAGATGGCATTCATAGCTTTACTATTCCATCCACTCTCTTCCAATTCAGTTTTATCCCACTCAGATGCAGGTTTAGGAAAAGGCATACTTTCACTAAGTTTAGTTGGTGAATCCAACCTTGTAAGACACTAAGCCAAACCCTTTCATCAATAGACTTTAACAAAGCCCACATTCTAGCTTTCCAATAGAAAAAATTTGAACCATTAACCAATGGAGGTCGAACACTAGAACCACCCTCTTTAGGTACATCCATGTTACTAAAAACACTTTTAAGACCTCACTCAAGAAAAATAGTTTTAAAAACAAATTTTAAGACTGTCCTGCTCTGATACCAATTGAAAAAACAACTGCTCTAGTATTATGGATTAAATCGTCAATAAAGGACCTAGAGGGAAAGTGAATAGGTCTCTACCTATTTTTTAAACCTGTGTTAGCAAGATCAATATGAATCAAACCATAAATAGAAAATAAAGCACACAACCATGAACACATACGATTTTTAGCATAGAAACCCTTACGGGACAAAACCATGGGACCTCGTTCAGCTCCAACCAAGCACTATGTAATGAACAAATAGTACAAGAGATCTTACAACCATTTATACTTGTTGAATCTACAACTCTAGGTTTGTATCTTCATATTGTACTCCATCTGCATCCACTAACTAGTTCACGAGCGCTTGAAATCTCACCGAATCCTCAATGAGTCTTTCAATGACTTGAACTCCTTCAAGCCATCAACATCTCTTTAATGGGTGAAAGGAAAGAATGGTGAAGAAGAGTCTCCCTTTTTCTTTTGAGAACTTGTTGTAAGGAAAAGAAGACTAAGTAACTCACTCTTGCCAAAAGTTTAAATCTCTCTAATCTCCAAGTTCTCTTTAAAGATTTATTTTAGCTTGATATATGTACAACGAAATTGCTTGGAATGTGAGAGAAGGGATGAAAAGATGCTCACGAGCTTCAAAGGAGGCTACCAACTGCTTTTCTCACTTTTAGGTGCATAGCTCATGGTCTGAAAAGTAGATCTGAGTGAATCTGTCCAAGTGCACCAGTGTGACCTCAAGTGTGCCTACTAGCAGCCTACACTGGTTGTCCTCTGGAGCTGAATAATCTAGGGCACTAGTGGTGAGGTCCTATTATGCCTACTGGAAAGGATCTCTAGACAACAGTCATCGAAACAATCCCATATAGCGTGCTAGTAAGGGGCCAAGGGCGCCTACTGGTGATGCCTACTGGATTGGGACTTTGGTTCTTTAAAGAAGCGCGCATGTGCGCGATCTGAGGGCGCCTACCCGTGGGCTGCATTGTGTTGAAATTTCTAAGAAAAATTTAACCGACTTGCTAGGAAAGCTTCGTTAAGCAACTGCAACAGGCTTGAAAAAATAAGTGCTCTAGTATTGTGGATTAAATCATCCAATAAAGGACCTAGAGGGAGGGGGTGAATAGGTCTCTAACCATTTTTAAAACATGTGTTAGCAAGATCAATAGGAATCAAACCACAAATAGAAAATAAAGCACATAACCATTATGACACATGATATTTAGCGTGAAAATCCTTGCAGGAGAAAATCACAAGATCTCATCTAGCTCCAACCAAGCACTATGTAATAAACAAACAGTACAAGGGATCTTACAACTCTTCACACTTGTTGAATCCATAACTCTAGGCATGTATCTTCATCTTGTACTCCATTCACATCCACAAAGTAGTTTATGAGAGCTTGGAATCTCATCGAATCCTCGATGAGTCTTTCGGTGACTTGAACTCCTTCAAGGCATCATCATCTCTTCAATGGGTGGAAGGAAAGAATGGTGAAGAAGGGTCTCCATTTTTTCTTTTAAGAACTTGTTGTAGGGAAAGGAAGATTGGAGAACTCTCTCTTGCTAAAAGATGAATCTCTCAAATGATCCAAGTGAGTGAGAGATTTTCTTAAGATTGGTGTATGTGCAAGGAGAGTTGCTTGGAGTGTGAGAGAAGGGGTAAAAAGACCTTCATGAACTTCAAAGGAAGCTGCCAGCTGGTTTTCCAACTTTACGGTGCACAACTGGAGGTGTGAAAGGCACACCTACCAGCGGGCTACTCTGGTTTGCCTCTGGAGTTGGACAATTAAGGGCGTTGGTGGCGAGGTGTAATGCACCTATTGGTTAGGCAATCTGGATGGACTTCTTCAAAAAAAAAAAAAATGCCCTGTGGCGCGCCAGTAAGTGGCCAAAGGCGCCTACCAGCGATGCCCACTGGTTTAGGGCTTGGTGCTTTGATGCAGCGTGCTGGTGCACTATCAGAGGGCACCTACCAGCAAGGTAATCTGCCTCAATCTGGAGAAAAATGACCCAGCTTGCTAGGGAAGCTTCATTGAGCAATTGCAACACTCTTATTGAGGAAGTTTCTTTCATACCTTTCAAAGCTTAAACAACTCACCTAAAATCTAGACCAATTACAAGAAACCACTTCTCACACAAGATCACTCAAATCAAAACCATTTACACATGAAATCTACTCACTCTAGCCTCACACAAAAGCTAAGAAAACAGCCTCTCAATTACAATACACAAAATAGGCCAATATAAAATTAAAATCCTAACAATTTTCCCTTTTGGCCATTTTGTGACAAAACTCAAAATTACAAAACACCCTCTCATAAACCCAACAACCAAAGCTTAAGCCATGAAACGAAACCAAGCTTCCAAGAGAAGATGCACCAGCAACATAATTCTAAAAACAAGATCAAGTAAAATCAAATGTGAGGAAGAAAAACATATAGGATCAAGATAACTCCCCCTCAACACATGCACCATAAAACTATCAATTCCAATGATAAAGGGAAACCAAGAACATTCATAACCAAAGGATTCATTACATTGCATTCAAAAGATATACAGAATGGAGTTAACAACACTTGGATTGGAACTATCAACCACTAGTTCCAAAACTAACCACAAACTTAACTACACAAACTATAACTGAAAACACTAGCTAGCTAACCACAAAAGTATTACAATTCACCACCAACCAGCTAGCCACAAAAACCACAAAAAGCAACTACAAAACACAAAACCATCTCCCCCTTTTTGACACAAAATGAGTGCATATAATCCCCCCCCCCCCCCCCCCCCCTCCCCCCCCCCCTCTCTTAAATTGAAGAAATATTGAATAAACTAAACGAAAGGATTTTAAATAAAATAAGCATTTGAACAAAAGTATTTATAAAATTGACTTGAGGATCACAAATTGATAAACCTATAGAAGAAGTTCATATATCAAGAATTCAAACACACACATAAAAGGAACTAAAGTTCATGAACACATATGCCAGGCAAATATCATATCAATGTGTCTACAAGATGATGAGTTTCATAGTGAATGGACAAGGTGTGTGTGTGAGCGTCAAAAATATGAAAGTCAAGTCTTAAGAGCGAAAAGCATTTTTGAACACTTTAATCAAGAACACTCAAGAGACATCATTTTGCGTTGAAAATCAAACCGATTTAAAACCAATCCAAGCTTAGCATTCCAAAATGCAAAGACTCCCCCTTAAGAGCACAACACCTCTCAACAATGTTCTCTCTTGACACCGAAGGTGGCTTTTACTCTAGTAAGCAAGGTAGCCCTCTCTATCACTTTTCCAACCAAGGTGCACATTTTGATGTATGTCTATAGTTGCTTTCACTCTACACTCATCGGTAGCCTTTTCCTTGGTCAAGACTACATAGAATTCTTTTGAATTTGTAGTTTTTTTTTTTGAATAAGCAACTCACTCTAGATTGTTCTTTTGCATGTGAATGCATAAGAGGGAGGCAAAGTATTTTAGAACATAAACTCTAGAAAGGACATGCAATCATAGGTCTTTTCAAGCAAGTTGTTCATGAAATTCAAATGGTAAAAGCACAAACTAAAACTAATTTTAGACTCAACTCGGTTCTTCCCCACATTTGTGCACATAAGTGTCAATTCAATTATGAAAATCATCACTTGGACATACGAGACACTTAATTCATCCTTGGCATGAATAAAGAACTTTTTTGCCAAAAACATGTAATTTGAATCTATCATAAGAAGGCAATATGGATAAATCAAAAATATGAATACAAGTCAGTAACAACAAAATCCTTTTTTTTTTTGTTGCTTATTTGAAAATAAAAGTATATACATATAAAAAAGATGAAGATGTACAGAATCAATCAAGAAGACTAACCCCTATAGATTTTTTAAGATTTTCAAATCTAAGAGTGTCAAGAGGTTTGTTGAAAAGATAGGCTCGTTGGTGATCCCTATGAACATACTTTAAGGAAATGACCTTATTCTTAACAAGATCTCAAGTGAAAATGATGACGGATGTCAATATGCTTAGTACGCAAGTGTTGAACAGAATTCTTTGAAATGTAAATCGCACTCTTGCTATCACAAAATAAGGTAATCATACCTTGATCAAAACCATAATCTGCCAACATTTGTTTCATTCAAAGTAGTTGAGTGCAACAACTACCAGTTGCAATATATTCTGCCTTAACAGTAGACAACGAAATGACATTTTTCTTTTTGCTATGCCAAGCAACAAGGTTGTTTCCTATATGAAAACATCCACCATAGTTATTTTTTATCATCCACACAACCTGTCCAATCGGCATCCGAAAAACTAACAAGGTTAGCATTAGTGTCGAGCATAAACCAAATTTCATATCCTAGAATTTCATTCACGTACTTAATAATTCTCCTAGTGGCATTCGAGTGTGACTCTTAGGGGTGCACATGGGTCGATTTGGTTCAGTTTAGTGACTAACCCAGAATTGAACCAAACATGATTGGTTCTTTAACTTCAGAACCAAGTACCGAACCATGCCTTAGATAAACTGAACTAACCAAACTGACAATAATCAGTTCGGATCGATTCCAAACTGAATATTTAATAAATTTTTCTCGATATGACAGGTTCAAGACAGCTTTTACTATAATTGTTACTAAATGGGCCTAGGCAGCAGCCAATAAGGCCACAGACTGTTCAGCTAATTGGAGCAAAGCTAGTTTTATAGAGTTTTGGGAGCAGACTCCTTTTCCCTCACCCGATGTGGGACAGGAAAAGTTTTAATTTTCTAAGAAATATTTGAAAAAGCTAAACTTGAAATAATAAAACTTTGGAGTTTTTTTCCTAGTTTTACATTTCTCGGAATCACTTGCTACACAGTACCGAAAACACAAGCAAGCTGCTAAGTTTGGGTTTACTTTACATACAAAGGATATGATCTTGATATGTGCTAGAAAATGTCAGCTCTCTCTCTCTCTCTCTCACACACACACACACAACTCTCTTTGTATCTTTTGGGGTTTGGTATTTGGAAATGTTATTGTTAAACAGAGGCCATATATTGAAGCCTTTAATGCCCTTTTGGACACAGGGATGAGGGATCCTCGTGCTCTTGACTTGGTTTAGCAGTAAAACCCTAGCTTGTTACAGTAAATCCTGCATCTTATGTAAGGAGAGTCTTTCTTAGTTTGGTCTTCCCGATCATCTTTATCTTACCATCTCCATGTTGTCTCTTTCAGTCTTTACTGCTATTGTATACAATTTTTGTAGGTGGTTTCATCTTTAAGAAGGGTTTTCAATTATAGATGATTTTCCATTCTAGTTTTGGGTTTGTGGATCTAATCGTTGATGTGTTTTTTTTTGGTCCCAAAATTTGTGGTTTATATTGGTTTTCTTTATAATTTTGATTTTCTTGTTCTTATTGAGATTAAAAAAAAATTTTCTTCCCACGTGAAGAACAATGGAGATTAAGAATGCAATTTTCCAGGTTAGTTTTGTTGGGATGAATTTTGTTGACAACTTCTTAGTTCCCACATCGATCAAAGAACTTGAAAACTATCTGTAGATATAAAGAACTCTCCAATCAACTGTGTGTAACACACAGAAAAGATACAACCGAAGGTAGAACTTTTTAAACCTATTTGTTGGTCGGTTCTCACTCGAGTCAGTTCTCAGTTCGGTTTGATTTTTATATCAACCAACCTAGAACCAAACCGTAGTGATCGGTTCTCAAAAAATGAGACCCAGGACTGAACCAAGGTCTTATAAAAATTGAACCAAACTGAACCAATTGATCGGGTTTGGGTCGGTTCTTAGTTCTATCGGGTAATTTGTGCACCCCTAGTGACTCCTTTGGACATCACTGAAATCTAGCACAAAAACCAACACTAAAAGCCATGTCTGGTCTACTAGCAATCAAATATAACAAAATTCCAATCATGCTTTGAAATAAGGTATGATCAACTATCTTTACCTTTTTCGTCCTTGCTTAATTTTGTACTGGTATTCATAGGAGTCCTAGCATGCTTTGTTGAAGACAAACAAAATTTATTAACTAGGTCATTGGCATACTTAGACTGTGATATAAAATTACCAGAATCAAGTTGTTTGATCTGAAGGCCTAGAAAGTAATTCAACTCACTAACCATACTCATTTCAAATTCAGAACTTATGCACGTAGCAAATATTTAGAAAGTGAGTCACATGTAAAACCAAACACAATGTCATCAATATAGATTTGAGCAATTAAAATATATTTTTCTTGCCTTTTAATAAAAAGTGTTTTATCCACTACCCCTCGCGAAAAATCATTTTTCAAGAGAAATGAAGTAGGCATTTCATATCATGCTCAGGGCGGCTTGTTTCAAATGATAAAGAGCCCTTTTTTAAACTTAAAAACAAGGTTTAAAAAATGTGGATTCTAAAACCATTTATGTTGTTCAACAAACACTTCTTGTTACAATAAACTATTTAGAAAACCACTTTTCACATCCATTTGAAACAATTTGAATTGCAAGTAGCAAGCAATAGACAAAAGTAAAGTAATAGATTCAAGTCTAGCTACGAGTGTAAAAGTTTCATCAAAATCAATTTTCTTAACTTGAATGTACCCTTGTGCTACAAATCTTACCTTCTTTCTAACCACAATACCATGTTCATCTGTCTTTGTAATACCCAGTTTTATTTTTATTTTTATTTTTTTTAGGAAATAAAATAAGAGAGTTACCTTGAGGTATATTTTATCATAGAGGGTATTTTAGTAAAAGCTAATATATTAAGCACTCCAAAATAATTTGGGGGAAAACCCTAGTTTTATATTGCTAAGGAAGCTAACAACCGATACATTCTTTTGTCTCTCAGATAACCCATTGGAGTAGGACAAGTTTTGGAGAAGGAGACGCACCAGAGGGACTATCATCTTTGGAGAATCAAGTTTGAAGGTAAGTCCCTAACCTTCTAATTATGTTTCTTTGCATGACCTCATTAGAAAATAAGAAGATGAATCATCATACGTAAATCTGTGAGGAAATTGAAAACTTTTCTTAAAGTCCACTATTAAGTGAATGGCATTGTTGTTGTTTCCTAAGGTTTTAGGTGGTTATTGGATTAGAGGCTTTTTGATTGATTCTCCGAATTAATTCGTTCGTTGTTTCTTTTTGTCTTTTGCGACTGGCCGTGCATTCAATGGATTAGCTTTCACAAGTCCATCTAACATTTAATGCAGAGATGAAACATTTACGGCATGTGATTCTATGGCAAGAAGGGTTTTGTGTAGAAGTGTGTGAAAAGCTATAGTATCACAACTCATACCTTCACTCTTTTTATTGGTTGGCTGCAAGATGCATGTGCTGCTATAAGTAATGTGGAATTGAGAATATATTCCTTTTACAGTGGTGGAAGTTCGTTGGTTAGTAGGAAGTGAAGGCTACCTTAATGCCTTAAGGATTTTTCAGAAATATGAATGATTAAGTTAGTGGCGGCACTAAATTTATACGCATGGATAGGATCCTAGATTTCATTAGAATAGGGTATGGCATATGCACAAGTAAGTAAAATGTTGGATTGTAATTACTGTGTAATGTTAGATTTTAAGGTGGTACGATTTTTATCGAGTTTAGCTGTGGAGAAGTGACTGGTTGCATGAGAGGTAAGTGACTAATTACCACTTCTAGTAATTTTATAAATTACCAAAAATTGCTTTGGAATCATAGATTTTTGGATTATCTATCAAAATCATTGTTTGAATAAATGTTTTTGTTTCCTTTATACTTTTAGTATCAAATATGGATCAAGTGTGAAATTGCTCATAAAATATACTGTATATCGTTTTATGTTAATATTATTGGGACTCTTGTTTGATTATGATTTGGACCCTACGCCAATGGGGGTTAAAGATTGGCAAGGAAACTAGTTTCTTTTGGGCTTCGACCATAGTGCAAATTGTGATTTTGGGCCTTGTCACAAGCTAATGTGACCATAGTCAATAAACCTGAGTTTATATATTTTGAACTGTGAAAAATATGTGTTTAATTGTCTGGATGACTTCTAGCATTGTTACAGGATATCATATTGAACTTGTTGTTTTAAATTGCGATTGGAAATTCTCTTATATAATTGATATCTTTCTACACTTGATCCACCTAGTTATGGTAGTGGGTTATTTACTGGGCTGTTTGGCTAATGCGTTATCCATATTTGTTTTCAGATTCAGCGAAGTAGTGTGGCTCGAGTGAGGACTTGGAAGAGGCTTCATAGTAGTTTCGTGCTTGGGCTTTAATTTTTTTAGAATTGCATCATTTATATTTATAAATTGTAAGACCTTAAATTGGTCAGATTGGTTACCAGGTTGTTATTTGGATTTAAGGTATTATGGAGATTTAATATTGCATTTTGTGGAGATTATGATTTAGGTGGAGATTTCATAATTGTTTTGGAGTCAATGATATTATATTCTTTGAGGGTTATTTGGTTTGTCTTCATAATAGCTTGTATCTTAGCCTTGCACACCTACAGGGGCTGACCTTGTGAGTGTGCGGTGTTGTCATGGACCTTATGGGTTTTGGGGCATGACAATTTAGGACAAAATGCTACCTTATGCCCCTGTTGTCTGCGCTCAAAACATGCTCCAGTTATCCAAGGACATTCCACTTCAGTGTGAAATCCATTACATCTAGAACACCGACCATTACCTCTTGGCCTACCACTACTACCTCCAAAGGTAGGGTTATTGCCCCTTTGTCTGCCACTATTACCTCCAAGGGTATGCTTTCCCCAACTCCCATTAGTAGAATGAGTATTATGCCTCTTTGCATTCCCTGCTAAATTTTGACCACTCTGATAACCCAATTGAGTAACTCTTTTTCGCTGGTTGCTATCTCTCTCAATTTGAACTTCATTAAGACTCCTCTTTACCAGTAGGGCTTTGCTCACCATTGCTCCATAAGGTGCTAGCTCAAAAGGTGTCACCCCATGCTTATTTCGAGGCCTCAGTCTCTCCTCAAATCATCATGCCCGACTCTCCTCATCACCTACAAGTGTTGGAGCAAACCTAGACAACTTAGTGAATTCAGTCACATACTTAGATACTGACAAATTTCCTTGTTCAAGTATAATAAAGTCTCTCTCCTTTAGAAGGCGAACACTCTTAGGGAAGTACCTCTTATAGAAGGCCTTCCTAAACATCTCCCAAGTATAAGGATCTGTATCAAGTTCATGTTGGCGCACTTCTGCCTTCCACCAATCATAAACACTCCCTCGTAGCATAAAGGACGCATTAGTCACCTTTTTTTCATCTGTACACCCAAGCACTGCAAATGTCTTTTCCATTTCCATTAACGATTTTTCAGCCTCTAAAGAGTCAGCAGTCCCCTCAAAAGCTGGTGGTCCCAGTTTCTTAAACTCAACTATGCCATTGCGCTGCCTCTGTTAAGCCCCAAGATTCTGTGTCATTTGCTGATGTTGCTCCATCAACCTAGTCAAATTATTGCCTATAGTTGCCTGTTGTTGCACTACATTTGTCAAAGTCTCCATTAGTTGGAGCAAACCACCATCATTATTGGGTACTCCTACTTGCTCTGCTTGACCTTGCTCAATACCTGATCCTCTCTTGCTACCTAACGAGCCCTGGCAACAATTGAAGTATTCCTTTTTGAGCGACTTTTCTTAGCTAGTTGTTTCGCCCCTTTAGAACGAGAATTACGAGCAATGTTTGCAAGAGTTTTAGGAGGTGCCATCTCAACCTATAAAAAAAATCTACATAAGCACAAAATATTTTTTGATGTCCAATCTCACTAGGATAACACAAATTCATAATCTTCCTAATTTCCAAGGTAAACATGTTTCACCAAAATCCTTATTAATACCAATCTCCATTATCCTAGGTAAATCCTTATGATCACAACCTAAGCTCTGATACCACTAAATTATGACGCCCCAAAACCCATACGATCCGTGACAACGACGTACACCCACAAGGTCAGACCCTATAGGTGTGCAAGGCTAAGATATAAGCTATTATGAAGACAAACCAAATAACCCTCAAAGAATATAATATCATTGACTCCAAAACAATTACGAAATCTCCACCTAAATCATAATCTCTACAAAATGCAATATTAAATCTCCATTATACCTTAAATCCAACAACCTAGTAACCAATCTAACCAATTAAGGTTTTACAATTTATAAATATAAATGATGCAATTCTAAAAAAAATAAAGCCCAAGCACGAAACTACTATGAAGCCTCTTCCAAGTCCTCACTCGAGCCACACTACTTCACTGAATCTAAAAACAAATACGGATGAACGCGTCAACTAGACAGCCTAATAAGTAACCCACTATCATAACCAGGTGGATCAAGTGTAGAAAAATATCAATTATATAAGAGAATTTCCAATTGCAATTTAAAATAGCAAGTTCAATATGATATCAAGTAACAATGCTAGAAGTCATCCAAACAATTAAACACATATTTTCCACAGTTCAAAATATATAAACTCAGGTTTATTGACTATGGCCACATTAGCCTATGACAAGGCCCAAAACCACAATTTGCTCTATGGTTGAAGCCCAAAAGAAACTAGTTTCTGTGCCAATCTTTAATCCCCGTTGGGGTAGGTTCCAAATCATAGTCAAACAAGAGTCCCAATAAAATTAACATAAAATGATATACAATATATTTTATGAGCAATTTTAGATTTGATCCATATTTGATACGAAAAGTATAAAGGAAACAAAAACATTTATTCAAACAAAGATTTTGATGGATAATCCAAAAATATACGATTCCAAATCAATTTTTGATAATTTATAAAATTACTAGAAGCGGTAGTAAGTCACTTACCTCTCATGCAACCAGTCACTTCCCCACAGCTAAACTCAATAAAAATCGTACCACCCTAAAATCCAGTACTACATAGTAATTACAATCCAACATTTTACTTACTTGTGCATATGCCATACCCTATTCTAATGAAATCTAGGATCCTATCCGTGCATATAAATTTAGTGCCACCACTAACTTAATCATTCTTATTTCTGAAAAATCTTTAAGGCGTTAAGGTAGTCTTCACTTCCTACTAACCAGCGAACTTCCACCACTGTAAAAGGAATATATTCTCAATTCCACATTACTTATAGCAGCACATGCATCTTGCAGCCAACCAACAAAAGAAGTGAAGGTATGAGTTATAATAATGTGGCTTTCCACACACTTCTACATAAAACCCTTCTTGCCATAGAATCACATGCCGTAAATGTTTCATCTCTACATTAAATGTTGGATGGACTTGCAAAAGCTAATCCATTGAATGCACAGACAATCACAAAAGACAACAAGAAACAACGAACGAATTAATTCGGTGAATCAATCAAAAAGCCTCTAATCCAATAACTGCCTAAAACCTTAGGAAACAACAACAATGCCATTCACTTAATAGTGGACTTTAAGAAAAGTTTTCAATTTCCTCACAGATTTATGTATGATGATTCATCTTCTTATTTTCTAATGAGTTCATGCAAAGAAACATAATTAGAAGGGTAGGGACTTACCTTCAAACCTTATTCTCCAAAGATGATAGTCCCTCTAGTGCGTCTCCTTCTCCAAAACTTGTCTTACCTTGATGGGTTATCTCAGTGATGAAAGAATGTAACGGCTACTAGCCTCCTTAGCAATATAAAACTAGGGTTTTCCCCCAGATTATTTTGGAGAGCTTAATATATTAGCTTTTACTAAAATACCCTCTATGATAAAATATAACTCAAGGTAACTCTCTTATTTTATTTCCTAAAAAAAATAAAAATAAAACTGGGCATTACATCCTCCTCCCCTTAAAAGAAGTTTGGGCCTCTAAACTTAATATACCTGGGTCCTCAAAAAGTTATGGATATTTCTGTAACATCTCCTCTTCAAGTTCCCAAGTTGCCTTGCTCTCCAAATGGTTTCGCCACTGGACCTTAACATAGCGAATGATTCGTCGCCTTTACACTTGCTCTTTACCATCCACAATCCGTATTGGTTGTTTGACATAAGTCAAGTCATCCCTGAGCTGTAATGGTGCATGATCAATTACGTGACTAGGATCTCATACATATCTCCTCAACATGGACACATGGAACACATTGTGAACTCTAATAAGTGCAGGTAGTAAAGCAAGTCTATATGCTACCTCTCCAACACGATCTAAAATCTGAAAAGGACTCACATATCTGGGACTCAATTTATCACACACCCCAAATTGCGTCACTCCTTTCACAGGAGACACCTTAAAGAACACATGATCTCCCACTTGAAACTCTAATTTTCGCATCCTACTATCTGCATAGCTTTTTTGCCTACTTTGAGCCATGCGGATTTGCTCTCTAATGAGGTGGACCTTATCCACTATTTGTTGCACAATCTCTGGTCCCAACAACTTGCCCTCGCCCACATCATCCTAATATATAGGTGATCTACACTTCCTCCCATATAAAGCCTCATAAGGGGCCATTTGAATGCTAGACTGATAGCTGTTGTTATACGGAAACTCTACCAAAGGAAAATGCTAATCCCATGAACCTCAAAGATTAATAATGCAAGCTCTTAACATATCCTCAAGGATTTGGATAGTCCTTTCTGACTGACCATCCGTCGGGGGGTGAAATACTATGCTAAAACTCAAACTAGTCCCCATGGCTTTGTGCAAACTCCCCAAAATTTAGATACAAATTTGCTATCTCTATCAAATACTATAGTTATAGGAACACCATGCAATCTCACGACCTCCTTAACATACAATTTTGCTAATCGCTATAAGGAAAGTCCAATTCTAGTAGCCAAAAAGTGAGCCGACTTTGTCAATCGCTCCACAATCACCCAAACGCCATCATTCCCACCTTGAGTCCTCGGCAATGCTGTTACAAAATCCATCGTAATGTGTTCCTACTTCCATTCAGGAATGGGAAGAGGTTGTAACTGACCGACTGGTCTTTGATGTTCACTTTTCACTTACTGACACACCAAACATTGAGCTACATGCTGAGAAATTTCTCTTTTCATGTTGTTCCACCAGAAATTTCTCCTCAAATCTCTATACATCTTAGTGCCTCCAGGATGCACTGTATACCCAAGTTATGAGCTTCTTCTAGAATTTCCCTCTTCAGCTCTATGTCACTAGGCACGAACAGTCTGTCACAAAATCTCAACATCCCATCTACATGGACACTAAATTCTAACCGTGCTCCTAATTCCACTTCGTCTTTGATCTTTTGCAATTTAGGACCGTTCCCTTGAGCAATCTTGATTTTTTCAATTAAGGTAGTTTGAACTCTAAGGTTCGCCAACCGAACCCTAGGTTTGTGCCACTGTTCCATAATATTCAACTTCATAAAGTCCTCCAATATATGTCTTTGGTTTATGAGCAAAGCTTCCAAATTACCTGAAGACTTCCTACTTAAAGCATCTACCACTGTATTTGCTTTCACTAGATGATAATTGATGGTCATATCATAATCCTTCAATAACTCTAACCACCTTCTTTGTCTCATATTAGCTCTTTCTGGGTGAAAATGTACTTCAAACGTTTATGGTCTATGAATATCTCACACTTTACGCCAAACAAATAGTGTGTCCAAATTTTTAATGCAAACACCATAGCAACTAACTCTAAATCATGAGTCGAGTAGTTCTATTCATATGGTTTTAACTGCCTAGAGGCATATGCCACAACCTCGCCATTTTGCATCAAAACACACCTCAAGCCTTTCTTAGAAGCATCACTGTAATAGTAAAACCCTCATTACTAGACGGAACAATAAGAACTGGAGCAGTCACCAACCTCTTTTTCAATTCCTAAAAGCTCGGCTCACACTCATCAGACCACTCAAACTTTATCCCCTTTTGAGTCAAACGGGTTAAAGGTATTGCTATACCAGAAAATCCCTCCACAAACCTCCTATAATAACCAGCCAATCCTAAGAAACTATGGACTTCTATTACATTGGTCATCATGTTCCACTCTACTACGGCCTCCACCTTCATCGGATCCACAGACACTCCATCTTTGGATATCACGTGACCCAAAAAGGATACACTATTCAACTAGAATTCACATTTCTTTAACTTTGCATACAACTTCTTTTCTCTCAAAATTTGTAATACTATACTCAAGTGTGACTCGTGTTCCTCCCAACTCTTTGAATACATAAGGATGTCATCAATAAAGACCACCACAAATTGATCTGAGAAGGGTTTAAACATTCTGTTCATCAAGTCCATGAATACTGCTGGTGCATTAGTCAACCCAAATGGCATCACAGGGAACTTATAATGCTCATATCTGGTCTAAAAGGCTATCTTAGGTACATCATCTTCCTTAACCTTCAATTGATGATAACCCGAACGACGATCGATCTTAGAAAAAACTTATGCTCCCTACAACTGATCAAATAGGTCATCAATTCTAGGTAAGGGATATCTATTCCGCATTGTCACCTTGTTTAACTCACGATAATCAATACAAAGATGCATGCTACCATCTTTCTTTTTAACAAACAAAATAGGTGCACCCAAAGGAGAAACACTAGGCTTTACAAAACCTTTATCTAATAACTCCTATAATTGTTCCTTCAATTCCTTAAGCTCAGCCGAAACCATTCGATATGGGGCCTTGGAAATAGGACCCGTGCCTGGTACCAAATCAATAAAGAATGCAATCTCTCTATCTGGTGGTAACCCCGCTAAGTCTGCTGGAAAGACATTAGGAAAGTCTCTCACAGTAGGAATATCCTCTATGCTTAACTCATCTTGTCAAGTATCCCTCACAGTAGCTATAAAACCCTTACAACCATTTCTTAACAATTGTCTAGCTTGAAATGTTAAAATCAAGTAGGGAGGAGCTTTTACTCCACTGCCCACTAAACAAAATTCTGCAAGACCTGGAATTTGAAAAACCACCCTCTTTCTACAACAATCAACAGAAGCAAAATTTGCAGCAAGCCAATCCATCCTAAAAATAATATCAAAATCCCACATTTCTAATCTTGTTAAATCTGCTGGCAGCTCATTATCATCTATACAAACCACACAAGACTTGCAAATTGAGTCAACAACCAATACACCGCCTATTGGAGTTTCAACACATAACTCAGTTTCCCTAGGGACACACTTCCAACCATGCCTCTTAGCACAAGCCATACATATAAAAGAATCATTACCACAAGGATCAAATAATACATATGCATAAGTAGAGGACACTAGAAGTATACCTGACACCACAGCATTGGAAGTTTGGGCATCCTACTGAGTAAGTGCATAAACTCGCCCCTGAGTCCTAGATCTCTAACCCCCATCTTTTCTCTACTCAACTAAAGATGCCATGCTCCCTGGGGTTCTCTTATCTGCATCTGGTTTTTGAGTAGTCCCTTGTCCTTTCCGTCCAAAATAATCGGGGGGAAAACCCTAGTTTTATATTGCTAAGGAAGCTAGCAACCGTTACATTCTTTCGTCTCTCAGATAACCCATCGGAGTAGGATAAGTTTTGGAAAAGGAGACACACTAGAGGGACTATCATCTTTAGAAGTTGGAAGGTAAGTCCCTAACCTTCTAATTATGTTTCTTTGCATGAACTCACTAGAAAATAAGAAAAGGAATCATCATAAGTAAATCTGTGAGGAAATTAAAAACTTTTCTTAAAGTCCACTGTTAAGTGAATGGCATTGCCGTTGTTTCCTAAGGTTTTAGGTAGTTATTGGATTAGAGGCTTTTTTATTGATCCACCGAATTAATTTGTTCGCCGTTTCTTGTTGTCTTTTGCGACTGGCCATGCATTCAATGGATTAGCTTTCGCAAGTCCATCCGACATTTAATGTAGAGATGAAACATTTACGACATGTGATTCTATGGCAAGAAGGGTTTGTGTAAAAGTGTGTGAAAAGCTATATTATTATAACTCATACCTTCACTCTTTTTTTTGGTTGGCTGCAAGATGCATGTGCTGCTATAAGTAATGTGGAATTGAGAATATATTCCTTTTACAGTGGTGGAATTTCACTGGTTAGTAGGAAGTGAAGGCTACCTTAACGCCTTAAGGATTTTTCTGAAATAAGAATGATTACCTTAATGGTGGCACTAAATTTATATGCACGGATAGGATCCTAGATTTCATTAGAATATGGTATGGCATATGCACAAGTAAGTAAAATGTTGGATTGTAATTACTGTGTAATGTTGGATTTTAGGGTGGTACGATTTTTATCGAGTTTAGGTGTGGGGAAGTGACTGGTTGCATAAGAGGTAAGTGACTTACTACCACTTCTAGTGATTTTATAAATTGCCAAAAATTGCTTTGGAATCGTATATTTTTGGATTATCCATCAAAATCATTGTTTGAATAAATGTTTTTGTTTCCTTTATACTTTTCGTATCAAATATGGATCAAGTGTGAAATTGCTCATAAAATATACTGTATATTCGTTTTATGTTAATTTTATTGGGACTCTTGTTTGACTATGATTTGGACCCTACGCCAATGGGGGTTAAAGATTGGCACAGAAACTAGTTTCTTTTGGGCTTCGACCATAGAGCAAATTGTGGTTTTGGGCCTTGTCACAGGCTTATGTGACCATAGTCAATGAACCTGAGTTAATATATTTTGAACTGTGCAAAATATATGTGTTTAATTGTTTGGATGACTTCTAGCATTGTTATCGGATATCGTCTTGAACTTGTTGTTTTAAATTGTGATTGGATATTCTCTTATATAATTGATATTTTTCTACACTTGATCCACCTGGTTATGGTAGTGGGTTACTTATTGGGATGTCTGGCTGACGCGTTCATTCGTATTTGTTTTCAGATTCAGTGAAGTAATGTGGCTCGAGTGAGGACTTGGAAAAGGCTTCATAGTAGTTTTGTGCTTAGGCTTTATTTTTTTTAGAATCACATCGTTTATATTTATAAATTGTAAGACCTTAATTGGTCAGATTGGTTACTAGGTTGTTATTTGGATTTAAGGTATTACGGAGATTTAATATTGCATTTTGTAGAGATTATGATTTAGGTGGAGATTTCGTAATTGTTTTGGAGTTAATGATATTATATTCTTTAAGGGTTATTTGGTTTGTCTTCATAATAGCTTGTATCTTAGCTTTACACGCCTATAGGGTCTGACCTTGTGGTTGTGCGGCGTTGTCACAGACTGTATGGGTTTTGAGGCATGACAATCTTATTCTTAAAAATCCATTTGGTACCAATCACATTAGTATCCTTATATCAAGGAACAAGAAACCAAATATCATTTCTAACAAATTGTTTCAATTCTTGTTGCATGGCAATCACCCAATTTTCATCAGACAAGGCATCCTTAAGATTTTTTGGTTCAAAATTTGAAGCATAACAGGTAAAGTTTACCTCATTTCTTACTTGACGCCTCGTTTTCATTTCAATTGTCACATCACCTATAACTTGTGTGAATGGATGATGAAATTTAACACAAGCTGAAGGTTCCTTTTGTTGACTTAAGGTTGACCCTTGTTGACTCAAGGTTGATTTACATGTTGATTTTGATGATAACTAAATCTTGTGTTATTTACTAATGAATCTACTTAGTGTACAGATTAACAAAGTTCATAAGTTAGACTTAAAATTCAATTTTAAGTCTAATAAATGTCACAGAGAATGCACAACAAATTCAAGATTAAGCAATGAACTTCAAGGACTATACAATGAACCAAACAGAGAATTGACGTCTATCTCTACTTCAAACAAATGTTTTACATTCGAAGAGATTGAAGGTGTTCAAATGAAGCTTTCATCACATACGCATAAACTAAATGAAGATTAATTTGCACTCAAGAAAGATTGAAGATTTCATCAGAATATGCAAAAATCAGTTGAAGATCAATTGATTGTTGAAGATGTTGAAAATGCTAAATTGAAGACTTCATCAAGTATGCAAAGAACAACTAAAGAGAATGTGATTGAAGTTGCTTAAGAAGAAGACTCACAATGATTGCCTGATCTCTACATGGAATCCAAGTGAATAATTCTTCTACAATGTAAAGAATCAATGAAGACTAGATGTATGAAGAGATTTCATCATGTATGCAAAAGTCTCATTGAAGTGATTTTAAAGAAGAAAAGAAGAATTGCTAGCAAAGAGAAGAAATCATAAATGAAGCATTGTAAAGCTCTACATATTTGAGAAAGCTTGGCATTGAAAGAGATTGTTCTATAATGAAAGAGGAAGCTTTGCAAATGAAGAAGAAAAAATCAACTTTGATCTAATGAAGCTCTGACAGTTTGGAAATCAAGAGAAGATGAATGTCAAATGATTAATTCATTCCAAATTGAATAGAAGTTAACTCTGATGAGTTAAAGAGATTTGATTGATCATCATACCCCCAAAGAGATACTCCTTGAAGATCTTATACCAGTGTTGAGATGAGCTGGATCATTAGAAGTCAGAAAGCAGATTTCTAGGCAATGAGCGGACTCATTAGTCGCCTCATGGAGACAGAAGCAAAAGGCTTAAAGACCAAATGAACAATGCACGGACTCATGGAAATGAGGAGTTGCCTCATGAGCACAGAAGTAAAAGCCTAGAGACCAAGTAGACAATGAGTGGACTCATGGAAATGAAGAATCGCCTCATGGAGACAGACACAAAGGCTTGAAGATAAAATGATCAATGAGCGGACTCAAGAAGATGAAGTGTCGCCTCATGACAACAGAAACAGAAAGGCCGGAAGATTTAATGTACAAAGACCGGACTCCTGAAGATGAAGAGTCGCCACATGAAGGCATAAGCAAAAATGTGAAGACAAAATGAACAAGGAGCCGCCTTACTGTTATGAAGAGCGGACTCATGGAGACAACGAACAACATCTGGTAAATGCAGAAGCAGAAAGTGTCGACTCCACAATCCTAGAGCCAACTCCTTGAATATAATAACTAGTTTTTCTAACATTATAACGGATTGGACGTGCATTAATGAAGCCCAACAACTTCCAACGGATGGAATCAATACAAGGGTTTATATACAAGCCTTCAGCTGCATTTATAACCAAGAAAACAAAGGAAGAGACAAGAAACAAGATTCAACTGACTGATTCATTAAAAACTCTGATATTCTTCCTGTCTTCTTCTTGTGAGATTTGATTGTAAAATCTACTCTTGTTAAAGGGTTTTCTTGTTACTTGTATATTCTTATACACTTGTAAAGGGAGAGTTTGAGAGTTCTCTTGAGAAAAAAAAAACTCTTGTAAGTTTGAGTGGAGCTTGGACAAAACCACTTGGTGGCTGAAGAACTTATGTGGAAGTTCTTGTAGAGTGAGCTGAGCACTTTGTCAACCAGCAGCCCATTTGTAATTAGAGGTTACATAATGGAAGAAGACTTCAAGGAGATCTTGGGGTGAGAACGTAGACCACGGTTTGTGGTTGAACCTCGGTAAATCTGTGTGTTCTTTCTTATGCTTTGTTTTCTTTTATTCTTCTGATTATAATTGTTATTAATCTTAGAAAACCCCAATTCAGCCCCCTCTTGGGTTGCCTTTTGGGCCAACACCTTTTCCTTTGGGGTTTCATCAAGTGAAACTGATGTTTCAACACCTTGATCTTCTTCAGCTTGTTCTAGTATGTTTCCTTTGTCATCTTCAGCTTGTTCACCAAGCGATTGCACATGAACACCTAGTTCTTTGACAATTTTTGCAATATTGTGAGAACTGGAATCATCAACCACAACATTAGCTTATTCAGTAACAGTTAAAGTATTTAAATTATAAACACGATAAGCACGACTGTTAATATAATAGTCAAGAAATATCCCTTCATTGCTTCGGGAGTGAAATTTTCTCAAATGTTCTTGATCCCTTAGGATGTAGCATTTACTCCTGAAAACTCAAAAATATTTCACATTTGGCTTTTTACCATTCCAAATCTTAGATGGAGTTTGCTTTGATCCAAGTCTCTAATAAACCCTGTTAATCACATAGCAAGTAGTATTAGCTGCTTCAGCCCAAAATTTGAATGGGACTGATTTGCTGTGTAACATCACACGTGCCATTTCTTGAATAAAACAATTCTTTCTTTCAACAACTCTATTTTGTTATGGCATCTTAGGAGTAGAAAACTCATGTCTAATGCCTTGTTCATCACAAAAATTAGCATATTTAGAATTTTCAAATTCTTTCCCATGGTCGGTTCTAATCCGAACGATGTATCTAATGATGGTGTTCTTCTCCTTTTGTAACTAGGTACAAAAAGACTTAAACATCGAGAATGTGTTAGCTTTCTCTATGAGAAAACTAACCTAAGTAAATCTAGAGAAGTCATCTACAACAACAAAAATATATGTCCGAGGTTGTCCTATAAGGTCCATATGAACAAGTTTCAAGGGACTTTTAGTTGCAAGGCATTTGGACTTCTTATGAGAAGTTTGAATCTGTTTACCATTTTGTCATGGTCCACACACAGTATTCAAAGCTTTTCCCAACTGGGAAATGCCTCCCACAAGCTTGGATTTGGCCAATTTTGATAAATCTTTGAAATTCATGTGGCCTAGACGTTCAACAATAGTTCCACTTCACTAGTTTTAGTTGAATTACCTGTACCCTCATTCGAAGGCATAATTCCATGGCAATTATCTGAAGTACATAATCCATACATGATACAAATACTCTTTTTATTTAAAATTGAAAATTTTGATTTTGAAAACAAAACTTGGTATTTGTTGTCACATATTTGACTTGTGCTAATGAGATTTGCTTTCAAGCCATCAACGTATAAAACATCATTCAACTGAGGAATTCCAAGAACTTCAATAGTACCCTTACCAATTACTTTTGAGGTCCTTCCATCTCCAAATGTTACACTCTCACCATCAAATTCAACAAGTGAAGTAAACCACGACTTATTACCACACATAAGCCTTGAGTAACCATTATCAAGATACCATATATTCGAGTTATGAGCTTGTAATGCTGTGTGTACAACATAACAATTTAGGTCATGCTTTCTAACCCATAAAGGTTTTTTTTTTGACTTAAAACTTTCTTCAAACACCTTGTGTTGAAAATATTAAGCTTGATTATCAAAATATCTTTGTTTAGAATTTTTTTGAGAAAAATATTTTGTCCTTGGTTGAAAATTCTGAAAAGAATTTCAAAAGTTTGTATATTGTCTCCTATAATCTTTAGCCAAGGCTTGAAAACAATTGTTGTAAAAACTATTTTGATATAAGGGTTCATATTGAACTTTCATCCTTGGAGTAGTAAACCTTTTGAAACAATTTGGCCTAGTATGTCCTCTAATTCCACAATGATGACATACAGGAACAAAAAGTGCATGAAAAGGTTGAGTGTTTAACTGAAAGGGCGTTGCATTTAACCTTGGTTGACTCATCTTATGCTTTAGAGCTTGGCGCTTTGAGGATCGCCGACTCTTGAAAAATTCCTCATTTGAAGTTGACTTGAATTCATCAATGGTAGACAAGGTGGAATGCATAAATTTTCGTTCCTTGACTGCATTGGATGAGAAAGGTGCATCCTCAAACCTTATACCAGTTCTATCTAATGAATTCTTTTGAATGCTGATAACATGCTCCAACTTCCCAGTTGCTCCTATTTATCGTTTAAAAGTTGCATGTACAACAGTCAACTCTTTTTCCAAGCACAACACCATTTTCTTCCAATTTCTTCTTGGAATCATTACTTTCTTGCAATTGTTTTTTAGCTTCACGCAGCTTGTTAAAGAGTCACCCATTCAGTCTCAAATTGATTCAGTTTGCTGGAGACTTCAGTTGCTTCTTGCTTCAACATGTCACTTTCCTTTTGAACGGTTTTGTACTTGGCTGTCAACTTCAACTTATAATCTTTCAATTTCATGCATTCATTATACATCTCATTGTATGCTTGATTAATGTCTGAAATTTCATTTTTTGATTCACATGAAGCATCTTCTCCTTCTTGTTCATTGTTAGTTTTAAAAATATCTTCAACAGAAACGTATGAAGACAAAGAAGATGTAGTAGACTCATGAGCAGATGAAACAAAAGCAATATAATTATAAGTTTCTTCCTCAGATTCTTTAGAAATAGTGTCATCCCAAGTGGAAGCCATCACCCTGCTCTTTTTCTTTTTCTTGTTTGGGCACTCTTAGGCAATGTGACAATAACCTCAACATTCAGAGCATTGACTAAGCTTGGTTTGCTAAAACTTGGAAGCCTTTTTATCATTGATTTGTAAAGGCTTTGGTTTGACCACTAACTTACCTTGGTTTTTCTTACCAAACATTGAGCCATTGTTCTTCCTATTTCTAAGAAACTTTCTAAACCTTTTAGCAATAAGGGTCATCTTAGCTTGGTCAAAATCTTGTTCTTCCACACTAGTATTCTCAAGATCTTCCATAACAGACTTGAGAACCATGTTCTTGTTAGTTCTCTTGTTTTGTTTCAAATTTACTTCATAAGTTTGAAGTGAACCAACAAGCTCCTCAACTTTGAGAGCATCAACATCTTTGCTCTCTTCTATGGCTATTACTTTGGGCTGAAACTGTTCTAGAAGAAATCTCAGAATTTTTCTAACAATTTTGGAATCAGTAATTTTTTCTTCAAGATTATAGCTAAAAGTTACTATCTCACTTAGTTTGAAATGAAAAGCATCAAAGGTTTCATTATCTTCCATACAGAGTGTTTCAAAATTTGTTGTCAACCTTTGAAGTTTTGATATCTTAACAACAATAGTACCTTCATGAGTGACCACTAGTATATCATATGCTTCTTTAGTAATTTCACACTTTGAAATACAACGAAACTTTTTAAGTGTGACATTGTTAAAGATGGAATTCATATCCTTACTATTCCATCCACTGTCTTCCAATTCAGTTTTATCTCATTCAGATACAAGTTTAGGAAAAGGCACATTTTCAACAAGTTTAGTTGGAAAAGTCCAACCTTGTAAGACACTAAGCCAAACTCTTTTATCAATAGACTTTAAAAAAGCACACATTCTAGCTTTCCAATAGGGAAAATTTGAACCATCAAACAACGGAGGTCGAACTCTTGAAAACAAGTGCTCTAGTATTATGGATTAAATAGTCAATGAAGGACCTGGAAGGGGGGGGGGGGGGGGGGGGGGGGGGGGGAATAGGTCTCTACCCATTTTTTAAACTTGTGTTAGTAAGATCAATATGAATCAAACCATAAACATAAAATAAAGCACACAACTATGAACACACAAGATTTTTAGTGTGAAAATCCTTGCGGGAGAAATCCACGAGACGTCGTCCAGCTCTAACCAAACACTATGTAATGAACAAACAGTACTAAAGATCTTACAAACCTTTACACTTGTTGAATCTAAATCTGTAGGTTTGTATCTTCGTCTTGTATTCCATCTGCATCCACGAACTAGTTCATGAGCGCTTGGAATCTCATCAAATCCTCAATGAGTCTTTCGATGACTTGAACCCCTTCAAGGCATCATCATCTCTTCAATGGGTGGAAGGAAAGAATGGTGAAGAAAAGTCTCCCTTTTTGCTTTCAAGAACTTGTTACAGGGAAAGGAAGACTAGAGAACTCTCTCTTGCCAAAAGGTGAATCTATCAAATGATCCAAGTGAATGACAGATTGTCTCAAGCTTGGTTTATATGTAAGAAAAGTTGCTATGGAGTGTGAGAGAATGGGTGAAAAGACCCTCACAAACTTCAAAGGACGCTACTAGCTACTTTTCCTACTTTTTGGTGCACAGCTCGAGGTGTGAAAAGCAGAACTGAGCTGTTTTGTCAAAGTGCGCCGGTGCACCGTCAAGTGAGCCTATTGGCGGGTTACTCTGGTTTGCCTCTGGAGCTGGACAATTTAAGGGCGCTGGTGGCAAGGTCTAATACGCCTACTGGTGAGGCAATCTGGATGGACTTCTTTAAAAGAATGCCTTGTAGCTCACCAATAAATGGCTAAGGGCGCCTACATGTAATGCCCACTGGTTTGGGGCTTTGATACTTTGATGGAGTATGCCGGTGCACTATCATAGGGTACCTACTAGTGGGGTAATCTACCTCGATTTATCTAGAGAAAAATGACTCAGCTTGCCAAGAAACCTTCTTTGAGCAGTTGCAACACTTTTGCAAAAGAAACTTCGTTCACACCTTTCAAAGCTCAATCAACTCTAGACCAATTACAAGAAACCACTTCTCACACAAGATCACTCAAATCTAAACCATTTACACTTGAAATCTACTCACTCAAGCTTCACACAAAAGCTAAGAAAATAGCCTCTCAATTACAATACACAAAATAGGGCAATATATAATTATAATCCTAGCAAAGCTTGCAAGGGAACCCTCTTTCATGCCTTTCAAAGCTCAATCATCTCACCTACAATGTAGACCAATTACAAATAAACTCTTCTAATACAAGCTCACTCAACCAAATCCATTTACACATGAATCCTTCTCACTCAAGCTTCACACAAATCCAATAAACAAACTCTCAAATAACAATACACAAAATAAGCCAATTACATTCATAATCCTAATAGTACTCTTGAACAAAATTGTTGGAAGTCAAACAATCTGCCATTAGCTAGACTATACACTACTGTAGAAATACAATATAATGAAATGAAAATCACCCTTCATCAAATGTCTCCTCTCTACAGTAACTAGAAGTACTCAGTCAATCATTTCTACAAATCCAACAAAAAAAGCTCAAAATTTCAGATTCCCTTCTAGGTTCCTTGGGTGGCTGTAAATCCCCCAAGAATATCAGTTACAATAGTTGACATATATATATACTAGGATAACCCGTGCCTACCGCACTCCCAACAAAATCTAAATCTACATACATGTAGTAGTGATTAACATGAATTTCGAGATAACTATTTTTGATCTGTGTCACTATATCATTGTGTGAATACTTAACAAAAAGAAAAATGTGTTTATTATACAAGCATCTTCTGTCTCTAATTCCACATATCAGCTTTTGTCTCTTTTTGCCTCCTTCATCTCTCATTATCCTGAAAACCATAGTTAAGAGTATAAAAAAAATAATTTGAGATCCCAAAGTATGCCAATGAATAACGCCTTATAAATTATCTAGAAGATAAAAGAAACAGTTGACTTCCGAATTCTAGAATGTAAACATGCGTTAGAAAATAGAGAAAGTTAAGAATTGAGTTTTAAGAAATTCTAATACTGATATTAACCATACAAACCAAAAATATGATTATTGCAAATTCTAGTATTAATGAGAAAGAAATGTTTCAAATGCTATGTGGTAAAATGCAATCAAATGTATTAATTCTTATGGGGAATCAACCCCCTCATATCACTAAAGTTTAAATATTTATCATCCCATTAAGTCCCATTCAGCTCCGCCATCTGTTTTATTACAAATTCAGTATATATG
The DNA here is from genome assembly GCA_033060915.1 of Euryodendron excelsum. NCBI lineage: Eukaryota > Viridiplantae > Streptophyta > Magnoliopsida > Ericales > Pentaphylacaceae > Euryodendron > Euryodendron excelsum. The sequence goes on along the minus strand of CM065387.1, from coordinate 40,226,165 downwards.
GCTATAGTTAAAAAAAAAATAAAGCAAACGTTGCATAAGTGTTCTCCCTAATTCAGTCCCGTCCCATCCCATCCCCATATTAACTCCAATTAAAGGCCAAAGTATAAAGATGATAGTGACACTCCTCTTTTGCCAACCAGATTACTAAGCTAAGCAGTTAAACAATAAACTTGTGCTACTGCGAAAGAAAGAGAAAAAAAAAGATTTAACTTGTGTAGTGGCTTTTTTGCATAGCTTTTTTTATTTATTTATAAACAAAAAAGCCAAATTTTTTTATGGCTTTTTTGCTTTTTTTTTTTTGTTTTTTTTGTTTTTTTTTCTTATCTTAAGCTTACAAATGCAAAAAAACAAAAGAATTCTAGCTTCTTTTTTTATAAACCAAAAAAGCTATAATAAAAAAAACTGTCCCAAGCGAGTACTAAGTCTGTTAGGAGAGGTCTGATGATTAAGTTTGCTAGTTAACTTGCCCAAGACTACAAATTTTACCTTGCAAGATATTTAGAAAATGAAAATTACTAGATTTGCCCAAGATAACAAAGGACTTTCTTCAAACAGTTGGAGTACACTATCCTTCGGGGGCTATGTTGAGCACCATCCAACCGATACACCTCCAATATAACACAAACAAAAATTGTTTGAACTCAATTTTATATTTATTACCTTATTATAGAGTTAGCACTTTCCGAATTTCAAATTCATTGTCATCATCCCAATCTTTCTAGAATTTTGTCGAACCATTTCTGGTGGAATTAGCTTAAGCTATTGGCAAAATCAACATTTTCATTTTGATACCTCCCCTCAAAATATTAAGCTCCTCACTTTACCAACCCCCTCCAAGAAGGGGAAAAAAAAGGAATAGAAGAAAAATGTGAAAAAATAAATGATTTTTCATTACCTGTCCAGGAGAAGGCTTAGGAGTCATGACAACCAAAAGACATGTGTCTATGTTACAGTTTAACATCCAATCCTCTACCTTTTGTTACATCTGCAACCAACCAAAAAAAATGAAAAGTAAATAAAATATCAAAACCTCATGTATTGTGTAGGTGAAACACATTGGCAAAGGTACCTCATAGGTGCTTGTTGGGTAGGGAATGGATCCAGCAATAAGAATCCTTCTCTGCTCATAGGTTGTAACTGAAGAACAAACCTACAAAAATAAGGCTACATAAAGTAACATTAAACCCGTGAGTTCGTGAACGTCTCTTGTGAGTCCTCAAGTCTTTGTTCTTCATTTTATTTATTTTCCTCTGTACAAAAATGAAACACAACTGAAGCAACCATGAGAGAGAGAACGACAGTTTGCAAATATATATAAAACTAAACAAAGCAAAGGATCATGTGATTACCGAGAGGGAAAGGTTGATTGGAGGCAGTGGAGAAGAGTTGTTGCCATAGTGGGTCAAGAGGTAACTCTGCTAGAAACGAATTGAAGGTGATTGGCGAAAACAGCAGTGACCCGCAACGGAGTCATTTGGTGTTTTGAGAGAGCAAATCAGTGAGAAATGGCTAGGGTTTTATTTCCTAGCAAGGGATGGATTTTGAACGTTTACACTAAAGACTGGTAGGTGGGACCTGCGAGTGATGTCTGTAGGTGGTAGGTGAGAAGCAAGGAGACGTTGGGTCCTTGAGAGCTGTGAAAAGCTGATGTGAAAAGTTAAGGTGAAAAATAATCTTAGCTCCCATTAAAGGAAAAAGTATGTTTTTGGCCACTGGATACAATGGGTGGAAAAAGTGATCTCAGCCCTCGTTCAAAGCAACAAATTTTCAGCGTTTGATGCAATTGTCTCTGACACATTTTAAAAAATCAACCTGTGGAGAGAGAAGATAAAAACTTTTCTCAACCGTCCGTTGAAAGAAAAAATATGTTCTTGGCCATTAGATGAAAATGTATTAGACTGACATTTTTCAAAATCTGAACTGTCTTGTTATATAGATAGTCTGGCTAGAAAGATGCCTGTGACATCATTTGGATACAACTAGGAGCACAGGTTGCCTTTGGTGTTGGCAAAGAAAGGTTGATGATCTGGTAACATTCTTTTTCTTCTGTATTAGCAACCTCCATATTGTAATCCGAATCTCAATTAGTAACCAGTGTCATCTCGAATCAGATCTCCATTAAATTCGAAATATGTCATCTCATGCACAGTTCTGCTGTTACTATACATGCCAAGGCTTTTGTGAAAATCCCTTAATTAGGTAACCTATGTAATTAGGAATTAATTCTCCTATTGTAGGACCTAGATTTGCCCTCTTGCGCTTCAGTCTTGGTTGAACTTTACCCGGACAGAACCTGTGGAGCTTGGGGACTTGGATGGTATCTGCTGCGAGAGCCTACCCTGCCCAAAGATGAAACATTCAACGGCAACTAATAAAAGATTTATGGAATCTACCAATAAATCATTAAAAATATAACAAGGTTAAAAAGTTGGATAAATGAATAGAAGCAGATATAGTACCACGATTGGGAGGTGTAGTATACCTTTAATGATATCCTAGGAAGCTTAAGCAATGCCCTAATTTTCCCTGTTGGAAACCACAGAATAATTCTGCAAAGATTCAAAAGACAAAATTGCAATGGTGTGTGTGTGTGTGTGAGAGAGAGAGAGAGAGAGAGTGCATAATGAGAACTTGGTTTGCTCCTATGTAATCCATGATTGGAAGGTGACATTAAGGTTTCTTCTATTGCTGATTGCTACCAAAGGCCTCTTTTGAACAATATATAGAAATAAGAAACACGACTGCTCTATACATTAATGATTGGTTCCAACTTCCAACGGAGAAAAATAATAACTTACCAATAAAAGTAATTGTCTATCCAAATTGTTGAATTGCAAGCTACTTTGCACGACTCTTTTCTTGTCTCCTCTGTGCATCTTTCCTTCAAGGGGAATTTATAAGCATCCATCAAGTTATTGCAAACTAAGAGGAAGGGTGATGGAATTCTCTTCAAATAATGATAAGGAACCTGAAGGACTTACATTCTTGCAACTAACCAGAGCTCACTCCAGCGCTACTCAACAATGGAATCCTCAAACAAAAGCTTCAATTTAAGATCTCCTACAATATTAGATTCAAAATGTGGGTGAAGTATAGAAATTCTTTACAATGGAAGCTTCTGCAAATATGCATGAAATAAAGCATGGAACATTTCAAAGATCCGAATTTATGATCCACAATTTTGTGATTGGTAAACATGTATTAGGAAACAACGGGCACAAGATATTAAAAGTAACTCATGTGAAACCTTTGCTTGGACTATATACCAACAAACATTCTATTCTTTAAATCCTTTTCCAGATGGATATCAAATTATGATTCTGCTTTAAAGGGGATTTACTAAAACAGAAAGAAATCTCAGAAATGATCCTAGTGTGATTTGATCCAAGGCTTAGAATACAATCCATGATTGGACCTAGGATCTGAGCCGCTTTCCCATTTCCTCTTTGCCAAAAGTCAGAGAGAAGAATACATAAATATTAGCATGATAAAAAAAATATTAATCTGCAAACCGGGGTGTTTGTGTGTGTGTGTGTGTGTGTGTGTGTGGGGGGGGGGGGGGGGGGGGGGGGGGGGGGAGAGGGGGAGAGTTTCAATCAATGTACCAGAAACTTCATTTAATAAAAATACTTTAATGATTTTGGAATTCAGACATTTATTGTTATGAAAAGGCCAAACAGTTCTCATACGTATATAGATTGATTAAATGAAATTACTTAGTGGTTGACTGGAAAGAGATACTGAAACTTACTTGAATAAATAACTTAATGGTTGGACTGTGGAATCTTTGAAGGTACACACTTCGGAATTCATAAATGAAGGTACTTGGAGTAAGGTTGTACAGCAACCAAAGTTCAATTTCTCAAGAGCTGTGATATTTGATGGCAATCCCTCTAAGCTCATGTTCATCTTAGAGTCCAAAGGTTGATGACGTGTACTGTGAAAAGAAACTGGTGCTGACCCTAAGCAATAAGAGTCCCAAAGTAAAAATTGAGAGCTTAATTTGCCAAAACATGAATTTTGAAAAAATTGGCCTGTAAACCCATTCCAATTACTATATCAGTAGAGGCGGTCTTCTCTATGAGTTGAAGATGTTAAGCCTCATCTCGTCAATCTATATTGAACCATATCCTGCATTGCATAGAAAGTTGTCGATGGCTTGGTGCTCCACATAACATTCTTCTACATTCTGAAGTCCTAAAACCAGAAATCATGTTAGGAAGAGAAGAAACGGAAGAAGGTTTTGCAATTAATGCACTTCTTTCAAATGATTATTCAGTAAACCAGAGACAGCTCCTAGAGACATTGGTTAATTCGGTCTATATGGTTTGTGTTCCTTTTTGCAGTTTTTTTTTCTTGCTCTGTTTTTGAAAACCTCAAATGACCACAAAAAACTAAAAAACTATTAAAAAAGAAAGATAAGGAAACAGATGACAACTAGAATATGAGTGAAGCAGCTTTGCTAAACTCATGACTCTATATATGTTACTGAACAAATTCAATAAGTATGATTCTGATATTACTTGAATCTGAAATTTGATCGAGTTTTTCATATTCTGACAAATAATATCTACAAGATTATTTAAACTATAGAAACATTTTTTTTTTTTAATAGCATATCTCTTCACATCCGAATTTAGTAAACATATTGGTTTCAAACATGAACCAAGTAGGCAAGAGACTCAAAATGAGGAGAGCTCAGTCAATGAATTTAAAAAATCAAAATGGTATACATTCAGCCTATAATGTAGTAAGTTCAACAATATAGGGATACATCTAACATGTATTCTCATTATTTCATTTTTTGAGGAGAAAGAAGAACTTCACTGATGTATTCTTAAAATTGTACATCCTTAAAAGCTTAGAGAACATTTTTGCAAGTTTAGTTCCTCAATAACGTTCAATGGTAAATAGTGCGTAGGAAACCTATGACCAAAACTAAAGTTGATCTAACATTCTTTGGTCAAATTCTAAAAACAAAATGAATGTAGAGCTTGTAACTATGTCTATAACTAAAATTGTATTATAGTTTGTTCCAAATTTGAACAGTTCTCCTAACCACTAAAAGCAAAATAAGTACACTGAGACTACAATATGATGGATAGATTGAAATTTTATTTTTACAATTGAGTTTAGCATTTTAAATATAACACCAGTCCAATCATATATGCTTAAAATTATGAGGACAGATCCTACAAAAGTTAAGAAAGATAAATGAAAGAAAAATAGAGGATAAACAACATTAGTGGTAAGTAGATATGATCATATGAGTATTTCGTGGAGAAGTGGGTCCGAAAGTGTTTTCTCTCGGAAGAACATGGCAACTTGACACTGATACATTAGGAATCTTGACATGTTGACAGAAGATGAAATTATATACTAAAATGGAAAGCCTAAAAGTAGTATTTGGAATACTTAACAAGCTGAGGGAATATATAAACATAAATACATGTTTGTTGAAGACATATGAGAATATTCTCATGTTAACGAAGAATTTTGGGAAAAATACTATGATGTGTAACAAGTGGATTCAATTCACATCAAAAGGAGGGATCAAATATGAGGAAATAACATACTAAAACAAAATTGCTTCTATAATGAATTATAAGTTCTGTGCCTGAGCGTGATAGAAAAGAGAGCAATTCAATAATTTTTAATAATTTTTTAATGCTTGAAATTTCAAAATAACATAGAGGGATAGGGAATAGATGATCCTGAGCTCAACTTTGCATTCTGATAATTCAGTTCCTCTTCCATGCTGCTTGTCTCTGGAAAACTCAAGAATTTAAGCTAACATGTTGGATAAGGTGGAAAAAGATATTAATAATTCCCATACCAAACTATACCAAAAAGAAAAATTTTTTGAAGACAATTTTTTGAAAAGTAGATTTCAAAAAAGAAGAAAAAACTATGTTTTATAGTTTTTTGAATTGATGAGATTGGACACTACGAAGGCTTAAAAAACATTATGCAGTTCACAGCCAACTTGCAAAACAATTCAAATTTATTCTCATTTTTCCAGTCAGTGTTCATATAAGACTTTATCGGCATGGAGAGTAACAATGTTGAGCTAAAATTTATGTCAGAAAATTAAACTTGGTATCCTAAAATATTAAGTGTAGGGTATGTTGCTCACTTGATGAAGAATCCGGTTCTGATCATAAGAAATAAGAGTCCCCAAGTACAAATTGAGAGTTTAGTCTGTAAAAAAGAAAAGGAAAAAAAAAAGAAGGAATTTTGAATAAGTTGGACTATGTAACCAATTTATAAATGAGTAGAGGAAGTCTTCTCTATGAGTTGAAGATGTTATGCCCCACCTCATCATTCTATATAGAACTCTATATTGCAATGCCTAGCAAGTTGTCAAAGGTTTGGTGCTCCACATAACATTCTTGTCAACACTCCAGGAATTCCCAAAACCAGAAATCATGTTAGAAAGAGAAGAAACAAAACGAAGGTTTTGAAATAAATGCAGTTTCATGAAATAATTATTCAACACTGCTCAAAGCATTTGCAATAAAGATGAGGTGGTTCGAAGATCAGCCGATTACCATCCTAGCGTCAGGGGCGATTACTTCCTCAATTACACTCCTAATGATCATCATTCTAATAATAATGCTAATGACAGTAGTTGCAGATGTACCTAGCTAGTATTGATTATCATGGGTCATCTTTCTAACTCTCGGAGATTCTTTTCGTTGAATTCTAAAATCTATACAGAAACCAACTGATCAGGATGTAGAAGGCCGAGTTAACGAAATAAAAGGCAAGGTATGAAAGATGCTAAGTAATGCAAGAGGCAAACGTTCAGAAGAACTGATCCGCATTGATACCCTCCAACGCCTTGGCGTGGCTTACGATTTTGAAAACGAGATTGAGGAGGCGCTGCAATCAATTTACAACTCACACGTCAATTACAATGCCGATGGTGATGATGATCTCTATATGATTGCTCTCAAATTCTTACTCCTTAGGCAACAAGGCTATCATGTGTCTTCTAGTAAGTTTGCAAACATTATTAGTCGCTCAGTAACAATGTTTTAGTTCATCAAAAACGTGTTTCTCATATGTTATTTGTCCCCCTCCAGATTGCTTTAGAAAGTTCAAGGATGAGAAAGGTGAGTTCAAGAAAACTTTGACGGAAAATGCAAAAACTTTGCTATGCTTATATGAGGCATCACATGTAAGAATTCAAGGGGAAGACATGATATTGGAAGAAGCAGTGAAATTCTCAAGCCAGCACTTGAAATCTATGTTACCGAATCTAAACTATCCTCTCAGTGAGCAAGTTAAACATTCCCTACAAATACCTCTACACAAAGTAATGTCAAGATTAGTGGCCAGGCAATATATCCCCCTCTACCAAGCTGATGTAGCACGACATGCTATTTTGCTAGAACTGGCAGTGTTAGATTTCAATCTACTACAAAAGTTGCACCAGAGAGAATTAAGTGACATCTCAAGGTGAGTTTGTTTATCAGCTATGGTTACCTCATAAATCTTCACATGTTATTGATGTTCCTTGTGAAGTTATACAGCTAGTCATTGTTATTGCTCTCATTTAGTTTACAAACTCAATATTACTTTTGTTAATAATCGAATTTTTCAGGTGGTGGAAAGAGATTGACATTGCAGCAAAGTTGCCTTTCGAAAGATATTAATAAGAGAATTTTTTGCATTTTCCATCAAAGTTGTCTTGAACTCACCTTTCTCATCCTTGAACTTTCTAAAGCAATCTGGAGGAGGGAAAAAACATATGAGAAACATGTTTTTGATGAACTAAAACATTGTTACTGAGCGACTAATAATGTTTGCAAACTTACCAAAAGACACATGATAGCATTGTTGCTTAAGGAGTCCGAATTTGAGAGCACTCATATAGAGATCATCATCACCATCAACATCGTAATTGACGTGTGAGTTGTAAATTGATTGCAGCACCTCCTCGATCTTGTTTTCAAAATTGTAAGCCATGCCAAGACGTTGGAGGGTATTAATGAGGATCAGTTTTTCCGAACATTTTCCTCTTGCATTACTTAGCATCTTTCATATCTCGTGACTCAGCCTCCAAATGCGTGCTCGAGATATCCCAAGTATAGAATGGCAAAGTAGTATAACTCAGAAGTACAAGAATGATCCACAGGGAGCAGGTTACACAAAACCACAAGAACTAAGACACTTCTCTCAATTGCGCACAAAATCCTAACGACTTGCTTCTAAAAAGAAAAGAAAATTTTGATTGTTTTGAAAAGGTGTATTTATCTAAACTAATCTGAAATCAAGAGTAAATAACTTGGAAAAGATGTAGTTTTAAATTGTTAGGAAAAAGGCCCCGGAATCAGTCGATCCAATCAATTGTATCTCTTGAAATTCCGAAGGAGATAATTTGATAACTCAAATCTTTCGACTACGTCGCGAGTCTCAGATTCGGAAGATTTAGCGATAAAAACAAAGGTTCTTCAAAACTTTTACTTCTAGAATAAATTAGGTTGTTTGAATCAAGGACGAGTACCATCGATTCGCGCAGCGCATATGCTGAATATAGATTCACGTATAAACGTTACCGAACATAATTAAACGTCTAGGTTTTCAAAATTTTCTAGAACAAAGAAGAACAAGAAAGAAAATCAAAAAACTTAACTTTAAAACCAAGAACGTACCTCTTTCGTTCACCCAAGATTCTCAATTGATCTTCACTCTTGATCCCGAGATGAAAATATTTAGCTACTCATCTCTATAGTAAAAACACAGTTGCATAAAAGTAGATTGAATATATTTATTGCAAACCTAAAAATCTGATTACAAGAATCAAGAAAAACTATGAAAACTCTACTAGAAACAAGAATAAAATCTATATCTACTGCTGCTGCTACTCCTAAAACAATATGAAAAACACTCACCCTAAAAATAAAACAATCTCAGCTTTTATAGGCTTCTAAAAATCTCCAAATCCGTAAGACCGTTCGAACTCCCGATATACCATTCAAACGCATCGGACCATTGTTCAAACGGGAAATTTGCTCTCTGTATCTTTCGAACGCGCTTCAAACTTGAACCTGGTGTGAACTCGTTTGACGGACCGTTCGAACGCACTTGCTGACCGTTTGAACTCCCTTCGAACGCTGTTTCCAATTTAATAACGAGTTAGGATTAAAATAACATAATTAACCTGATTCTAAGGCTAACAAATAACTAATTAAGGCATGTAAATTGCACTTCTAAGGCTAACAAATAACTAATTAAGACATGTAAATTGCACTTTTAAAGTACAATCATACCCCCTAACTAACATTTTGCTAGTCCCTAGCAAAACACTAAGACCAAAAACATATCTCCACTTTCATAGGAGTCATGAGTGCATTTAGTATATGCACTAAGCTCTTAAACCCCTAGATTACCCTTCGCAGATGAGTGGTGTCTCGTGAGGGCTTACAATGATGAATACCCACAAACATCTATCTATGTAATGTTAATACGATATTAAAGAAACACGAAACATGTATTAACCTTATTCAAGTCAAATTTCAATCCACCTAGATCATGAGTCATTGCAAGGTAGGGGCATAAAGCATTGAAGAGAAGAAATCACATTGAAGTATACTACTAACGGCATATAAATCTAATGTCCAAACTCGTGCAATTATATCTTTTATGCTTTGATCCAAATCTCACAAGGCATACACTCATCAAAAACATGAAGCACATGGGTCTCTCAATTGGAAGCTCATCATAAAAGTAAATGTATAAGGCATGCAAAAAGAGCAACTCCAATCATCAAAAACCAATAAATTGTAAGTGTATCAACTTGGCATAGCTTCATGAAAGAACATTTACGGTTTAAATAACAACTAAAGAATTGACATACGATGACTTAAACTCAAAAGAATTGATAACTCATGTAATTCCGGATATGCTAAGGCCATGTGAAAGAAGAGCCAAGAATGGGGAGAGAAGAAGAGATAATAGAACTCAAAATATGCATTGCGCACTACACCTAATGATCAATAAGCACACACTTCCAGATTCCCAATTTTGCAATAATATTGAACTTTTCAATTTCCTTCACTTCTTTATTGCTTTTTTTCGTTACCTTTGATTTTTTTTTTTTTTCATCTTTTTTTTCCTCACTTTTCAACTCCATACACTTTCAAATTCACAACTATAAAAGCAATGCTAATTTAGCATTGATAAACTTTTCAAACTTCTGTGCACACTAGTATCGAGAGAAGTATATAAACATGACCGGCTCAAAGGAATAAAATGGCCTCAACCTAAAATCCGAAAAACATCAAGTCAAAACTTCAAAAGAGTATAAGATGTCCAGAACTCCAACTACTACTTAACACACAAATCAAAATCAAGCATAATGAAGCTATTGAACGAATGGAAGATCAATAAATTAACCTTGAGTAAATGTGTATCACTCTGAAAAGAAGATAAATAAGCTCTAAAGATCACACGGTATAAAATCTCCACCTTATAAAGACATGCATGCACAAGAGAGAAACACAGAAAGATTGTATAGCATACTAGTGCACAACAATGTAAGCTCTTTCTTATAACGGGTTTATGACAAAAACTTGCAATGCATCACAACACAAAGGTGAATCGATAATAACTCAAACTCAGTCCAACACATGACTCTAAATATCCTTAACATTGTAATCGCATTGACATGAATATAGATATGGTTCTCACCAAAAATCCTCTCCAATACATCCATCATGAATAAGAACTAATCAATGCAAATACAGATAAATGTGCTAAAGATACAAACCGTGATAACTAAACCATAAGATACTCAAACCTTTACCGAAGAACTCAAATGTCTGAAAAGTAATCAACATACTGCAACACCTGAGACTGATCCATAAAACATGACAAGGTTTGAAGTATAATAAACAGAGATAAAAAAAATATCAGGCCCATAAGCAAAATAGCACGAAGTATATATCCACTAATATGCAATTGAGTTTTAGATACATAAGATAATATGAACATGCAAAAACTGACACAATATCTAAACTCTACCCCTCATCATCCTCGTCATCCCCAGCAGGCGGTGGCTGCATCTGATGATCTATACGATGAACTAAAACCATCATTTGATCAAGTGTACCCTGCTGAGCACGGATACGGCCCTCTAACATACTAACATGATCCGTATGCTGCTCCTGTACTTCTACTCTCTCAATCATGGCAGCATCAATCCTCTCAAGCGCAAGTCCTTGCTGAACAATGGCCTGACTCTATTGCTCTAATATGACACCCTGTGCTGCCAAAGTCTGAGACTGCTGCTTCAGTCTCTCCAAAAGAATCTGAATACTCGAAACCTGACCCGGCTGTTGCTCTAGCTACTGTGCAGGTCGAGCTCCATTTGCCTGCTACTCAAGCAACTCCTCAGGCGAAGGAGGTAAATGTCCCTCTAAACGTCTCACACTCAATGCATTTATGATTGACAATTGCTGAGCCCAGAGTAATCATGGGATAATACCTACCCCGGTCTTCTCTATCACATGGGTGAGAAAACAACCAAAAGGGATGGCCCCCTGTGCTCTATGATGCACAAACTCAGTGTACAAAGAAAGCTCAAGAGTAATACCTAGGAAGGCATGAATGGATGATGAAGTGCGGACGCAGACCCAGGCATGAGCTCCAGCAAGGCCTTGCTATCTCAAAAACTCAGAAAACTCTCAAATTCTCACTCGTCTCACGTTTGAAATGAGTTCAAACTCAAAATCAGACGCCTTATATATAGGAACAGGAACTACGTTCGAAGGCCATTCGAACGCATCTGTTCGAACTATCGTCTAACACACTTCAAACTCATTTAATGGCCAGTGATGACGTCATTCGTTCGAACAATTGACCTAAAATTGAACAAAAACAAAAAAAAAAAAAAGAAAATTGAAAAAAAAAACTAATATAGAGCAAACACAGAGCTCCCCCCCCCCCCCCCCCCCCCCCCCCCCCCCAACCCAACCCAACCCAAAACTACAAACAGGCCAAGTCCTCGAGGCCTTAGAACATGAATGGACAGAAGGCAAAAAAATGATCCAAAATAATATTACCAACATAAAGTACCAAGATCAAAAGGTATTCGTCCACAATACTATGTAAAATAAATCACAAAACAACTAACTAGGAAAGACAAAACCAGTTCCTTACACGCTATAAATCTAAAGAAGAAAACATAGAATCCAAGCTAAACAACATCACTAGTCCTCAGCGACTCGATCTCAGCCTTTAAGCCTTGAATCTGAGAGTGCAAGTCCTCGAGAGAACGAGATGGTCCATCAACTTTTGGTGGTTGCTCAAAGGAAATGTCCACCCCCGCCAGAATACTAAATAGTGTCTTCATGCAAAGTAAGGACTCGGGCAGCTCTCAAAAAGTCATCGATCAAGAGACCGAATGGCATAGGATCATAGGAGAAACGGGATTCCATAATGGCCTTCAAAATAAGGTTCGAAAGATCAACAACATACCCCTTACCAAGAGTATACAACCACACACAACGAGAGCAGTGTACTGTAGTGATAAAGCTCATCTCAGGAATGACGTTGGTAGCAACTATCAAGTTCAGCATTTGGTACTTATGCTTCAAAGATGCCACCAAAATTATAGACTGCTACTAAGGAACAGAGGTAATTTGAAGTTCCGTGAGGAGGTCCTCACTGGTAGGTGGAGAATAGGGAAATGGAAGATAATCAGGATGGCAGGTGGATGGTAGGTGTAGGAGATGAAAGACATCCCCTTTGGTAATGGTAATGGTTCAGCCCCTCACAATAGAGGTCAAGACGAGCTAAGGATGAGAGGTATGAGACAAATGTGCATAAAATTCTCGGACCATATCAACATTCACAGCCACTTCTCTGCCAAGTATATGAGACCATTCCCTATGTATGTAGTCAGCTCTCCAAAAGTCATCTGTAAATTTGGATAGGTGGACATGATGCTCTATAAGGACTTCACAACCATTGAAATTTGCCATGAACATCTTCCTCTCCCTTAAATTGGCAAACCGCTCAACTTCTATTCGACTCCGTTTACGGCCCCTTTTAGATAACATGGTTCCAAGAGATGCCAGTAAACCCGCGCAAGGAATGCTAAGGAAACTAGTCAACAAAACCCTAGGAAAAACAAAACAAAGCAAAAACAAGACCTAATAAAAAGAAAGAAAAAATTTTTAAAAAAAAAAGAAACAAAAGAAATATGAAAAATATGAAAACGAAATAATAGAAGTAGAAATAAAATAACCTACAGAAAAATACAAGGTCTACAACTCGCTGTCTAGAAGGAGCCTATGGATCAAGACGAGGTGGATCCTTGAGATCCACACGTTCTACCTCACCCGCAAAAATATCAAGATAGGGCTTTAAACGATGCCTATTGACTTTGAAAGTATTACCATTCTTGGGATTCTCAATTTCAATCACCCGATGAGATGTAACACTCCGCACTATAAAAGGTCCAGACCAACGACTCTTAAGCTTACCCAGAAACAAATGTAACCAAGAATTGTATAGAAGAACCTTTTGATCCACCTCGAAAGATTTACAGATAATGTGTTGGTCATAGAGGGTTTTCATCTTTGCTTTAGAAATTTCGCATTCTCATAAGCATCCTTCCTAATCTTATCGAGTTCATTATGTTGCAATTTCCTTAGTGTCCCTGCCTCATCTAAATTTTCATTAAAATGGCAGATTGCCCAATAAGCCTTATGTTCTATTTTTATCGGAAGGTGGCACGCCTTTCCATACACAAGTGTATATGGGGAAGACCCTAAAATGGTTTTATAAGCTATCCTATAGGCCCATAAAGCATCTACTAACCTCAAGGACCAATCCTTTCGGTTAGGGTTCACAATTTTTTCAAGGACTTGCTTAATCTCTCTATTTGCTAACTCAACTTGGCCTTGGGTTTGGGGGTGATAGGGTGTACCAACCTTTTCTATCACCCCATACTTTCTCATCAAGAGACCTACAGGTTTGTTGCAAAAATGGGAGCCTCCATCACTAATTATGGCTCGTGGCATACCAAACCTAGAAAAGATATATTTTTTTAAGAACTTGATCACAACAGCATAATCATTGGTACGCGTCGGTATAACTTCTACCCATTTAGACACATAGTCTATGACCACTAAAATGTAAAGATACCCCCACGAACTAGGAAAGAGTCCCATGAAATCAATACCCCAACAATTAAAAACCTCAAGAATAATGATAGGGGTAAGAGGCATCATGTGCCTCCTAGAAAGACTTTCTAGGCGTTGGCATCTATCAAAGGATGTACAAAAGATATGAACGTCTTTAAACATGGTGGGCCAATAAAAACCACTCTGTAAGATCTTTGTCATGGTCTTTCATGAAGAAAAATGCCCACCACATGCTTGTGAGTGACAGAACTCAATTATACTTTTCATCTCCTCGTTGGGAACACACCGACAAATCACTTGATTAGGATAGTATTTAAACAGATATGGATCAGCCCAAGAAAAATACCTCACACTTCTAAAGAATTTCTTCCTATCGATACTATACCATTGCAAGGGAATCGTACCTGTAGCTAAGTAGTTAGCTATATTGGCATACCACAGTGTCATAGAATAAGTGGTTGCATTAGCATAAAAGAGTTGCTCATCTGAAAAATGTTCATTGATTGGAAGGGGGTTTTGGACATCCCTATCAGTAAGGAGCCTTGAGAGATGAACGGCAACTACATTTTTTACCCCTTTCTTGTCTCTAATCTCTATATGGAACTCTTGCAGCAAGAGAATCCACTGAATGAGTCGCGGCTTTGCATCGGGTTTACTCAACAAATACTTAAATGCGGAATGATCGGTGTATATGATAACTAATGATCCAACTAAGAATGACCTAAACTTGTCTAATGCAAAAACTACGGCAAGAAGCTCTTTCTCTGTTATGGTATAGTTCAATTGGGCTTTGTTGAGGGTTTTGCTAGCATAGTATATCACGTAAGGTTTCTTGTCGACCCTTTGCCCTAAAACAGCCCCCACCACATAGTTACTCGCATCACACATCAACTCAAAAGGTAAAGACCAATCGGGTGATCTAATAATCGATGTAGTGGTTAGAAGCCCTTTGAGCTTGTCAAAGGCTTCTTGGCACTAAGGTGTCCACACAAATGGCACATCTTGTGAAAGAATGTGGCATAAAGGTCTCAAAATCGCACTAAACCCTTCAATGAAAAGCTAGTAGAATCCGGCATGCCTAAGAAAAGACCTAATGTCTTTGACACTTTTAGGGGTAGGAAGACGTTGGATTAACTCAACCTTGGATTGATCTACCTCTATCCCCTTGGTGGATACTATATGTCCAAGAACTATACCTTGTGTCACCATGAAGTGACACTTCTCCAATTGAGCACTAAATTGCTCTCCTCGCATAACTCCAAAACTCTCTCAAGGTGTTCTAGATAGGCCTCAAAAGTGTCCCCATAAACTGAGAAATCATCCATGAATACTTCAAGGATATTCTCAACCATGTCACTAAAAATAGACATCATGCACCTTTAAAAAGTGGCCGGTGCATTGCATAGGCCAAAGGGCATTCTCTTGTATGCATAGGTGCCAAAAGGGCACGTGAAGGTAGTCTTATCTTGGTCTTCTAATGCGACCTCTACTTGGTTATACCTGGAATAACCATCTAGGAAATAGTAAAATGCTTGGCCTATTACTCGTTCTAGGACTTGGTCCACAAACATAAGTGGGAAGTGATCTTTCCTAGTGGCTGCATTGAGTCTGCAGTAGTCTATGCACATTCTCCAACCTGTTTGAATTCTAGTAGGAACTAGTTCATTCAGCTCATTCTTCGCTACCGTAAATCTTGACTTTTTAGGGACAACTTGAGTCACACTAACCCATTTAGAATCAGAAATGGGGTATATGATACCCACATTGAGAAGCTTCAATACTTCTCCTCCAACGACCTCTTTTATATTTGGGTTTAAGCGTCTTTGCATTTGACGTGCAAGTTTAGCCTCCTCCTCAAGATATATGCAAAGAGTACACATGAGAGGACTAATTCCGTGAAGCTCTACTATAGTCCAACCTAAAGCCTTTCTATAACTTTTAAGCGCTTTTAATAATGATTCCTCTTGGCCTTCAAACAGGCTAGCGGATATGACAACTGAATAGGATTCACCCTCATCTAAGAATGCATATTTTAAGGTAAATAGTAAGGGCTTCTTCTCTGGAATGGGTGGATTCTATTTAGACAAGACTGGCTTCATGACACTTGAGGTAAGGGGTTCAAACGCGTGGGTCCAATGACCTACTTGCATACAAGGTTCACTTCTTTCCCCTACTCTATGTTGGTCCCTAAAACTTATACACTTGAATTCCAGTTGGTCATTAGGCTCGATCCAGACTAGAGCCCTCTCAATAGGATCTTCCATGAACTCTCGATTCGCATGCTCCTGGATAATAAACTTAATGAAGTTTACTTCCTCAATGTTCTCTACCTCCCCCCTTTGCTTACCCGTCGTAAATATGTTCCTCTCTAATGTCATATTGCCAAAGGAAAGCTTAAGTAACCCATTCCTTCAATGAATAATAGCATTTGCAATTGCAAGGAAGGGTCGTCCTAGAATGACAAAAATGTCATGCTTAGAGGACTCAGCCTTTACTGGTTGGGTATCTAACACAATGAAGTCAACAGGGTAGTAGACATTATCCACTTGAATGAGAACATCCTCTATGATTCCCCTAGGGACCTTAACCAAACAATCAACCAACTCTACCGTTACTTGGGTACAACTCAATTCTCCTAAACCTAGTTCTTTATAAACAGAGTATGAAAGAAGATTCACACTAGAACCTAGGTCAAGAAAGGCTCGATCGACTCTATGGCCTCTTATAATGCACGAAATAGTAGGACAACCGGGGTCTTTGTACTTCAACATGATTTTACATTGAAGGATGGCAATCTGGCTCTCATTTATCATCGTCGTCTCTCTTACATGTAACTTCCTTTTCACAGTACACAAGCCTTTAAGAACTTGGCATAGGAAGGTGTTTGTTTGATGGCATTTAAGATAAGGATATTAACTTAAACCTGTTTGAATATATCATAAACTTCAAAATTCAGAGACTCTTTCTTAGGTTTAGTCAATCTATATGGAAATAGGGCATGTTTCAAATCTTTAATGCCCACATCTTCAAATGCATCAATTGATGTTTTTGACAGCTTAGAATTTTTCTCATTCTCTTTTTCTTCATTCTTCTCAATTTTCTAACTTTCATTATTTCGTTCACTCTCTCTTCTCCCTTGCTCATGTCCCAACCATACAGACTCATCCTTTCTCCCTTGATTGTTTTCTTTAGGAGTGATGGTTTCATCTATTTGTTTTCCACTCCTAAGGGTAGTCATGACCTAAACTAAAAGGCCAAACCGTTTTCATACATATGAAGAGTGATTAAATGAAAAATTAGTTAATTACGAACTGGTTGACTTGAAAGAGATACTGGAACTTACTTGAATGATCATTGTCTCTCAACATAGTTGGGCTGTGGTTCATTTCCTAAAATCTTGTATCCTTGGTGCTTCCATTCTCCAAAAGATTTTATTGCATACTGGTGGTAGTTTGGTGGTTAGACCTCCAAAGATGGTCTTTGAAGGCACACACTTCACACTTCATTTTTTTGTTGGTGAGTAAGAGCTGTAATATTCCACGGCAATCTCTACAAAGCTTCCAGCTCATGCTCAGGTCAGATTCCAAAGGTTGATGATGCATAGGGTATGTTGCTCACTGGGACAGGAATCCGGTGCTGACCACAAGAAATAAAAGTCCCAAGGTGCAAATTGAGAGTTTAATTTGCAAACAAAGGAATTGTGAATAAATTGGACTATGTATCCAATTCATATACCTGTGGAGGCAATCTTGTCTATGAGTTGAAGATGCTAAGCCTTACCTCCTCAAACCAAGCAAGTCGTTAAAGGTTTGGTACTCCACATATCATTCTTGTCAATGCTTCAGGACAATATCAAATACAACAGGGCTTCCTAAAATCAGAAATTATGTTAGGAAGAGAAGAAACACAAAGATGGTTTTGAAATTAATGCAGTGCCGTGAAATAACTATTCAGTAAACCCAAGGCTAACTCCTAGAGACATTAGCTAACTCTATCTCTGTGGTCATGTTTCTTTCTTTTTTGTTTTCTTTCCGTTTCTGTTGTTTAGTTTAGCTGTTTTTCTCTGTTTTTGCATCCTCAAATGACCCCCCAAAATTGTTTTAAAAAGAAAATAAAAAGAATCACAACAGGAATATGTGTGAAGCAGAGTTGCCAAAATCATGACTCTTAGTAATCAAAATCAATATGCCTCATTATCAAATCATTTGAATCTGGAATTGATGAAGTCTGCAAGATCTTATAATTTAAACCATATGTCCTTTTTTTTTTTTTTTTACCTATATTTAACTGCTCAACTAGGTTTTATAGTTTTTTTTTAAATTGATGAGAGATTGCATAAGATGAAGACTTGAAAAACCATTATCCAATTCACAACAACCAACAAGCAAAAACTGTTATTCCAGGTAGTAACCCAAGAGGGCCGGTGAATTAGGTTTAAACAATAATTCAACAAATAATTTCAGATTTAAAAAGTCTAACTAAATATTAATCAACCAATAATATATTGTAAATAAATGCAAACAATTCAAGTTATAAAGTAAAGGAGATAGAGAGAAGAAACTACGACACCAAGATTTATCGTGGTTTGACATCAACTCAAAAATCTACATCCACTCCCCAAAGCTCCTTCCTTGAGATTTTTATCCACTTTATCCAATCCGTGGATACAACTATTAGCCTGTCAACCCAAGTATTAGTTCTCCTTTACAACTAGTTTTTTCCCAGATGCTAGTCACACCCCTCCAACTAGTGTTTACATAAGTGCTAGTCACACACAACCAAATAATCCCTCACTCTAATTAATTTTTATACAAATGCTAGTCACACCCAACCCTTAGCTATTTTCTTAGTTAGTCTCTCCGTTATAAGAAAATAGAACAAGAGTACTTTTGCTTACAAATGAATTCTCTCAAACAATTGATATGCCAATGAAACTCTCAAAACAATACAAGATAAAATACAATGAAACTCTCATAGACTTTATAGAATGAATAACACTTTGATGCACTTTTCTTGCTTTTAATGTTCTTCATTGCTCCTCAAGTGTATCTCTATTTATAAATGAAGAAAGAGAATGATTTGTAGCTTCAAATGAGTTTCTAGCCGTTTGAGAGCATTTAAAATAATTCTTCCCATTGAGCAAGTTGTTGCCAGATTTGTTTTTGAATTTCTGATCAGATAGTTTCACTTCAACCTCGATATTTCTTCGTGATAACGTTCGAATTTAAAAATGGTTATAAGAGACAAGTTGTAGATATGGAAGTCTTCTTTCCAAAAACTCAAGAATCAAGTCGATCCTATAGTTAGATCAAAAGTTATGATCAAATTACTCAAGCTGCCTCCTAGCTAGCTTGTTTAAATTTCTGCACAGCTATGTCAACTTGCATAAGCTTTTTCATATAGCAAACGTTCGAATTTGAAAATCTCCATAAGATATGAAATGTAGATATAGATGTTATCGTTCCATATCTTCAAGAATCAAAGCATTTGAATATCTGAGTCAAAAGATATGAGTGAAATACTCAAGCTGTCTCTCTAACTGTTATCTTTGAATTTCTGCAGCACTAATCCAGATGTATACTCCTTTTTCATCTAGATAACATTCGAATTTGAAATTTCATATAAGAGAGATATGGTAGATATGGATCAAAAGATATGGACAAATAATATTGACTGTCTCCTAACTACCATATTTTAAATTTTAAATCTAATAAGTCGCATTCCAGCTCATTTTTGTCCTATAAAACGTTATTTTCATGAAAATTTCATAACACACCATAATTAGATATTTGAGACTTCTTCCTAGCCCTGCAAGAATCAAATCAATCCAATGATTTGATGAAAAGATATGGGCAAAAAATTAAGACTGTATCATAGAATATAGCTTCATCGAATTTTTAACTTTAGAAGAAAATTATGTCCTCTAATTTTCTTCCTTGAATCAAGTTTCCTTAAACATGATTCTCAAGAATTTAGATATAATTTTTCAAGTCTTTATCACACTTTCAAGTGCTTCATAATCCTGCAAAACTTTATTACACCAACTAGACCAAGGATTAAAAGTATTAAATATATTTAATCAATAAAATATTTATAAATTAAAGTAAGTTATCATTAAAATCATATATAAAATTTCATATGAATAAACTTAGAGTTAACAATCTCTCCCTTTTTAATGATGACAACCTTTGATTGATTTACTTCATAAAATTACTTAAAATAACATAAATGTTTTCATAAATATTTTATGTTCAAGAGAGTAGTAGAAAAAAAGAGATAAATATAATCCAAACACCCCCTCAACCAATGCATCTCATGTTAAACTGATTTATAAAAGAATTCAACTAAAAGCTCATCATATCAATCAACATATTTCTCTCCCTTTTTTATTATCAAAAAATAATCATATATAAAACTTACGAAATTCCATAGAGTATGAACACATATATATTTTCCTTTTGAAGTCCACAAAAATAACATATGTTTAGATATGAGAGATATATTCGATTTAAAACTAAACATGCTTTTTATATTTCTATCCCTTTCAATATCAAGAAATGCATGGGGTAAAATTTATGTAAACATATGTAATGCAGTAATTATACATATAACTTTCAAAACATTTCAAAGCATGTCATAATTTTTTTTAAATAATAAAAAATAAATATACACACACACACACATATATTAAAATTTTCTTTTCTCTGTTGTGTAACATTAATAGAGTAACATACTTCAAATATATTTTCTCATTCTTGGAGTCTGTGTGCATACATACACCTATTAAGACCATGGAGAATAACAATTGAGGTTGAGATAATAATTAACATTAAATATTAAGAATGGTAACAACTCAGAATTGATCCCCAAGGGTGGAGATTTTACTCACCTATTCAATATTGGAGTTGAGTGTAGCGATCGACTATCTTGATTGATCGGATATGAGCAATCTTGTGCCATTCTGGTCCACTCCCCCTTTCGCAGCTTAATTTCTTGAGAAGGGGACAGTCCACAATTCTCAAAAGCCATAATTTGGTGAGGCATTGCATTGCTTGCATTGAGGGCAGATGCATCAGATTCTTGCAATGCCAGATATCCAGACATACAAGAGATGAAAGGGTATCCATCCACTCTGGCAGAGCATTCAACCCATCGAATTTGCTTATTACCAAATCAGTCAAGGCAGTGAAGTGCTGAAGTTGGTCAGGCAGAGACTTGAGCTTTGGCCACCCATATAACCCTAGACTCCACAGTGGCAACTCTTGAGAGTTAGCGTTGTTCTCAATATGCCAAGGGAAGTAATCAAGCTCTTCCGAAAATCCACCTATACTCAAAACTCCAAGGTTGGTTAGAGAGAGCAACCATTCTGGCCAACAATTACAAGTCCTCAATATTCCACACTCTACAATCACGAGCATCCGAAGGGATGTGAGGCTGCGCATTTCTGATGGGTTGATTCGCACTAGACTACAACATCCATACATTTGTATAGTCTCAAGAGAAGTGAGATTTTTTAGCCCGTCTGGTAAACAACTCAACTTGTCACAGCCATAAATTTAAATATTTCGAAGGCAAGTGAGACTCTCTGTTTCTTCGATGTCTGGAATAGACGTTAGATTAGAGCAATCCCATATATGTAACCGCTCATGAGATCCAAGACAATGTAACAAGACATCTCCTGGCATCGATTAATGCTCACATATTTAAGTAGAGGTCTATTGTTCTCAAACAGTTTTTTTAGTACAAGATTGATCTTTGGTCCTGAGGCATTGTCAATATTCAGGAAACTGAGAGAGGTCAGATTGCCGCTCATCTTTTCTAGAGCCAAGCAGTTAATACTTGTAATCACCAATTCGTTAATAGATGGAAAATGGCTTGGAGCGGCTATCAACTTGGGACACCCTTCAATTCTCAACTTCTCAAGGCAAGGAAATATTGTGTGACCTAACCCCAAATAATAACTTGCCTCAGACCATTCTACTAATCTTGGCATATCACTTAAAATCAATTCTCTCAATGCCAGAAATACTATCCTTGCTGTTGTATTTCTGTTGTCATCGTCAATAGCATTTGCACCACAGAATTTAGAGCCAATACATTTCAATTCATGGATCCCCTTCATAGCAAGAAACTTCATAGAAGCAAGATGCCCAAGTGTTGGGACTTGCTCTAATCTCTTGCAGTTCTTCAGTTTTAGCTTCACCAAATTGTGAAGTACCCAAGTATCACTCCTCACCATCATCCATGATGCAAGTTTTCCACTCTCAAAGTTCTCAATTGTTAAACCTTTTAAATTCCTGTGAGGTTGGAGCCTTTCCGGCACGTCAGCCTCCTTATTAGTGTATACTTTTCTTTCATCAGGCCAATGAAATTGTAGCTCAACTATGTATGGATTTTCTAATAAACTTGCCTGCTCGGCACCTTCCCTACTTGTCACATGCTCAAGACCATAAACCTTGACTACACCTCTGAGGTTACTTAAGCATCCTAGCTCTTCAGTTTCATGTCCCTTATCTTGACCTACGATGAAAAATGACAATGTTTGGAGACTAGTTAACTTCTCTATCCCCACTGGCATCGAACCTCTATGCTTTTCATCATCATCCATATAGAAGTGCCTCAAGCTATATAAATTTCCAAATTCCCTGGGAAGATCTTCCAATAATAAACAATTCAAAATTACAAAAGTTTGTAAATTATAGAGCTTAGTGATGGAATTTGGTAGCTTATTTATAGGATTTGTTGAGATGTCGAGATATCTCAAATGTTCCAATATCCTTATTGAACTTGGCAATTCTTTAACACTAACGTTAACCAAATTTAAAGTATGCAAGCATGTTCACCAAGGACATTACCATCTGCAAATAGCGTGCACAATTTTTGAGAATTTCCTCTCAAATTTTGTGGTATTTCTCTATCACGAGGAACCAATGCTAAGTGCCGAACCTCAGAAACTTCATCCACCTTGCTGGTCTTCAACGTTAAACTATTTTTTTTTTAGACATGTACTGCAAAATCATGCACAAGATCATGCATGCTACAACATACAATTTTATCCTACGCATCTCTTTTAACATTTTGACATAAGGACTTCCACAGCAAAGTATTGAAATAATCATCACCTATATCCCCCATTTCCAAATTACTTTGTTGAGGAGGTCTGAGATATCCTTGGGCCATCCAAAGACAGATCATCTCACCCTTCTAAATATAAGAACCCTTGGGAAGAATTGAACAATATGCAAAACATTGTTTTATAGGTGATGATGGTAAATGATCAAAGCTCAACCTCAAGGTCGGTAGGATATAAATGCCATTAATTTTTTCACATGAATTCCATGTTTGACTTCTTTCAATCGACAACCACTCTTCCACATCCTTTTTTGATTGCATCAAACCTCCCAATATCGTTGCCGCTAATAGCAAACCCCCCACACCTTTTTACTAACCTTTGACCAACATTCATTAAATCTGCTGTTTCTTTTGGTCCCCTATTGGCGAATGCTATCTTTTTAAATATGGTCCAAATATCATGGTCTAAGAGTTCTTTCAAATGATGAGTAAGGAATGAAGGCGTTTGCATGGTTTTTAAAACTACTTCACTGCGGGTAGTAACCATGATTTTGCTTCCTCTAGCACCATTCATTCATAACAAAGTATCTCTCATTGCCTTCCATGTCTCTGAATCTTCATTCCAAACATCGTCTAGTACGAGTAAATATTTTTTTCCATTTAGCTCTTCTCGAAGCTTGTTTGTCATTGCTGCAATACTTGACATATGAGAATTAGTTTTGGTAAGATATTCTATCATCTCATTCAATAACCTTGTGGTATCGAAGTCACGAGATACACATAGCCATATTCTTTCAGAAAAACACCTTACCACCTTGTTATTATTGTAAACCAGTTGAGCAAGGATTGTCTTTCCGAGACCCGCCATTCCCATTGTAGAATCTATCTACAATTAAAGCAGAAGCAGCAATTGGGTTTACCTCTTGAAGCGTGTTCGAAAGCAAGCCCGAAAGAAACAAACTTGATCAAAAAAAATTCTCCATGTGTACCTGCATTCTCCTATAAATCTACCTGCAGTGGAATGTAATCAAACCTTTTCGGAATGCCAAAAGCATCCACACTAATCACAATTCAAAAACCTATCTTGATTGTGTGTTTTGGGAGAGATACTAAGAGAATTGCTCACACACTCTTGCACAAAAAAAAAAAAATACAGCCACTAAAATCTTACTTCTTCTCTTGATCTCTGGAACATTTATAAATGTGGAATGGATCTAACATTCCTAGTTCTTGGTGGTTGACACATGACCCAACCACCAAGGTAAGTGGGAGCATGCTGGAACAATCACCCAAACC
This sequence comes from Euryodendron excelsum, assembly GCA_033060915.1. Taxonomy (NCBI): domain Eukaryota; kingdom Viridiplantae; phylum Streptophyta; class Magnoliopsida; order Ericales; family Pentaphylacaceae; genus Euryodendron; species Euryodendron excelsum. The sequence goes on along the minus strand of CM065387.1, from coordinate 40,201,638 downwards.
ACCAAGGTAAATGGGAGCATGCATGAACAACTACCTCAACCACCAATGTAAGTGGGAGCATACTTAAACCACCTAACACAAGTAGTGGGTGGTTCTTTCGGTTAGGGCATGCCCACGAGCGCTTAAACCAGTCCGAACCTCAACCTACCCGCACCGGTCATACCAACATCTCCCACTAGCACATGGGTATGGATCAAAACAGCAACAATATCTCAACAATAATCTCTCAACCAGCCAAACACCACAATGTAAGATTATACAACAAATGAGTCGTGCAACCGCTGAGTACACTTAAGTTTTGGGAGCTCTATACCAAACTTGATAAAAAGCCAGCATAAAGATATCAACCACATTTAAAAATGAGAAACAAGTGTCTCAAGTACCCCGAATCCATCTAAATACATCGATGTAGGTATCTTCATCCCCTTTAGATGCATACCTAACCCTTCGAGGTCAGCACTATACTCATACTTACATCACAATACTGAAAGCGAATGTAAGTTGCGTGTTATGAATATATTTCTGATGTATAGGACAATCCTTCCTTTGCCCTCATGTTACTCGGATTAGGACTAACCTCTTTCCCAGTGATGTCCAGAAGGCCGAATCAATCATGACCATAAGGTTTCATACCAAAGTAGTTGCATTAACCCTTTCACCTCATGGCATAGTCAAAAGTTATAATGAGGGTATAGTAACATATGATCACTATTGATCGGTAAGGGCTCACACAGTGAAGAGACTGGGAACTCATTCACCTCCCTAAGTTTGGTCGCTTAGCACATGTAGTATGAATATATGTTACAGTGGATAGTTCCCTCGAGGAACCTATGTCAAACTATCAACACTGTACATATCTTATTCTAGTCGCTAAACAAGCGCCTAACTTGTGTTTCTCATTTGATCGCTCTCTAATAAGGCGACAAAATGTAAAACTCACATTTGGCTTTTAAATAGGTTATGGTGGATATAGGGAAATAACCACCATCAATCTTCAACAATCAGATCTCATCTTATCTCAAAATAGGGCGACGCAATAGCTTATAGCATCTCAACTTTGCTTGTTCTCAAAAGCACCAAAAACTGATAGCTCGTGTGAGAGAGCCTATCAATCTGCTGACATACTCTCAATCTCATATGTGTATTATGCAATAAACAGAACTATACAATAGTTACTAAACTGAATTATTCACCATAACATAAAATATCCAAACATCCAAAAAGGTACAAAATGGTCAACTTACTACAAACTACACATCATCACCACCTATGCAGTCCAAGTGCCCTAACATGAGCAACAAAAGCCTCTTTACCAATGGGCTTTGTCTTAGGGTCTGCTAACATGCGACTCGTAAGGATGTGAGTCAGGATCACCTCCCTCTGTGCCACCATGTCTCTAATAAAATGATATCTCATATCAATATTATTCGTCCTGCCATGGTACTTAGGATCCTTAGCATAGGCCAGTGTTGCCATGCTATCACAATGAATAGTCATAGTCTCAATAGGGAATGTGACGATATCTAAATGTCCAAGGAAATACTTCAACCAAATAGCCTCCTGTACTACAGACAAGCACACCACAAACTCTGCCTGAATAGTGGACAAGGTAATATAGGACTACTTCTTGCTGCTCCATGAAATGGCCCCACCACTAAGCAAGAAGGCATATCTCGATGTGGACTTTCGCTCATCAAGGTCGCCACCCCAATCAACATCACTATAGCTGACTAAACACATATCCAAATGCTGATAACATAATACGAAATCTGCAGTCCCTTTCAGATACCTCAGTATCCTCTTGACTGCTTTCCAATGAGCAGGTCCAAGGTTCGATTGGTAACTACTCACTAACCCAACAACATAACTAACATCAAGGTGAGTACACATCACAACGTACATCAAGCTCCCTACGGCACTTGAATATGGTACTTGGGACATCTGTTCTTTCTCTTCTAAAGTCTTAAAGTTCCATATCAAGGCTTAGGCTATCGCCTTTCGCGACAGGAGTATCAATGGGTTTGTAGTCTTGCATTCTGAATCGCTCAAGGACTTTCTTTATATAAGTCTGTTCAAACAAACCAAGAGGCCTCTTGGAGTAATCGTTTAGGATCTTTACTCCCAATACAAAACTCGCCTCACCCATATCTTTCATTTCAAAAATGGATGATAACCACCCTCTAGTAGAAACAACCAACTCCATGTCATTGCTAGTCAATAAGATATCATCCCCATAAAGTGACAATATAATGAAACTGCCTTTGGACCATTTAACGTATACACATGGTCATCTTCGATCATCGTAAACCCATTAGAAGCAATGGCTCAATGAAATCTTAAGTACCACTACCTGGATGATTACTTTAAGCCATAGATAGATCTACGAAGCTTGCATACTTTACGCTCCTGTCTAGCAACTACATAGCCCTTAGGCTGATCCATATAGATTTCCTCATCCAACTCACCATTGAGGAATGCAGTCTTAATGCCCATCTAGTATAACTCCAAATCCAAATGAGCGACAATGGCTAGCATAAGGCGAAAGGAAGCAAATCTAACTACCGAGCAGAAAGTCTCCTCGTAGTCAATACCTTCTCGTTAAATGTATCCATTGCGACCAAACATGCCTTGTACCTCTTAATAGAACCGTCTGCCTTACGCCTTACATTTCACTTTGAGAATCCACTTGTTCCCAATAGCCTTACGTTCAAGCGGGAGTTCAACCAAGTCTCAGACTTGATTAACTCACATAAAATCCATATACTCATCCATAGTAGCAATCCATATTTCTCTAACATGTGATGAGAGAACCTCTTTAACTATTCTAGGCTCAGCATCATTATGTGAAGCTATCATGAAAGCTTCCCTCTTAATATCATAACGACGACGAAGGACAGTCCCACGTGTGCTCCAACGCAATGGGGTGTCCTAAGAATACTCATCAACTAATAAATCAGTCGGTATATTGCTCCTACTGTCCCTAGGAGGTTGATGAATTTCTCCTTCAGTCTCAATTAGTCCACCTGGTGCGCTATCCTGAATATCCTCCATCTCATAGAGATCCACGTCTCTAGATACCTCCCCCCTGCTAGGGAAAATATCCTCCAGAAAATCGACATCCTATGACTCCATCTCAGTCACACTCCCATCTGGCTGCTCTCCAATGAACACATATCCCTCTAGGTGCTCGAAATAGTGTATAAAGATACATTTCTTCCCTTTAGGGCCTAAATTCCCATACTTATAAATATATGCTGCCAAACCCCACGGTCTCAAACGACTTAGTTCAGGCTTCCTACCTGCCCATAGCTCATAAGGGGTAGATGGGACAGATTTAGAAGGCTCACGATTAAAAATGTAGGTAGCAGTCACTGAGGCATCCCCCTAATAAGATATTGGTGGATTAGCCTGCACCATTATTGACCTAATCATGTCTAACAAAGTGCAGTTCTGTCTCTCCTCTACACCATTTTGTTGCGGAGTACCTAGAATAGTCAACTGTCTAAGTATACCCTTATACTCACAGAGCTCTCAGAATAGCTCAGATAGATACTTACGGCCACGATCAGTCCTTAGAGCCTTAATACTCCTATCTAACTGATTTTCTACCTCAAGAACATAGGGTCTAAAACAATCTAATGCTTCTGACCTATGTGAGAGCAGCTAGACATGACCAAAACGTGTGTAGTCAATTATAAATGTGATAAAATAAGGTGCACCATGTCTTGCCCTCACATTTATGGGACTGCAAATATCTGAGTGAATAAGCTATAATGGAAAAAATGCCCTTTAAGCCTTGCCAAAAGATTTTTTGGTTGCCTTTCCTCAAAGGCAACTCTCACAAACTAACAAGTCGACCCTGACGAGTGAATCCAGAAGACCCTCTCTAGCTAGCCCGGCCATTCTTTCATGTCCAATATATCCTAGTCTAGAATGCCATCTCATAGAATCAATATAAGAATCATGCATAGAAGCATTAAATGAAATTATAGATTCTAAAGCATCATCCATATTGGAAATATTAACATCCATAAAAATAAAACCATCCATTAAATATCCAAAACTATAGTAGATAAACCCACGATAAATGTATACAGACTGAGTCTCAAAATAGAAACGATAACCGAGACTAAGCAAACTAGTAACTGAAAACTGATTTTGCCGTATCCCCAGTGCATAAAGTACATCATGAAGGTCAAGAGTGCAACCACCCTTCAAATCCAGCTGATAGGTGCCAATTCTAATGACATCCACACTAGACTTGTTCCCTATATATACTTTTTTTCTACCTACTGGCATGCGGTGATACTTTACATATCCAAATTTGCTCCTCACTATATGGTCGGTTGCTCATGAGTCTACAACCCACAATTGAGGAGAATAAGTAATCAAAACTTGACTTATACACAAAACAGTTAATGTGAGAAACATAAATGGGGAGTACCTTCTTCGGCTCGGTGCACTCACAAGCGAAGTGTCTCAGTTGCTGACAATTATAACACTTCATTTTGGCCTTATCTTTCTTACCACCTATTTTGCCCTTCTTTCTATGCTTGGCAGCCTTAGTCCCACTAGACCTAGCATTAAAACGTTTCTTACCAGCATTAGCAATACCACCGCCTCTCTTGCGGTTGAATGTAGAGGTCCGGCGCGAGCAAGTTTCAGTAACATAAGCAATACCACTATCAGCCTTAGCAGTCTCTAGGCGCTTAGCTTCCAACTCCAGATGGCAAGAGATATTATCAAATGTCCTCGCATTATCATTTTGACTCATATTTTGCTTCATTTGCTCCCATGTCTGAGTAGAGTGGATAACAAATTGCCCTTGCTGCCTCATGGAGTGGTTAGGCTTCTTCTGATAAGAATCTAATTTGAGTGTCAACCCGCGTAGTTTAGCAAGAGAAGTGACCCTGTACTTTAGCTTTAAAGCTTCCCAAGTCTCATAGGAAGTCTGGATAGACTCAAACTCTAACAGAAGATCATTCTCTATATTGCTCAACATAAGATGGTGTGCATCCTAGTCTTTCACCTGCTAAGTTTTGTAGTGATCCAGGTCCCTAAGATGCTGAGCTGTAGTACCTTATTCAAGCTCAGTCATTAGACAGTCAATGTGAGCCAATAGACCCTGCTCGTTGAGAACAAACTAAATCTTACGGCGCCAAATGTCATAGTTGTCGTCATTCAACCTTTCTCCTTTAACCATGTCAGCCACTACATTCTTAGATGCCATGATGAACTCTCTAATAGAGATAAAAACATAAGGATATAAGAATAATGCATAACACACGTTTTTACCGTAAACATCTAAATTAAAAAATAAGACAACTCTCAAAAGTTGAGAGATCAAAAGGCCGCTACGCTCCCAATTATCTCTCGCTTCACTAATGATTATTATCAAATTTTAATTTAACTGATGCGCAAAAATTGGTTATCGAGAGTCAAAACTCTAAAGCATGCTTTTAACTGATCAACCTCCCACTAAACAAATATAGCCAGGCATGTGATAAGCTTCAATTCCCTGCCTAGAGCATAAATATCATCACAATAATATTTCTATGCTATCAAACAAGTCAAATTATTGAATTAAAACTACCAATTATCACATGACATAGCATAAAACATGAATTAAATGCAACTCTAATAATTTAGAGATAGAATAACAAAGTTTCAACATGCTAACATGTTATTTGGTTCAATTTTGAATTTTATGTAATTTTTTGAAATTTTTAGAAGTAATAAAAATACTTAAGTAAACAATATAAAAATACAATAGGTATTTAGAAAATTACAGTTAACACACCAACACCTAACCCAAGTGTCTAGGACCACATGGCACAAAACTCGAGGCCTAGAAAACCATGTACGCGCCCCAACGTGTGCAAGTAAGCCCCTAAAAACTATTTATTTCCTTTATTTTCTTTTCTGTTTTTCAAAATAATTTTTCTGTCAATTAAAAAGATTTTGGAAAAACAATATTAAAATAGGGAATATTTTTTCAAGTTTATACAAAACAATTGGTCCAAAAACAACCTCAGGAAGGGGTCTCACACGCTCCACACACCCTATGTCGTGAGTAGGCAACTCTTTGGGCCAGCGTGGCTCGGCTCACAGTCAAGGCTCGGTCAACGCAGCTAGGCTCACAATCAACGGCTCAGCTCGCAATCAACATAGCTTGGCTCACAGTTAATGGCTAGGTCAACTCGGCTCGGCTCGTAGGTCGATCAACTTGGCTCGTCTCACGGCTCGACTCGGTCCGTCTTCTCCAACGCAGATTCGAACTAGTTTCAGCTTAGATTTTCAAATGGCTATGACTCTCAAACCGTTCATAGAACAATTACACATAATGTATCGATGAAAAGGTATTAAAAAGACGAACATAACCATAAAAAATTTCATGCTCAAATTTGTAGTGTATAAAAAGTTATGAGCCGAGAAAACGACTACCATAAAAATTAGGGTTTGAGATTTCTCTCAAACCACTCATCCCTTTGAGATGAAATATTTCAAATATACTGCCATGCATATAAACTACCACATCCTAAAATTTTAGGCGAAATGGAGAACATTTCTCTGGACAGACGTTAAAGCTCCAATGAAACTTTTTTGAAAAACAGTATATGAAAACACATGCAATCGTCCATGAGAGAAATTTCAATAGCTCTGATACCAATGTGAAATATGTCTACAATTAAAGCAAAAGTGGTAATTGGGTTTACCTTTTAAAGAGTGTCCGAGAGCAAGACCAAAAGAGCTGATTCTTGAACCGTAAATTCTCCACGTGTACCTAAGTTCTGCTATAAATCTACCCGCAGTGGAATGCAATCAAACCTTCCCGAAAGGCCAAAAGCATCCACACTAATCATTACTCAAGTGCCTATCTTGATTGCGTGTTTTGAGAGAAAAACTGAGAGAATTGCTAACACATTCTTGCACACACAAAAATGCAGCTAATAAAATCTTACTTCTTCTCTTGATCTCTTGAACATTTATAAGTGTGGAATATATCTACCATTCCTAGTTCTTGGTGGTTGCCACATGCTCCAACCACCAAGATAAGTGGGAGCATGCTTGAACAATCACCCCAACCACTAAAGTAAATAGGAGCATACTTGAACAACCACTGCAACCATCCAGGTAAGTGGGAGCATGATTGAACAACCACCCCAACCACCAAGGTAAGTGGGAGCATGCTTAAACCACCTAACACAAGTGGTGGGTGGGTTTTGAGGTTAAGGCATGCCATGGGCGCTCGAACCAGTCCGAACCCGAACCAAACCGAACTGGTCCGAACCTGAACCACCATTTGTGTTAGGTGGATTAAACACACTCCCCCTTACATTGGTGGTTGGGGTGATTGTTCAAGCATGCTCCCACTTACCTTGGTGGTTGGGGTGGTTATTCAAGCATTCTCCTACTTATCTTAGTGGTTGTTCAAGCATTCTCCTCTAGGAATGATATATCCATTCCACACTTTTACAGTGGAACGTAAGATTTTAGTGGCTGCATTTTTTGTGTGTGCAAGAGTGTGTGAGCAATTCTCTTAGTGTGTCTTCCAAAACACACAATCAATATAGGCACTTGAGTTGTGATTAGTGTGGATGCTTTTGGTTTTTTGGGAAGGTTTGATTGCATTTCACCGCTGGTAGATTTACAGTGGAACGTAGGTACACATGGAAAATTTTTCAGATCAAGATCGGCTCTTTCGGGCTTGCTTTCAGACACGCTCAAGAGGTAAACTTGATTACCACTTTCACTTTAATTGCAGACAAATTCTATATTGGTATCAGAGCTATTGAAATTTCTCTCGTAGATGATTAAATGTGTTTTCCTACACTGGTTTTCAAAACAGTTTCGTTGAAGCTTTAATGGCTATTCGGAGAAACTTTCTCCATTTGGCCTGAAATTTCAGTATGTGGTAGCCTATATGCATGGTAGTATATTTAAAAATTTTTATCTCAAACAGATGAGTGGTTTGAGAGAAGTCTCAAACCTTAATTTTTATGACAATCGATTCCTCAGCTCATAACTTTTTATACATTGCGAATCTGAGCATGAAATTTATATGGTTGTGTTCGTCTTTTCAACACTTTTTTATTAATATATTATAGTAATCGTTCGATGAATGGTTTGAGAGTTATGGCCATTTGAAAATCTAGGCCAAAATTGGTTTAAATCTGTGTTGGAGAAGATGGACTGAGCTGAGCCGCCAGCCTAGCCGAGCCGAGTTGATCGACCCATTGACTGTGGGCCAAGCCGCATTGACCACGAGTTGAGTTGAGTTGACCGAGCTGTTGACTGTAAGCCTAGCCACGTTGGCCCATAGAGTTTTCCATTTGCGATGTGGGGCACGTGGAGCTCCTGGCACCCCTTCTCAAGGTTGTTTTTGGCCCAATGTTTTTGTGTAAGCATGGAAACATATTTTCTATTTTAATATTATTTTTTCAAAATATTTTACTGGACAGAAACATTATTTTGAAAAACAAAAAAGAAAATAAAGAAATTAAATGTTTTTTAGGGGCTTACTTGCGTGCTCTGGGGCGTGTGCATTGTTTTCTAGGCCTCGGGTTTTGTGCCACGTTGTTCTGGACACTTGGTTTAAGTGTTAGTGTGATGATTGGAATTTTTTGAATACCTACTGTATTGTTCTGTTATTTACTTAAGTGTTTTGTTACGTTTAAAATTTTTTAAAAAATTACAGAAAATTTGGAATTGAACCAAATAACATGTTAGCATGTTGGAACTCTGTTATTCTATTTCTGAATTATTAGAGTTGCATTTAATTCATGTTTTATGCTATGTCATGTGATAATTGTTAGTTTTAATTCCATACTTTGACTTGTTTGATAGCATGGAAATATTATTACGATGATATTTATGCTATAGGCAAGGAATTGAAGCTTATCACATGCCTAGATATATTTGTTCAGTGGGAGGTTGATCAGTTAAAAGTATGCTAAGAGTTTTGACTCCTGATAACCAATTTTTACGCTTTAGTTAAATTAAAATTTGATAATAATCATTTATGGCGCGAGAAATGATTAGGAGCATAGCGACCTTTCGATCTCGTGACTTTTGAGAGTTGTCTTATTTTTTTAATTTAGATTTTTTTAGCAAAAACGTGTGTTATGCATTATTCTTACATCTTTGTGCTTTTATCTCTATTAGAGTTTATCATAGCATCTAAGAATGTAGTGGCTAACATGATTAAAGGAGAGAAGCTGAATGGTGACAAGTAAAACATTTGGTGTCATAAGATTCAGTTTGTTCTCAACGAGCAGAGTCTATTGGCTCACATTGACCGTCAGATAGCTAAGCGTGAACAGGGTACTACAACTCAACACCATAGGGACTTGGATCACTACAAAACCTGGCAGGTGAAAGATCAAGTTGCGCACTATCTTATGTTGAGTAGCATGGAGAATGATCTTCTACTAGCGTGTGAGTTTATCCAGACTTCCTATGAGATTTGGGAGGCTTTGAAGTTGAAGTAGGGGGTAACTTCTCTTACTAAACTGCGTGGATTAACACTTAATTTGATTTTCATAAAAGAAGCCTAACCACTCCATAAGGCAACATTTGCAAGTGATGTCAACCATGATATGTGAGCTTAAGGCAGCAGGACATATTCTTATCGATAAGAAGCAAGTGCAGTCTGTGATCCGCTCTCTACCACAATTATGGGAGCAAAAAGCAGAATATGACTCATAATGATAATGTGAGGACTTTTAAGGATATCTCCTGCCATCTGGAGTTGGAAGCTGAGCGCATAAAGGCTGCTTAGGCTGATGGTGGTACTACTTATGTTGCTGAGACTAGCCCGCGCCGGACTTATGGGTTCAAGTGCAAGAGAGGCAGTGGTGCTACTAATGTTGGTAAACGTTTTGATACTAGGTCCAACGGGACTTAGGCTGCCAAGAATAGAAAGAGAGGCAAGAGAGGTGGTAAAAATGATAAGGCCAAGATAAAATGCTATAACTGTCAGCAGTTGGGACACTTCACTCGTAAGTGCACCAAGCCGAAGAAGGTACTCCCCATTTAAGTTTCTCGCATTGACTATTTTGTGTCTAGTCAAGTTTTGGTTACTCATTCTCCTTAATTGTGGGTTATGGACTCAAGAGCAACCTATCATATAGTGAGGAGCAGATTTGGATACGCGGAGTATCGTTACATACCAATCGTCATAAAAATTAGGGTTTGAGATTTTGCTCAAACCACTCATCCATTTGAGTTGAAATTTTTCAGATATACTACCATATACATCGGCTACAACATACTGAAATTTCAAGCCAAACGGAGAACGTTTCTCTAGACAACTATTAACCTCTAACGAAGTTTTTTCTAAATTCAGTGTAGGAAAACACATACAATCATCCACGAGACAAATTTTAAAGGCTCTGATTCCAATAAAGAATCTGTTTTCAATTAAAGCGAAAGTGGTAATCGGGTTTACCTCTTGAAGTGTGTTTGAAAGCAAGCCTAAAAGAGTCGATCTTGATCCATAAAATTCTCCACATGTGCCTGCATTCTCCTATAAATCTACCCACGGTGAAATGTAATCAAACATTCCCCTAATGCCAAAAGCATCCACACTAATCATAACTCAAGAACCTATTTTGATTGTGTGTTTTGCGAGAGACACTAAGAGAATTGCTCACACACTCTTGCACACACAAAAATGCAGCTACTAAAATTTTACTTCTTTTCTTGATCGCTTAAACATTTATAAGTGTGGAATGGATCTGCCATTCTTAGTTCTTAGTGGTTGACACATGCCCCAACTACCAAGATAAGTGGGAGCATGCTTTAACAACCACCCCAACCACTAAGGTAAATGGGAGCGTACTTAAACCACCTAACACAAGTGGTGGGTGGGTCTTTGGGTTAGGACATGCCCATGAATGCCCGAACCCAAACTGACCCGAACCGGTCATACCAACACCCATGATGACGATGAAAAGTAGACTTTCACGCACATCAATTGGGCTAAGTAACATGTCTACTACTGCTCCTACATCATTATCACTGCCCTCAACATTTTGGTCCTCCACAAAGGGTTGTAACCAGTGACGGACGCACATTTAGACCGTGGGGGGCCATGGGCCCCCTACATTTGATAGAGATCTTTAATATATTATATATTTCATGTATAAAAATATAATAAATAATATGATGCCCCCCCCCCCCCCCCCCAGCGCCCGATTTCTCTTGATTCTTGTAGCATCCCACCCACACCCTAATTGTATATTTTGTTTATATCTTCATTTATTCCATACATATGGTGGCCCCCTAAATTTGTCTTGACTGAATCACCCACTTTTTCTTCTTTTCATTTTTTTATTTTGTTTGTTCAAAACCTGACTCTTGCAGGAATCGCCCACTTATTCTTCTTTTTAGTTTTTTTATTTTGTTTATTCAAAATCTATTCACCGAATGGGTATAATTTGTCTATATCTTTACTTATTCAATACATCACCGTACAAATATTATCTATTTTATCTATATTTTCACTTATTCCACACACCACTGTTGGGTTCATCACGCTCAATCAAAAGTGAAACAGTTCTTAGTTGTCATCCAAAGATTCCAAACCCAAAGAACTAAACCAGCAAGCTCGTAGAGAGAGAGAGAGACCAGATTT